>WBNH01009613.1:605860-686498 GCA_013401255.1 Urocolius indicus
CCCCCCCCCCCCCCTCCCCTCTTTCTTTTAATAAGCAAAAACGTCCTCTGGTCTTTCAAAAAAAAAAAAAAACAAAACCAAAACAAACAGGTCATGTTTCACTCAAAAAAAAAAAAGAAGTTATGTCAGATTCATCAGAAATATTTTGCCATTGTTGATTCCTATACCCTAAAGTTCTATATTATATAAATATATAATACCTTGTATGCTTAAATATTTAACTGTGTGATTTTTGTATATATCTTCATACACATGCTCACACACATATGAGGGTTAATGTCCCCAGATGTTGGGAGAACAGAGAAACAGAAACACAAACAATATAAGCTTGTATTAAAGAGTTCTGAACTGGAATGTTTGCTCTTGCCACGTCTCCTTTGCTTTCGGTCGAGCTGGCCCCGAACACCGCTGGGTACCCAGGGCGGGAGGCTGAGTCTGGCTGTGGGATCCCACACCTGGCTGCACAGCTGCATGGGCCACCCTGGCCACTTGCTCTTACTGAGCTCCAGTGCTTTGATTTTGGGCAGGGTGTTGAGAATCACGGTGTTTTGGTGATGTTTTGGCGGTGCTTTGGGAAGGGGCTGCAGTGGGAGGAGCGAGGCAGCGTTGGCTGAGGACACTGAGAGCCCATTTCACCTCCAGTGGGTTTGGTTCTGCCAAGGTGGTTCAGGTCCTGCTTCACTGAGGACAGGCTGCTGCCCTGTGTGGGTTTTGGTGTGAGAGAGGCTTGAAAATGTGAAGGTTGGATGCTTTGGGGTTTTTTGTAAAGCTGTCCATGGTCTCTGCACACCTTCTCCATCACACACACAGAACATGGGCATCCAGAAAATGAGAACCAAAGGGAACGTGCCTTGCCTTAGTATTACCTAGAAGGCAAAGAAGGCTGAAAGCTTAAGACTGTGCAGCCACAGAGCTGAGCATCCTGCTGCACAAAGCCTTTGGATGCACAGGAAGACATCCAGGCTGTCTCCGGTGGTCAAGAGATACCTGGGCTTGCAGTGCCCCCTGCACCAGACCAAAGCCTTGTAAGGTACACACAGTGAGCTCATACATGATGATAAAGCCCCATTGCCCACTTTGCCAAGGCCACCCCTACCCCATTCCTGCTCAAGTGAGACCTGGTGATGGGGCCATTGGACAGGACCCACCTGCTGCCTGCTCAGCCCCTGCCTGTGCCAGATGGTGAAAGGGACAGTGCTGTTGTACCGAGAAATCTGTATTGACTCAGCATCAACACCTCCAAACCTGCATGTGCAGGCAGGATAGGTGCCATTTAACCCTGCCAGTTACTGAGAGAGTCATTCTTAATCCAGCTGACTTCCACACTCATTGACTCCCTGGGTAAGACACAGAGGTTGGGAAGACGAGGGGTGAGTGCACAGGAGCAGGAATGTTAAATGCCAGCTCTGCTTTCCCTGTTACACATTCCCCTTTGCATCTGCTTTAGTCAGCATTGGGCTATAATGCCCGATTGATTGAACAACAAATTAATTCCACACCGCACAACCCATGGGACATTTGGGAGCAACAGACTGAAGAATGAGAATAAACTGAATTATGGGTTTGTTTGTTTTTTTTTACACTGGTATAAGTGAGTTAGTTAAAAAAAAAATGTTTTATATTTTAACTGTCAAAATCCACTCCAATATATTGAGCAGGGACAGAGAGAGAGAGCACAGAGCACATCATGCTTTCTACACCATCCTTGCCTATGGTCAATGCATTACTAGCAGGTTATAAACACATTACAAGCCCTTTCCATAGAACATTCCGGAGATTAAAAAAATGTATTAAATGGGCTGTGTCTACACTGGCTTGGGCTCTGAGCAATCTGATTGAGTTGATGGCAGGGGGTTGGACTAAAGACCTTGTAAGGTCCCTTCCAACACAAACTGCTGTATGATTCTATAGCAATACACAAACCAATTGGCTGTGTTGAAATACCTATCAAGCAGGAATAAGGCCCTTGAGATGGAAGCAGACCCTAAAGGCAGCGTGTGGCAGGCAGCTCACTCCTGCTGTGACAAGAGTTCAGCTCTGACCCTCCCACGGGTACACAATCACCTGAGCTCCATCAGCTGAAACACAGAGTCAACCCAACAGCTTCTATGTCCTGTTTATGTGTCTGTCTGGAAGTCGTTCACTAAAGAGATGGAGAGGGGGGAAAAAAAGATATAAGCAATACATGCAATGAGCAGAGGCTGAAGCCACCCTACTGAGACCAGGGCTCATGGCCACAAGCAGATGTTAAATATGTCTGAGACCTGGCCAGGAAGGCTGCTTTAACATCTCAGCCCCCAAGCAATGATGCTGGTCACCCTGCTGGGCATTGACCAGCCTAGAGAGTCCCATGATACAATTGAAAACACCCTGACTGGGCCACCAGCCTCTCCGAGAGGCCCGTGTGCTGGAGGGACTGCGAGGCCCTTGTGACACCAGATGTGGTTCCTGCTGGCTGCTCTAAATCAAAAGGAGATGACTGCATTAATTATATATGAAAGCTGGGGAAATTGCACTGAATGCATATGGCAAAGTCCTTTCCCAGATGAAAGCCACAGCTTCTCAAACAAGTATGGCATTGGTAATTGTGGTAATGGGAAAATGAAGCTGTTGTAGCAACATTGAACAATTTGGACAAAGAAAGAGACAGAGGCTTAAAAAAAAAAAAGCTTCTGTAGAAAAACTGGAGTACAAAGGAAACCACTCACAAATATAGAAGAAATCTTTCCATGTAAGCAAGGGCATCTAAAGATCAAATGGCCATTCAGGTGTGTACCCTGGCAGATGTGTGCCCATGTGCTCGCTTGCACATATACACACACAGAGACCCACCAAACACTTTGTGGCCCATCACTATCTTTTCCCAGGCTTTCCCATACCACTTCTTCAGCTTTTCAGTTTCTAAAACAACACACCTGGGAAGGGAAGAAAAGCAAGCAGCTCCCAGGCCAGAATTCTTCTTTTTGCTGCTCATTAAGTGCCACAACTACGCTGGCCCCACGCTTTCCCTCTGCCCTGAATTGGAATCACAGCCGCCTACATCATTCAAGTCAACAACTGGACTAAGTTCTCTGATAAAATGCAGGCAAAGGGCTAGGGTCTTAAATATCCTTCAAGTACAAGTGAAGCAATACTGTGTCAAAATAGTTTTAAAGGTCTTGAGTGTCTTTTGACGGACTGGCTGCTCTCAGGCCTGGGGAGGATTGTTAGTGGTTAAAAACAGCTTTCACAAAATTACTATCTGTTCAAAGAAAAAAAAAAAAGTTATTCCCAACTGTTTGATTGCTTTACTTATGACAAATGAAGATCCAGTCCAAACAGAAACACGGTCACTGCTAGCCACCCCCCCCCCGTCCTGCCTTTAAGACATTACCTTCTAGTTTACCCACTTTTAAACTACTTCCTCACACATACAGTTTTTTTTTTTAAAGCAGCCCCAGAACCCTGCAGCTAAGCTTGCTGCTACTCCCCTTTATCATCATCCTGCTCACAGGGCTGAACTGACACGTGCTTCAGGTTCAATGGCATTTGTTCTGGCTGTACTTCAAAGCTCTGTCTTTGGCCAATCACCTTGCAGGACAGATAATGCTCAAAATAAGCAGATTCTTCTCAAAGAAGAATAACATGGGTTAATAACATGGGCTTTCTGAGCCCTGGTGCCACTGTGTGTCCATAAGGCATGAAAGTCTCCATGCCACAGTAGCTGCTAAACAAACCTGGAGAGAGGGAAGGGTGGCCAAGAGCAAGGAAAGGGAAAGAGAACCCTTTTCATTGCATACTTTATTAATACTACAATGTAGTAGCATTACCCCAGCAGCACCATATGAACTGCCAAAACTGACACACAACATACCGACTCAAACTGATCTGGACAGTGCAAGGAAGTGTGAGCTCACAGGCCACCGAGGCATCCAGCACATTGCAGACCATTGTCGTTAGCATTACTGAACTCTCCATGATGGAGAAGACCTGGGCTGCCCATGCTGAACAGCCTCTGGCACCCCCTTGGCTTCTTCCCCGGCCTCAGCAGTGTCTGACTCATCCAATCGACTGAAAATTCAATAAAAAGAGGAACAGAAGAAATCAAATCAATGAAGTGCTTGACTCAAGAGGCCTTTGCTGTGGGCAGCAGCCATCCCAGACAGTGTCACCAGTGGCACAGCAACCCAACCGGTCGGCTGTCTGTGCTGCAGCTGTGGGGGAACAATGGCATGGGGACAATGGGAATTGCTCAGGGCTGTTCCTTGGGAGAGCACAGCCCTCTGCAGCCCCCGTGAAGAGACCTGTGGCTGTCACCAGCCTTGAGCTACCAAACATGTGGCAGATTTGGGTGCCTGTAAGAAGGGTGTTCTCCTGCTGGGATGTTCAAGGGATGCTGAAAGTGGCAGGAAGGGTGTGAAGAGTGAGCAGCCTCTGCAGAGAAACCACCTCCTGGTGCTGAGCTGGAGTTTATGGGGTGCTGGGGGGAGTGCGTGAGTGGTGGGAGTAGGGTCAGGCTGTGCAGGGAGCAGCAGCCACCCCTCACATCGTCATTATACATTACTGTACTATTGCTGCCATCACCTGCACAGGCACACAGAGGAGGTCACTCCTTTTGACCTGAATTCATCCTAAAGCTGGTGACCCCATCTAACAGCCATTGGTGCCAGGTTCCCCTTCTCTGCTTCATGCCATCAGGCAAATTATTTCAGCTTTGCAAATAGATGTGGATAACTTCTCTATGAAGCCTGGATGTTAGCACCTTTTTTGCTCCTCTCCTCACTCACTTTTCATTTTTCATCCACCCCTTGGTGCTCTCCCCACCCAGGATGGTGTTGGCCCCTGGTCTGCCAATGCCTGGACAGTGGCACAGCAAAGTCAGGGTACAGGTTGGACAGAGGGAGCAGCTCCTGGGGTAGCAGCAACTTGCTTTGGAGCAAGGATCCCTGTTCTCTAAGGGAGCCAGAGGAACGGTGGGGCTGGCGTGGGTGTGTGTGCACACATTAAGGGACAGGGGTCCATCTGCCAGCATTGCTAGGCTGTGACTACAACTGTTTATCTTGAAAGCCTGAGGGTTACATTCTCCAAAGTTTCCAGGGAGAAAATACAGACCCTTCCTTTCAGCTGGATGCTGGAGGATGTGTAACCTCGACGAATTCCTCGGTTTTGTTTGGCTTGGGTACGCTGTGCTGGGTAGCATCACCGGCCAGAGGCTCTTCTGGCTTTGATCTGAGAGCTAGGTGTGCTTCTCGACAGGTTAATAGCTTTCCTGCCTGAGAGTCTAGACTCTTCCACCTGCTATGTACATATTAACACAGGCTTACACACAACTCGCTCTGTATACGTACCCACACACCACAGCCAGCCTCACCAAGGATGTGAAGAGAACCCCTTCCAAGGTAAGCAGCAAGAATTAAACCCTTGCTTTCTGCAGTGGACACAGCTGCAGCATGAGGCCAGGGGGACAGCCAACCTGTGCCTGTGCTGCTTGTGTTTTGGTCCCAGCAGAAGTTAGGGTTGACAGCTGAAGGTCTCCTGCAGCAAAACAGCCCTGAGCTGTGGGCTTTGGCCCTTCCACCCTGCTCTGCTGAGGGAGGCTGCTGGGGTGGGTGTCTCAGGTGCAAAAAAATACCACTGTGGGGGAGCTCAACTGTATCAGAGTGGAGCAAACACACCGAAGGGCACCCAGCCAACTGCCCTGTATTTTGGCTGGCATCTCCTATTCCTAAAGCCTAGCAGCATACTCACGATGGTCAGGACTCCCACCAGTAGCATTAGCCCCGTGACACCTCCGACTGCCTCCAGCCCCACCAGCAGTGTGACAGAAAACACAGGCAGTTTGTCCCTCAAGCTGATCAACGCCGGCTCTTGCCTGCAGCGACACCACAGAGCTGCTCCCCATCGCAGCACAACCCACACGGGGCTGTCAAACCAATGAATCACTCCTGAGCAAAACCAAACAAAACCAGAACGAAACACGGTGTTTGTAAAACACACAGAAAGGCCCAGCTGGAGCCCTGAGAAAACTCCACAGCTCCCAAGCACCTGAAGATGCCCCCAGTGCTGCGGCAACATGCTGTGGGGCAGGTACTCGCTGGGCTCTGGGTGGTCGCCACTGGCCCCAGTAGCCCTGGCATGTGCCACTCTGCAGTGCTGGGGAGGATCAGGCATCAGTCCTGCTCAATCTACATCGATGGCCCTGAAGGGAAGGAGGTTCAGGGGTGTTTGTTCCCTCCGAGCAGTGTGTATAGTGAGCCATGGCAGCACATGAAATGAGCAGCTCAGTGTAACAAGGTGGTGCTAGAAACATCAGTCTGGGCACCAGCTGGGCACCTGCACGTTTGTACTTCAAGGGTTTTGCTGTATTTTACACAACAGCAAAGCTGAACAAATATTGCCTTGCCTCCTCCTGCACTGGTGTTTCCCTCTTCAGGAGGGGCAGGGTCCATGGGCTCTGGTCTCTGAGGCTTCCAGACTTGCTTCAGGCCTGCCTGGTGCTCGGCAGCTGTGGCCAAGGGAAGGCACAGTCTACACTCATCTGCAGCAAGTCACACTCATCTCCCTCATCCCCACAATCAGACTCCATGCCCACCTCCGAAGGGCAAAGGGATGGATAACAAGCAGCTGCAGTGCTGGTGGCTGAGAGGTTTTAACACATGCAGCATGACCCTCATCATAGAATCATTTCAGCTGGAAGAGACCTTTAGGCTTATGGAATGCAGCCTTTGTCCCAGACCTATCAACCACCAGCTCCAGATCCCTCAGCTGCTCATCATCTGAGTCATGCTCCAATTCCTTTCCTAGCTTGGTACCCACCTCTGCATGCTCTCCAGCACCTCAATGTCCTTCTTGTAGAGAGGGGCCCAAAACTGGACTCAGTATTGGAGGTGCAGCTTCACCAAAGCCAAGTGCTGCACCACTCATGCTCATGCTCATTGATGTACAAGCCTCAGTGACATAGTAGCCATAGCCCAGATGCCCCAGTGTCACTGTCCCCTTTCCCATCAGAAAAAGAGATGTAGCTTAAAAACGTAGACCTCAGGCCACCTGCAAAGCTTTGCTGTTTGCTCCACAGGCTGCTACATCAAGGCAAAGCTTCCGTGAAATCCAGCAGGACTTGGACCAGGTACTTCCCACTGTGCAACATCAACGTGTCTCAAGACAAATGAGGAGACACAACCAAAGGGAAGGGAGAAAACAAAACAGTTTGGGTGAAACAATCAGGCAAACGGGTTTAGTTAAAGAAGGAAAAAGGGCTCTGGCTGAACTTCCTCCAAATCAAATCCTGCACCTTCGTTTGGTTTCAAAACGTTTTCACTTTGAAGCTCACCTCCTGCTTGTTTGCTTTTACGTTAAAGGGTTAAATAACCTGAAAAACTAAACACAGCTATTTGCTTTGGGCTGACTAAACTGATTCATTCAATCCACACTGTTCCCTTTTCCCCTCTTCACATTTGTTGTTTTGCTTTAAAAAGAAAAAGCAACAGATCTGAGCTGATCTGATTTTTCGCTTGTTTCCCCCCTCCCCTCCTCACCCTCCCTGCACTTTTTGGTTTGGCTGCCAGGCTGAGAAACCCAGTACCCACAGGGATCCCAGCCCAGCCTAACCCACATTTGACACTAAAACAAACCAGATTCTCCATGTCTTTTTAGCCCCTGGCTTCCTTCTTGGCTTTCCCACACATCTCCTGCTCCCACCGGGGCCGGTGGCTGAGCTGGGTGTTGGGAGGGAGAGGATTCTCGGCTGAGAGGCTGCACTTTCCCCTCCTCTCTGTGTGCCCACGTTCTGGGGTCAGCACCACTTCCCAGATGCAGCTCCTCATCTCAGGCCCATCCTGGTGTGGGGATGCCCTCACCACCCTGCAACCCTACGAACACCCAAGGTGTCAGGAAGAAACACCACCAAGGCAGCGACGATGGACTTAATATGAATCTTTAATGCACAGACCGAGCTGCCGAGCGCCTTCCGAGCGAAGGCTGCACACGGAGCCTGTCCCTTGACTTGCAGTGGTACAAAAGCCCAGCGTCCCTGCAGTATCCCAGCTCCTGTCTGCCATCCCCCTCTGGGACCTTTGCTGGCAGCACAGTGTCACCAGCCACCCGTGACACCTTCTCCTGGCGTCCCCGACCACCACGGCATCGGGGTCCCTGGCCCCACAGCTCCTGCCCGGTAGCAGGGCAGCAGAACAGGCAGGGAGGGGGGACTCAGCCTGTGCCCAGCAGCTCCCCTCTGCCCTGCCCTGGCCTCGAGCTGGTTATCTCCTCCTCTCAGGGTTTTGGAGCGTGTAGTCCAGGAAATTCAGTAAGAAAAGATTAAAAAGGAGAGGCTTTTATGCTGAGTCAGATTAGGTGATTTCTTTGTTCTCTTTCCTCTTGAAACATTAAAAAAAAAAAAAAGGAAAAGGATTGAAAGTCCAACTTGCTGATTTCTTGTTTCTCTGCCACCTGCGTGACAAAGCCCTGTATTGGCCTCGCTGTCCCCTTCCACCCCCTCTGACCACCACCCGACCCCAAACCCCACCAGCCTCTCAGCACATCACGAGTCCTCGACTCCTTGGAGTCCCTTTGCCTCCCACAGCTCCAGGCCCACTCCTTCCCTCACCGCCCCTTGGACTCCCCGTAGGTGTTGCGCAGCATGGAGACCATCTTCTCCTCGCACGTGACTTTGGTGTCCTTTAGGATGCTGTACCAGACCATGCCGGGCGGCCGCACCTCCTCGCTGCGGCAGAACAGGTAGGGCATGGTCTCGGTGCGGCTCTGGATGTAGGCACTGCGGAGCAGCGTGGAGCAGTGGCTGCTGACCTTCTCCAGCCTCCTCAGGATCAAGTGTGCCTTCCTGGAGGGGACAAGCAGAGATAGAGACAGAGCAGGGCCGGCAATGGAAAGAGGAGGCTAAGAGCCAGGCTTTCTGGGTTGTACCATCAGCTGTGTCTTGTGATGAGAATAGATGAGACCCGTTGCCTAAGATGTGCTGGGGACACTGGCTGCCCCTGACTTGACATCACCTCCACTGCCATGTGTTCCTGACAGGCTCCAGTGCCTGTGTTGGCCCCCGTGCACCCTGGCGAGACCCCCAGCACCTTACTGCTCCCAACTGATGAGCCCAGACCTCCCTTTTCTTGGAGGCAAATGCCCCAAAAGGACTGACACTGCACAACACATTGAGACAAAACAAAATAAACCCGTAAGAAACCAAGAACGGCCTCGTGGGAGTCTGCAAAGTGCTAAATCAAACAAAGGGAGGGGAAGAGGGTTTAGTTCAGTGGTCTGAAAGTCTCAAGATCAGAGATTATTTCCTCTCCCTCTGGTGCCACAGGAAAGCTCTGGATTGGGGGTTAGGGGATTTCACAGCTCCTGCAGGAATGTAAATTCCCGATAATGACATGTCAGGGGCAGTGCTGTCAGTCAGCGAGGCATAAACATGGGGATTATTTGATTAGGAAAGCTGAGTGATGTCTCAGGCCGGGCGGTGAGCCCCCAGACAGCGGGGCAGCGCCAGGAGCCCCATGAGCCACACGCCCGGAGGCAGCCAGGGCCAGGACGCTGGGGAAGGGTTGGTCAGGGTCACCCTGTGCCAGAGCAGAGGGCAGCAGGGGAGAGGGCATCTGACATCCTCAGTCAGACACAGAGCTCTCCCTTCAAAGCAGGAAGAGTGGATGAAAGGCTGTAGGAAACTGCTGCTTCCTCAGGGCTGCACATTGACAACTTCCCTGCATCTCCCCAGGGGTGATGGGCTCAGGGTCAGCTTACCCAGGGCAGGGAAGAGCAGAGGGAGTTGGCCCTTCTTGGACCACATAAAGACAAGCCTAAGGAGGCAACTGGAGCCTCATTAGCTACATACACATACACAATAACGATGTCACAGGCTGAGCTGTGCCCAGCTCTGACAGAAACAACACTCGTGCTACTCTCCCGGACCTTCTGCATCATCTGGTGCTCCCACTGCACATCAAGGGATCCATCCTGGCAGCAGGCATCCAGCAAGCTACAGAACTCTGTGATGGCATTAGGTTCTTCCAGTAAAGACTGATGTGTTAAAGCTAAGCTCAGCAGCAAATCAAAGCTCTGGGGACTGTCGCTACAGCTAACAAACTCCAGCAAATCACAGTTACTGGTGCTGCAAGGGATCAAAAGGTATCAGCCGTGCCATTTCCTTGCCTGGATCACCGTGCCCTGGTGAGCATCTGTCCAACCTGACTTAGTGCCAAGAGCTGGTGATCCTTTCAGTGCTCACTCCTCCTAATGCTAACAAACTGTTTCTTAACATTTGTGCTGATTCTCCCTGTTTTTTCAGGGAAGGCTGAGCAAGAACAGGCCCCACAGTCAGCTCACGGGAGGGACTCAGATGTGAGCTAACAGTGCTCAGGAGGAGAGCAGTTAGGCAGAATATCCTCCTCCTCAAATGAGAAATCTATCATGTCTCTAAGGCCAAAGCTCCATGGTTAGCCTTATTTATCCTGGATAGTCTCTGCCACCCAAGGGGGCCACTGTCCCCTCCCCAGCCCCAGACACTGCACCAACATGGGGAAGTTGGGTGAGTGGCCTTGAGGCAAACCCCAGCAGTGGATAACCATGACTTGGCCCTAATACCACCAAGAGTAGACTCCCCAGCATGCATCTGCCCATGGCTCCTGCCAAGCTCTTCTCTTCCTCTCCAACCTTCTCACTACTTCAGCTTTCTCCTACCTTCCATAGCTTTCTTCACCAGCCTCTCACTTTCCTGCACAACCTGCCTTTGGCTCCCTTTTCCTTGGCTTTTCCTACCCATTTTCATGAGCTGCTCCGTCACACTTCCATGATCTTTTGCTAGAAATCACCACGTTATCCTTGCTTCCTTAAAAATACTCAGGTCTCTTATCCAGACACACATCCTACGTGTGAGGAGCAGCTCAGGGTTGGCAAGAAGTCCAGGGCTCAAACTACCCAAACCTGCTGACATCTCCATGTGCTGGAGCTGTGCTCCTCGTGGAGCTGGTCCCCACAGTCAGTCCCAGAAAAGAACTGATGTTGAAGGGTGGGATGCAGGACACGATGGGTTGGTCCTACAAAGATGCTGAAAACACACTGCCCTGTGGTCAAGGAGGAGACAGGGTGATGGGGAGGGAAAGAATTAGGCCCCTCACTTTGTGTCCAGTGCCAGAGCCCCAGTGTTGATGGGTTTCATCACTTTGAGTCATTTCACTTCATGGGGTAATGAAGCCATGTGTAAATGTTACATTTAGCTTTCAGCTCTCAGCTCTTCTCTCTTAAAAACAAAAAAAAAAATAAGGAAAAAGAGAGACAGAGTGGGGGAGGGGAGGAGAGAGAGAGAGAGGCTTTCTGGGGAAGGCTGGGTAATAAATTACAGGAGCGGTTCTTGGGCTGCCAATTTAACGCCATAAATCAAGCCCTGGGTATTACCCAAGTGCTCCCTGTGGAGGGCTGTTGGGTCACAGCGACCACCTTTCCGAATGCTGGAAATGAAATCTTCCTAAATGCTGACCAACTCCATCCCTGCCAGAAACTGTGATTTATTGCCTTATTAAAGGGCAGGAATGGGGAGAGGACAGCAGGGGAGCGAGCAAGGGGGAGTCACTCTCCTGGCTGCCTGTGGCCAGACCCTGAGCTCTCAGCCCCTAAAGGGATGAAGTAACCCCCTTCTTCCCCATCACCCCATAGCCCAGATGGGGTTGTCACGAACAAGGAGACAAGGAGGATGGTGCCCTCCCACCTGCCACGGGCCTGAAGCAGGGGCTGTGCTTTCCAGCCGGCGCCAGCCAGGGACTGACTCTGGGCTCCACTTCTGTGATGGGTTTAGGAGGTCACAGCCACAGCCATAAATGATGAAGAGGGGGATTTAAAAACAGTGAGGGCTCCACACGTCTGCTTCCCTCTGCTGTACCTCATGGCGTGGTGGGGGAGAGGAAAGGGGGGATGGATGGGTGTCTGCTGCCCAGGAACCTTCCAAGGGCTTGTGCATGAAGCAGCAGCCCCACTGCAAGGCTGTGCAGTGCAGGGATTGCACAGGGACAGGGCTCTAGGGTCCCTGGTCACCATCCCCAGCTCTGCAAGGATGTGCCCAAGAGCAGGAGACACGTTACCTCCTGCTCTGCTCATTCCCAAGGTGGCCCTGCTGAGGCATTTGTTGCTCAGCTACATGGGGGACAACGATCACTCACCTTGATGGCTGGTGAGGGATATGGTTTAGTTTAGTGCTGGGGTGGCAGTGTGAGGTGAGTGGTTGGACATGATATAGGTCTTTACCAATCATAATGATTCTGTGGGATGAAAACACAACCAGAGCCAGCAAAAGGCTGCCCTACCTCACCTAGGAGGAAAGCACTAAAAGAGAACGAACCAGCATGAAAAAGCAAACAAGAAATGATACCTAGGCTGGAGGGAAGGGTGAGATCCCAGGACTGCTGAGGGAAGAGGGTGGCTGCCTGGCTGCTGTGTTCCCATATGGGGTTATTTTGTCATAAATTCAAATTTTTCCACTCTACTGAGAACTGACCTGGGTCTGTCAGACCCTCGTGCGGGAGGACAACAAGTCCAGGACTCGATGGCCTCTTATCACAGCCTCCCATCAGTACATTGCATTCCCCCTCAGTACCAGAAGGCAGCTGCTCTGGAGATGCACTTTGTCTCCCACGGCCATCCCTGCTGCCTGAGGTCCCTGCCTGGGCAAGTGGCTCGAGCAGAGGAGAGGCTGAGTCGATGCCACATCCTGACCCCTGTTGTTGCTCGTAGCCACAAGCAGGGACATGGAAGAAAGCTTCTAACCTATTTGTCCTGTCTCCTCCTAGAAGCCAGGCCCTGTTTGTAGTGGTCATAAGAACTGTCCTGAAAACATAGTAAGAGAAAAAAAACCAGAGCAATGTCCCAGTCTGTGTGTGAGGAAGCACTCTGGCTGCACTGATCCAAAGCTCCGAATGCACAGTAGCATTAAACTTTCACTGGATTAGACAGATTCTTCTGTTTTGTCAGAACAAATTAACTCTGTGAGATTCGCTTGATGCCTGCAAGAGGAAAAGAGGGAGCAGGAAAGGGGTTGTTGTTGCTAAAAGAGGCTAGCAGGATGAGGCGAGCCAGGTGCCAAGATGCTGCTTGACCACAGAAAGTCCTGGTTTAGGGCCACCTATGAGCTAAGTTTTTAATGTCTCCTTAATGTAAACGGTCTGGCTGGGACATCTGGCTGTCAGTGTGTCTTCTTGCAAGCAGCTGTTTGCAGTAACCTGTGGCTTTCATGGAAACTGGGCTCACGAGGGCTCCAGTGTGATGTATTTATTACACAGAGGCAATCAACTTCCCTCTTGTCGCTCAGTTTTACGAGCGAACATTTACTGTGAAGTTGAGGCTCATCTGATAAACATTTCAAGGTACGAAAATGAACGTTCCCCTGGGAAGGAGAACACTCTGTCAATTAAAATCGTGTTAGGAGATGGCCTCCCTTGGCAAAGCCTCCCTCGCCTCCCGCTCTGTTCCTCTCCCAGCTCCCTGAGGAGCACGGCTGCACAGCAGAGCTTTACCCTTGCCAAGAGCCTGGCACAGGCTGCTGTGGCCTTTATAGGTACTTCCCCTTGGCTGCAAGTCACGTATTTCCCCAAGTACAGACAAGGGGCATATGAGCACTGTGAGATGCTGCTCTGAGCAACTCTGAGCTCCCATGAGACAGACAGACCACAGCTGAATGGAGCCCTGACTCCAGATGTGGCTTGGTACAGTCGGGCAGTTTAAATGTCACCTTCTGAATCTCATGGTTTCGTGCATCCTTCAGTAAGTGTGTTGGATCTCAAATAAGACAGATGTGTAAGAAGAGGGTGATGGTTCCCAGGGATTTAGAGAAAGAGGAACAATTGAAAAGGACAAACAAGTTTGCGGTGTCATCAAAGGAGGAAGGCAGGGGGAAGGATGAGAATGGCTCTGTGCCAGGGGCTAATGAACTACCAAAGAAACTATGACCAAGGTCATCTCTGGAGCAAGGCAAGCCCCAGGGCAGCTTGGATTTATGTCCAGGAGGAGCATAAATTGTTGTGAGGAGCTGTCATCTTGGTATTATGGACAGATCCTCAGCCACATCCAATAGATAGAAGCAAACAAGCAGATAGGAGCAGAGGGGAGAGAAGGAAGATCTTTTACTCATAGGCTATAGGACCCCATTCCTCTGCTGCAGCTTCTCAGAGGAAGACGCTGGATGAACTGAGCCTTAAAGCTTCAAAGCAGGTCAAGGCTATTTGAATCCTGTAAGAGACTTTAAAGTATCCAGAGGAATATGTCTACTTCTGGCTATTTTACGTATATCACTGTGAGAATGTCAGATCAAATTGACAGAGAAATAAACAAATAGGAGGAAATGTCCATGAAATCTACTGTTTACAAGAGCCAATTTTACCACAAATTGCTCAATGATTGACCCCTCTGATGGTATCAAATAGCTACTCTACAGGCAAAGTGCAGGAAGGCAGAATAGATCTGCCCTGGGTGCGGAATCCATCCCACTATGGGTGGGGGGTGGTCGTGGAGGCCACATCATGTTCTGTGACACCACTGTGCTCCATCAAGAAGTGTCCAGAAGGGATTCTGCTGCTCCTCCTTATCTAGCTATGTGTCATGCACAAATTTTTGTGTAGGAGCAGACTTGCCCCATGTTCCTCAAATACCTCTGAGGTTTACAGCTGCCCCTGTACAGCAGATCCTGATACCTAACACTTGTCACTGTACACACTGCTCAGCACAAACGAATCTGCTGCGGTTTCAGTCTCAGCCACCCTTTCCAGCCATTCATCCATCCTGCAATCTGTCCGGGTGTTTTGGAACCCCAGGACAGCCATGGTCTCATCTACCATGGCTCTGCAATTGAAGAAGACTGGAGTTGGACACAGTTTACCCTCTGTCCCAGGCCTAATTTACACCCTTTGTCCCCACCTCCCAGCTTTTCCAGAGCACTCAGCTCATCTGCACCATCACCTGACCAGACCAGGCTGCTGGTTGCTAGATTTTCCACAAGCATTCATCCAAAGACCACCCAGCTGCCAGGTGTCCTATAAGCAGTCATCCAAACGCTGTGTGGGACCTGGTGACCCTATGGGACAGCAGGATAACTTGGAGAACACCAAAGAAGTGTTCCTGAGCTAAGAGGAGAAGGCAATAAGGGTGACATCAACAGAGGCCAGGCAGAAGGGTGCTCTGGGGGAGGACACAGGGAAGGGACAGGTACCTGGGTCCCAGCTCATCCTCGCTGCGCCAGACGAAGTCTCCAAACTTCTCGTAGTGGGAGTTGTAGTGGTGCTGGACTCGGAAGAGCATGGAAGCAGAGACCTCCATGAGCGTGTTATAGGCCGTCTGCTGCTCCTTCCCGCTGGTGTAGCCGTTGTAGAGGTTGTAGATTTTGTCAGCTATCTCTGGAAAGGATCAGGGGGATGGGATTAAAACAGTCAGAAGGTGATCACCCAGCAGGAGGAGGAGCAAGGGCTTTGGCAGGGCTGGCAGGAGAGGTGAGCATCTGGGATGGCTGCCAGGTCTGTGGGGCTTCCTGCAGCAGGGTTTAGTGATCTGGGAGCATTTAGCAGCTCCTCAAGCTAATCTTGAAGTGAGTGTAAGGACTCCAGCCATTTTCCATCAAGGAAGGGGAGAAGAGGAGGAGAGTTACCAGCACAGGCAGCCTTATCCTCCCAGGTAGGACAGGCAAGCTCCACATCACAAGCTATGATGTTAAAGGACAGGAAGAATACACCATCGTGGATACCAAGATGGAACATCAGCCAGAAATGCAGCATGTTATCATTGTGGGTATCTGCTGGAGCAGCTCAGATGGATTAAACAAGAGAGTGCACTCTCTGATGGAGAAAAGGAATTCTTTCTTGAAATGAAAAATGCACAAAAGCTCCATTTCCTTCCTTTTTCTTTAGTCTCCCATTTGCTTTGCACAGGAGCAAGCAAACAGGTAACCTTGCCTTTGTCTGAGGGGAGTCGGATTCGAGAGCAGCCAAGTGCTCTGGGCATAAGAACAAATGGGATTGGCTTCAAAACTGGAAAATGCAAATGTTGGAAAGTGGATGGGCTTTTGTCTCTGTCTCAGAACCAAAGCACCTGCCACCAGTGTCCTTTGAACACCCAGAGCTGACGGTGCCCCACACCGCTCACTGCCCATAGGTGACGTTACAGGAGTCTCCCCGCTGTGAGAAGAGAGACTGGAGGGGTTTTCAGGAGTACAATGACTAGAGAAGAAGCAACATGAGCAGGAAACGTCTCTGTTGTGGGAAGTGAAGTGCCTGAACACTGACCTTCTGCTTTGCTGTCGTCTACCAGCGGGCAGGCTGTCCTCAGGGTGACCGTGCTCAGCTCTGAGTGTCTCCCCCGCGTATCCACCGCATAGAGGGTAAATCTGGAAGGCAGGAAGGAAAAGAGTGTCTTTATCCCTCAGTTCCACACAGCCAGGTTGTTATGGGAACCAGCCTTCACAAGGGAAAGGAAAAATGGGGTCCAGGCTATCGGTCAGTTCTGGCATTTCAAGGAGACGTGAGATGACCTCGGGCTTAGATCAGGAGAGCACCCGGGGAAAGGAGGCAGGGCCGGGGGACATGCCACTGTGTCCCCAAGGCAGTATCTGCAGGGCTGTGTTTCTTCTGCCCCTCACTATCCCTGGGAGTCCTGTGAGGCTGCACCCTGTAAATTCCTGACTGTGACAGGATGCAAACACCACTGGGGTGGCTCTGCCCTGCACCGACTCGAGCATTACAACGCTGTGGCATTTGCAAGCTGGGCTCCTCTCCAGCCCTCCTGAGAGCACAGCAGTAATTCCTGTTGTAAGCAGGCTCTGTGCTGACAAGTGACAGCTCGTACACATCCTGTGAGCGGCCCTTGAGGTTGTTTTCTCCTTCATTTCCTCACCAGGGTGGGGTTGGTAAAAGGCTGGGAATGATAGTTTCACACTTGAAGCTAATGGAGAGCATCTGATGGTAAAATATGGCTTTTGTGCTGGATGAGCATTGAATAAACAGGCTGTGGCTGCATGGGATGTCCTGGGAAGCTGAGCTCTGACTCCTGGTCAGAGTGTCAAAGCTCCAAAATGAGGATGCTTTTCTGCAGCAGGGGTGACAATCTTTTTCCATCCAAAATGCATCAGTTTGTATTTATTCTCTCTGGGCTAGGCATAGAAACTCAATCTGGCTTTGACAAAGTGCAAGAGCTGCCTCAAACCCCTCAGAGGTCTGAGATGCCTGGTGGCAGGGTACCCAGCTCCTGAGAAATAACACAGCCTCTCTCCTTATCCTAAGGTAAAAGCAAGCAGCTCCTACAAATGAGTGCAAGGAGTATACCAAAGCAGCTGAAGCTTAAATGGGATTGAGACTCTGAGGTATGTTTACTTCAGGAACGGTCCTACCTCCTTAGCATCCTCTGCAGTGCTTTTCCTCACCCCACACACGCCGATAAGAGCTGACATTTGCACGGTAGCAATTCCCAGCACAGGACATATTCTCTCCCAGCAATTAGCATTAGTTCCTTAACAATAGTTGCTGTCTGAAAGGATGCCAGCAGACTGCCAAAGAACTCACTTGTGTGGAGGGACAACTCTCAGTTTCACAAAGCTGGGGCATGTAGGGGACTCACAGGCTGAGCTCACCCAAGGAGATGCTATTTAATTCTTTGGTGTGACATCATTTTCCTTAATTGACAAGGAACGCTGCTCGGAGTGGGAGCATCTCCTGAAGGACATCCACACTCTGCAACTTCACAAGTACCACACACAGGCTGTTCTCTCCCACTATAATTAAGGGACAGCAACAGAGTAATAGGGTAATCACAAATTCAGGGCAGGAGCCTAACTTCAGGGCTTTGCATCGCTGCCTGGAAGTGCCATCATCCCTCCTTCCCCATATAGTGGAGTGGGTTCAAGGTGAGTAAGGACTCTCCTGCTCTGAGAGGCAGCTCTTGCACTTGTCTCTGCAGCCTGGCAGCAGGAATCTCCCTCTTTTTGGGTCCAGAAAGCACCAGCAATAGGGATACCCAGTGTTGGGTGAGGGGACTTCAGCCTCAGTGAGACGAGGAGCTGTGCAGAAACCCAGGAGTCCTGCTGCCCGTCCAGGCACTCAGCAGCAGGCAACGCTCTGTTGCTCAGCAGCATGAGCACAGCAAGCAGTAAGAGAGCTTAACAAGGGGTTACCAACCTGCATCCCACCCTGGGGTCACTGGCTGAGCCACAGCCACTGTGGTGGTGTGTTTTCTTTTCAAAATGGGTGAGCACAGCTAATGTGTAACCTCTGATCTGCCCATAGCAGCTCAGTCAATAAGGCTCCATTAGCTCTGAGGCAATCAGTGCCAGAGCACTTTCCTTGAAAAACAGCAGACTTTTATCAAAACACAATCGTAATATCCAGCAATTAGTGCCCACATCACCTATTCCATCGCCAGTGGGGTCAGGAGGAAGCACGTCTGCTTGGCAGGGTGCTAAAGCACATCCTCCCCTCTGGGCAATGTTAAAGACCTGTGTTAGTCCTCTAACTGCACTTCTTCCCTCTGCCCAGCACACACAGAAACAAAGTCACTCAACAGTCAAGAGCAAGAGCATCTGTACTGGGCAGGCCTGGGTTAATAAACATATATCAACAAGCAAGCCCTCCTTTCATCATTCTTTTTTCAGAGTCTATAACAACCTCCTCCCCCCAAAATGTAAATGAAGAAAACATCAAGGTGATTTTGACCTGGTCAAAAATCCTTTGAGTGAAAAAAATAACCACTTCAGCTCACCTGAAAGCAATCCTCTTGCAAGGACCTTACAGGTAAGTTTTTCACCTCCATTCACTCTGAACGAGATGTTTTGGAATCAGCACCAATAAAAACAGCACTGGGGGAAGCTGAGAGCCCCAGCAGTGCACAGCCCCTGCCCTCCCCAGCTCCTGCCAAAGCTCTCTAAAGGCTTCAATGTTAATTAAAGTCCAAAAGATTCCCCCGGAGCACAGCAGCATTCATAGCTCTGCTTTATCGATGGGAAACAGAGAGGTAAGGGGTGAAGCACCCTGCCCTGCAGAGCCTCAGTGACATGAACAGTTTGGAAACTTGGGAGATGATGCTTTCCAATCTTGTTCTAAAACCACTTGACCAGCAAAACCACTTCTCTGGTCAGTCAATGGCACTGCACAGGGTTTATGTTTTTCCTTTCATTCCCAGAAACAGACAATTAAGAGGAGACAGTTCAAAGATGAGCAGCTCAGCATAAACCCAGCATTAACAGGCATATCTTGCTTGCTGCATCTAAGAGAAACCTTGGGCAGATGCAGGCAAGGAGCCACAGCAGGGACAGGACCAGCCTGGGACCCAAAAAGCCATGAAGAGGACAATCAAGAGGGATGGGGCCATCTGCATGGCAAATGATGGGAAAATCAAAGTGAGCCTGAGGGAGGGAGGGAGCTGCCCAGGGCAGCTGGTGGGCTGGTGCCCAGGTCTGCAACGCTACGTGGGGATCCTTCTGCCACACTTACATCCACATACAGTGTTTGGGGCCAAGAAATCACCCATGGTGACTGAGCTGCACCTGATTATGCCAAGCTTGATAATTTGTAAAACATAATGAGGCCAAAGAGTGGTTCTGAGCATCTTGCCCAAGGCAGAGGATCTCTGGGGTAAAGTCAAAGCCAGAAATGTAAAGGTCCCAGACCCACACTCAGTGCACAAAACCACGTCAAACAACCTGGAATGCCATATGGTAGCTACAATCTAGCAGAGCCTCCTTCATAACCTGGAGGTGTTTTGTTTAGCAATAAACTTTCCCTGTGACATTTGCTCATGTTCTCCCTGGGCTTTCCAAAGGAGCTTGAGGCTACCTGCTACTGTCTCACAGCTGATCCTCTTTCTCACCCATGCCTGCAGTGAGATCATACCTGAACACTTGATTTGCTACAAAGACTAAGATGTATTTTGTCCAAATAGGTTCCAAAGAGCACTTCACCACTGGAAGCACATATGCTCTCCATATCTGGAAACGCTGCCATCTCTGCAGCAAAACACAGCACACAAAGTCCTATAAAGTAATGCCACTGAAATGTTCACTAGTAAATTCAACCCTATTTGGATCCAAAGGAACTTTCAGAGAGAATTAGAAAGCAATTAACATATGGTCTCATGAAATGTCAACAACACCTTCCTCTTAGATACCCCACCCAACATTGGCTGGATTTTATCATTAGGCTCAGGATGCTTCTTGGGGGAAGAACAGCAAGTGGAGGGGGTGTTAAAGCTTCAGTTCCCAGAATCCAATGATTGTGGAAGATCATCAATTGAGTTTAAAACAACCCATAAAAAACCAGAAAATTCCTTTCTCAATGCAGAGCAAAAAGGAACCCAAATGAAACCCCAGAATGTGTCATTTATTTATACACAACAACCTTAGCTCATGCTTTTTTAACTCCCTCTCGTGATGCTCGTGATGTTTAAGTGCTTTACTCATGATCCTTATTTGCGGGAAGGGAGATAAGGACTTCTGTGTCTGACCTTCCTTAGCTCAGCAGCTGATTTCTTTATATCCTACAGAGATACCACAGGCATTTCTGTTCTGTCTTGTGCACTGCTCTTCCCAAAGCCTTTGGGCTTGTGCAGCTGCTCAGTGAGATGCTGTACCACAGATGGGCTGCCTGGGCTGCAGAGAAAGCAGTTTGATAAGAGGCCCAATGAGCAGTCCCACAGCTGGCAAACACCCCTACTAACGAACTGAGTGCCTACAAGTAGCTGGCTGCATCCAAAAGCAATGGCTATGAGGCAAAGCCAGGCTGTGCTGAGGAGACTCCTGTACCATGTAAATGGGTGACAGGGCAGAGATGCTGCTCTGAAGCCCAGTGTCATGCAGAAATACAGTCTCATGCTTTCCAAGCTCGTGCAACCACAAGATGCTCTTGCCAGTAGGGCTTGGCTTTAGCTTGGCTGATAAATCTGAGTTTAATAACCTGGCTGATAAACCTGAGTGCTGAGTGATAAACCTGGGCTCAGCCTCTTGCTCTTGTGGCCACGAGACTTGGCAATCCTTGCCTCCCCTTCTCTGATGATCTAAACACAGGGATGGGCATGAGGGATCCGCTCAGGCTGTGCCCAGACTCAGGCATGTGCAGCACTTATGCACACCCTTGTGCTCTGGAGACCCACAAGCAAATGCTGCCTTCTCCCAGCCCTTTAGTACCTTCAGCTCCCAGACACCAAAGTGAGGGGCTTGCTGGAGGGAGCCCAGAGGCTGGTTGTGTGTGCATGTTTCTTTCTTCTGCACATCTTCATCTCAGCACCTCCTGGCTGGTAAAAACATCAGTAAATCTACATAAACGTTTTCCCTGAAAGACTGTTCTTTTCAAGGTGGGGGAGCCCAGGGGTGCTGTGGGGTGGAGCAGAGCTGTGGGTGTTTTACCCCTGCTGCATGCCATGGGGTGTGCATGGTTCAGGGGGCCATTGGACATCCACCCACCCACTCTCATCCCCCCACCATGGGCTCCCCATCTGCTGAGACTCCCAAGCACAGTCAGTGATGGCCAAGGAGCAGGACAGGGGCTTGTCTGCCAGCAGCACTCTGGGCAAGCATGGAAAGGGGGTGGTTTTCGAGGGCAAGCATTCCCAATTCAGAAACCATTACAATTTAAAAAGAAATCACATCAAATAAAAAGCAGCCCATCAGCACAAGCCTCAGGAATGCAGCTGAGCTTATTGGCAATTCTGTGATTTGAAATCATTAAGAAAGGTAAATGAGAACAACCCTCCTCGGTCTCTGCAGCAAATGCCATGCAGACAATGAGTAGGGAGTGGGTTTTGCATGGAGAGGATTTCTTGGACCATTTGTTATGCCTTGCGTGTGGCCTGTGCCCGTGTCCATGGTGCCAGACAGCAAGGTGAGCTGGTACTCTGGCAGAGGACTGGCCATGCTGCATCCCTGGCAGAGGCCTCTTGCAGCCTTGGGACTATCAGGACTGCAGGGCAGGGCTGGGGACAAGGAGCTGTGCTGTGGCCTCAGGCTGTACCAATGCAGGAGGGCAGCTCATTGAGGAAGAGGAGTATCTGAGCAGCTCAGGGAGAAGCATTGAGGGAAGTGACTCCAACCTGCCACCACCGTTCAGCAAAGTGCTGCCCATGTATCAGACCTCTTCTGCAACAGGATCCATAACTCCTGGTTTGCATTACTATTGTTGTTAGCTCTGCCTTTCTGCAGAGCCTACATTGCACTAAGGAAACAGTGGACAGCGTCATCTTGACATAAAACATCTTCTAAAAAGCTCTCCTCACACTTCTACCACTCAAGAAAAGTGTCTTTTACAAGTGAGCTTCTGTGACAACTGACTGTGCTCTCAGCAGGGTGATGGAGAACAGGTTACCAGCAATGCTGCTGCCACACCAGAGTATCAAAGCCTTGCTGTTACATGAATACAAGGGGTTGTCAATAAAGTCCTCTCACAAATCACATCTTTTTTTCTCCAGAACAGCAAATGCTGTGAGACTAATCCTTACCCTTCTACAGTACCTCCCAACAATACCAGACCACAGTTGTCAGATGGAGGAAAATAAATGTACTGACCACAACATGCCTCAACTGTGCTGTGAGTCAGGGCCACAGTGGTATCACAGCATCCATCACTGTGCTTGTAGAGGTGTCTGCAGCACCCAGAGATGTACTGCAAACCCCACAGCTGCCATGCACTCCTGCATTGCCAGACACAGAAACTGAAGCACCCTCTTCTTACCCAGCATCTGAATTTGTCTGAGGCTGCTGTCCCCTGGAACCTGAGAGCACTGGGGAGATGACACGAGGAAGGAGAGGCCTGTAGGAGTCTGCTGAGCGTGTCTACGTGCAAGGTCGATCCCCAGGTAGCACAAACAAGGTAGCTCACCTACAGTCCTATCAGCAAAGGAGCCAAAGGCTTGGAAAATGCTGCTCTCTGACTTTTGGCCCTGAAATGCTGTTTCTGCACACTGGGTCAGCATACCACGCTGCTCCAGGCCTCCTAGGCTTGCCCTCTGTCTCTGAGCTATGAGGCCATGGAGAGCCAAAACCTGCAAGTGCTGGTGCCTGTGACTTCCCTCTGTGTGCAGCAGATGCTGCATGTGCCTCAGCCAAGTCAGGACACAGATTTGCTCAGCTCACTCTTTACAGCACTTCATCAACCTCTTTTTGTTTCAGATCCCTGTCAAGCAGGGTCCCCTCCAAAAAAAAAAGATGAAATTAAAATCCTGAGCATTTCTTGCTGTTGCCTGGATCCACTGCACCCCTGCTAGTGCAATCCCCAGCAGGACATTCACCTTCCAGCCTTGGCTGCAATGTCCCAAGATTTCCCTTGAAACCCTGTCAATAAACCCCACCAGAGCAGCGATTCCCAGTACTGCCATGGCTGTGAAAGAAGGCCTTGATACACAGGCCACTTTCTGTTCCCTAGAGCCTTGCTTCTGAATGATACCTGTGTTGGAGGGCCAAGATCCCACAAGGAGCCCCTTTGCCAGGCGGACACCTTGCAGGTAGCAGTGCCAAGACTGCCTCAGGCAAAAACGTGTTTCACTGGAAACGAGAGAAAAATGCCAGCCAGTTTCAACAGGGTCACAGCTTCACCCAAAAAGGTGCAGCACTGTCACTGCAGCCCTCCTGCACACCATGTCCCCAGGGCACCCTCAGCATCCCAAGGCTGAGAGCACCAGCAGCGTCTCCTGTCCCTCTGTCTTACAGATTTTGTCACCTCCACTCCTTGCAACCAGCAGCAAGAAGCAGTTAATTATTCCCTCATCCCTCACCCTTGATAAAGCTTCTGTTTCCACGGTGCATTGCTCACACTCACGGGACATCCCTCCAGGAGCAGCTTTGCAGTACTGATGAAGGAAAAGCAGAGCAAGCTGCTCTGGAGAGAGGGGCCCTGCTGCACTGTACAAAGCTTCTGAGGGAGATGAGATGTGGAGAACAGCTCCTTGGCGTGGCAGTAGGATAGCACACTCAAAAAAGCTGCCTTGACAAAGAGATAACATAACACAGCTGATGATGCAGCCCTGGGGCTTTAGCTCCTAAGAGGGCTCCAAGGAGCAAGAGTCTTTTATTACCTTGAAGATGCCCAGTAGATTCTCTAGGCTGTCCCACAGGGGTGGTCCCTGAACTCTGAGGACAGGATGGTGGCAGAAAAAGCAGGATCACTAAGGAATTACCAGCTTTGGAGAGGATGGATAGAGGGTGTTTGAGGTCCGTATTTCTTGGCAGTTGTGTCTTTTCTTTCATCCTGCTGGCTGTGAGGATGGAGATTCACAGATGTGCTTATAAAGGCAATGCAGACTGTGGCCCTGCTCTTCAGAATCTCCACTGCCTGTCTCAGGGCCTGGGGCAAGGTGGTACCCTGTCTTTGCCTGCCAAGGCCAGAGAAGGTCCTAGCTCACCCAGGACGTGGATTTTAACATCCTTTGGTGGAATGATGAACTAGAAATAGGTGGTGCTCAGCCACTGTGGGCTGGTGCTTTTGCCTGCAGTGAAGCAAAAGCAGCTTGGATCAGTCTGTCAAGCACCAGGGTCCTGGCTCTGCTGAGATCCTAAACATAGCCCTTGGACAAAGGCCAAACGAGCTGATCCTGACTGTGCTGCTGGAATGATCATCCCCATACCATGGCTCCCACTGGCACCTGAGGTTGCAAACCTCAGTGGCTGGGCTGAGCCTGGCTGCAGAGCATCAATGAGAGCTGGGGATGGATGGAGCTGTCCTGAGCACAGTATGGCTTAGGAGAGCTTTCCCCAGGCTCTGTATCTCACATGCCCTCAGGTCCTGCACAGAGGCACCACAGTCCCCATCAATCCCTTCAGCTCTTCACAAACTCCCCAAGACTCCTCTGCTCCCAAGACTGGGGTAGCCCCAGGCAGCACCCACATCCTCTCTCTCCTGCTGCAATACCTTCTGCTCTCCTTTAGATCTGGGACAACCCTACCCCTCCTCCCTCAGTCACAGACACCTTGAAGCCTCCAGCCCCAGCTCTGCAAAAGTTAGTGTTTAGGGGTAAGTCATTACTCAGGTTTTGCTTGTCTTCTTCACACAGATCTACGAGTGGGTGGCTTTCAGCCTTCTCTCAAAGCATTAGTCCTGAGTGCTGTGTGGGTCTCCCAAGACAGACACATCACTCCAGTACCTTTCTTGGGTTACTCCTGGGATGGCTGCTGTCCTCCTCTATGAAGAGACAGCAGGGCTGGGGAAGGTTGTGGCTGCAAGAGATGAGAAGGCTGCTCAGAAGGAGAGAGAGAGAATAAATCAAACTCTTCCTCCAGTTGTGCCAGGGAGAAAGGAGAGACGAGCAAGGCCCTGGACCCCTGCAGTGAGCTCCACAATGGAAATGTTCACAGCTAACCATGCCAGCCGTTCAACCTCCCAACGCTCTGCGAGGCTGGGCCATCGCCCGCCTTGGGGAGAAAGGGGGAGAGGAAGGTTGTGACCCTCGGCAAATTGGGAAACGTTTGCCCCTCCCAACCTCACAGTTGCTCTAAACAAGAACCAGACACTCCACAGCTTGCTACCCCTGGAGAACTCCTTCATAGGGCTTGTTCTCATCCCTCCTAGGGGCTTGGCTTCCATTTGGGCTGCTGGTTGAAATCCAGCCCAAGCTGGTAGTGACTTCAAAGGACAGTGTCATCTGAGGAGTGGTGGGTGGTCCATGTCAAGCGAGTCGATGGCTGTCTGTTCTTATATAAGCCACCACAATAGGGCCCTCCTGCTTGACAGCCTAGAAGAAAGGCAAAGGGCCGCATGGACCGCAGGGAGCTGAGCCTGCCCTTGGCCCCGGGAGAGGTCTCGGTTGCAGGGCGAGTCATCTTAGTAGGTCAGCCTGGGGAGGTGGTTGTGCACCCCTACGAGCAGAGGCTTGTAGATTGATCTATCTCCCTATCTCTCTCTCTGTTGGGTTTGTCCTCAGCACTTTAAGGCAGCCCTAGCTTTCACCCTCTGCATGAAACAAAGCAAAACAAAGCACGACAACAATAAGGGCACACAAGGGAAGGGCTTGAAGGAGGGGGAAGCCTCCTCTTTCTAGGCTTAAAGCATCCCAGGCAGGACTCAAATGTGAGAGGCATCTGCACCCTGCGCCAGGAGCAGCTGATGGATCCCTCCATCCACCCCACAGCATCAGTATAGGCAGGAGGCTGGTGGCCCAGGCAGGGATGCTGTAGGCCAGCAAATCACAGCAGAAGGACACCAGCCAAGTCTACAGCCACTGCTGCCCACTGGCCTCTCCCTCTGTGCCCTGAGGCCTCTGAATGGAAGGGAGAAGTGGCAAGGGGCCATCAGTGGGCAGGAGATTCTCACAGGAGGGCAGACAGGGAGGGAGGAGGGTAAGACAAGGGGAGGGGTGGGCTCCTGAAACAAATAATAAAAACAAAATCCCAGTAAGCACGTTAGAATTCGTTTGAAGTGCAGAGGAGCTTTCAGGCAGGGTTATGTACATCTCCCAGCCCGGCGTGATTTACACATTCCTTGCAAGCAAAGGAATCTTCCCCGATTTGAAGCAAAACAGATGTTTGGATTTTTTTTCCTTCTGTCCCCCCCTGCCCCCTTTTAATCATTTCTTTATTGAAATGATGGTTGCACAGCTGACCGGCCCCGAGCCCTACTAGCCCCAGTGGGACCAGAGACCCGCTGCACCACCTTTTGGGACAGTAGCTCATCACAGCAGTGGCCGTGCCTGAGAGTGGCTGGAGTGTGGTTATAGCCCTGCTCTCCCCCAAATGCTGCTCCAGAGGCCTCGATCCCTGCAGGTTTCTTCCCTTGCTTTCTCCTCTGTATGGAAGGATTGCAGCTCCCCAGAGGCAATTCCTCCTCTGCAACTAGAGTCAATACAAGGATTCTCCATCCCTGCTCCACTAAGCCCAGGACCAGGAAACCTTCTTCCTACTACTATCAGTCCAGGAGATTTGCTGTGTTTGGTGATGGACTTGCCCTTGCTCCTACTCCTCAGCATCACACCTCAGCATGGTTGTGCTTTGTGGACTGAGAAGGGCAGCCTGGCAGGTGCCCACGGCTGGCAGCAGCCACGCTGCACATACTCCCCAGTGAGACAGCACACAGGCTGGAGCTGGACCATCTCCTGCTTTGAGCACTCTGTGACTTCAGCCAAGTTACTTTGCCCCTATTTTTGTCCCATGTTTTTCACCCAGCAAAGTCACATGGGGAAGGAATTTCCCTTTTCCCAGAGGGATGCACAGCACGGAGCACAGTGAGGGTTTCATAGTGCTGGTTGATGCCGCACACTACCAGCATAACCATGCCCTTGAATTTACACTCACTAATAACTCATGGTCAGCAGCAAATCCATCGGGCTCCCTCTATCTTTTCTCTCTCTGGGCTTTTTTTTCCCTTTCAGCCTCTGTTGTTGTTCCTCAGTACTTCGTTGGTGGCAGGGTGGGAAGGTTTTCTGTAACACATTCACGTACCACTGGGACTCGCTCCCGTTCCCGTCTGGTACAAGAGATTGCACAAGAGAGAGAAACAAACGGGGATGAGGAAATGCGTGTTTATGAGAGGCAGCTCTGTCACCGTGAGCAAGGGACCCCCCGCAAGAGAGCTGGCCTGGGAGCCAGTGGAGAGTTTCCATTCTCTCCTAACACTCCATTCATGCCTTGTTTCATCCCTCCCCCGGGGGCTGTGTGAGTGGCCGCTGTCCCACAGCTCGGGATTTGCACCCCCCCCCCCCATATGCCGCCTTCCACATTTGTTGTTGGGTGGAAGGAGAGCTGCTGCTGTCTCATAAAGATAATGAACTGAAAGAGAGCAGTGCCCTTTGCTGTTGCATGCACTCCCTGTTCCCCTCCTGCAGCGGAGGAGTGGCTCCCTCTACTCTGCACCCCCAGCCTCTGCCCTTGGGCACCCACCCCGCTGCCCTTCCTTGTGGGGCTCTTTGTTGACACCCACCATGGAGGCTTGCACAGGGCCTCCTGCTCAGTGTGCCGTGGCTGCTGTGATGAGCATCCTCCTGACCTGACTGGGAACCCACCGTATAATCCAAACCACATTGCTGCCCCATCGGATACAGTCACCGGTAAATAACCTTGACTGCAGTGCTGTGGAAGAGCCAGGGATCCTATATCACTGCTATGAATGATTTAGGATCCTACATCGTTTGCAGATGACACAGAGAGGGACTTATCCCTTATTAATCCCCACCCAGCCATCTTCTCCAGGACAGTCCCTGCCCCACCTCCCTTCATACAGCTCCAAGTTGAAGTCACCCAAGTGACAATTACTGCTGCCAAGCCGGTGTGTGCAGGGAGCTCTGCACTCCCTCATGTGCTGCACAGCTCCCAGTGATGGAGGACCCCCACAAACAGGTGGGGTAGTAATAAAACCAAAAGCAATTGCCCATACATATTACAACCCACTTGGGTCCCTCTCCCTTCTGCTCCTGCAACCCCCCTGCCTCCCCCTCTTTCTCCACACACCTCAATTTCATTATCTCTGATCTTGAGCTGCCTATTACATGCCTTTTGCCAACATAAATATTTAATCCTGGTGCATTGCACAGAAAGGCCCTTGTGGAGTTAGCACTTCAACTCATGTTTCCACTTGGAAAACAATTCAGCGTGTGACAGTGCAGAAAGCACAAGCCAGGGACAGAGCTGAAAGCTGGAGGTGGCCTGCTAGAGCTCAGGTGGGTGTGGGGTGATGCAGGTGGGCATCACATCATGGGGTGGGCAGCATCAAGACAGCTCAGCTGAAGCAGCAACGGGGTGGGTTTGGACAGGTAATGGAAAGAGCCATGGGGACGTGCCTGGAAGCTGCTGCCAGAGCAAGGGATACACTGCCAGGGGAGCTCAAGGTGGAACACTTCCCTAGGCTGCAGCAGTCTTTAGGATATACTGGTCTCTGCAGTGCTCTTGGTTGCAATGAAGTGGAAATCCCTGTGTAAGGGGTCTGCTTCACCTGCCAGAGCATGGGGTCAGTCAGCCACATGACCACATGCTGAACCATATGTGCACAGACAGTTCAAACACACCTGCATTCCCAGAGGTTATTTAGAGCAAGATCTGTCCATGATTTCACATCACACAGGCTATGGAACAGAGGTTATGGGCTAGTGGCTTTACAGGAATATATAGCACTAAGGTACTCCTGCTGCTGGTATGGGAAAGCCTCCCAGCAAAGTCAGGTGCCACAGCAACAGACCTTGATTCAGGTAAGCACCAGTAGTCACAGTGGCCAAGGTAAGCACCCAAGTCCATCTCACTGAGCTGCCTGGCCGGTAGCCTCAGACCTTGGGCAAACATTTCCCAGGGCCCACTCCCTGAACTGAGATTCTCTTCACACCCCTTTCTGCCAGGGCAGCAAGTGTCCACATCCAGCTCCATCAGCTCATCTAAATGAAGACAGGACTCTTCCCCACCACCACTTCCATCCACCATCCCCTGAACAAAAAGCAACCCTCAGATTTTTGTTAGAAACATTTAAGTTATGACATAAGCTTTGGCTCCAAGGGCTTTCAGCAAAAGCCAGGGCAGGGTATTTTCTTTCCACTTTTCATAACAGAAACCATATTGCTGTATAATCAAATTTATCTCATTCCTGATGGAGGAAGTGAGTGTGTGTGTGTGTGTGAGGTGACCAAGAGCAACGAGGGCATGTGTGCAGGGAGCAATCACTCTATAGGTACTCAGGGCAAATATCCCTGGGCAGTACCAGATGGCATCAGACTGGGGAGAACAAGCAGAGACCAAGTGGGCCAAAGCTTCTGCAGGGAGCACCACCCACAGCAAGTCTCACCTCACCATGTTGATGCCACCTCTGCGACCAAGCAGCTGCCTCTGGGCTTTCTCTCCACTTTTAATACGTTGTTCTCCTCATTGTGCAGAAAACCAAGCAAAGGGTGTAGCTCATTTATGACACGTTTCACACAGAGTCACAGCATCTTAAGAGTTGGAAGGCACCTTGAAAGATCATCCAGTGCAATCCCCCTGCCAGAGCAGGACCACCTACAGCAGGTCACACAAGAACTCATCCAGGTGGGTTTTGAATGTCTCTAGAGAAGACTTCACAGCCCATCTGGGCAGCCCCTGCCAGTGCTCCAATGTACAGGTGGGAAAAGTCAGGAAGAAGCAGCTACTTTGAGATGACTTGCTAACCTTGAGTGTCTCCATTTTACACTGACCTACTCTGGTGCAAATTCCAATGAAGCCAAGAGAACTGTAGCTCTGCTGGTGAAGCCTGGAAGATGCTGCCCTCCAAATGGAGATGACGTCTGAATTCACTGGCTACTTTTGCAGCAAGTACCTGGCCATCTAAGCACTAACATAACTTGAGACAGGCAACGAGGGCTGTGAACATCTGAAGTTGAAGGACATACAACTGAAAAAGGTCTCAAAATGTGAGCACTCTTGAAAAGTCTATTTTTAAGCAAAGGTGTTATGCAGGAGCTGTTGCAGCGGAGCAATTACACTCCTGCTCCATCATCAGAACCTGAACTCACCTGAGATCTGGTGAGCAACAACCCCTAACAAACTAAAACATGGTCTGGCCAGACCCCATGATTAAAGACATCATGGAAAAGCCCAGATCACTCAATATCCTCAAACTAGGAAAATACAACCAAATTGCTTTTGCAGATGGGGAAATAAGCCCAAAACCCAAGGAATAAATGAAAGGTTTCTGTTGAGCTACTGGGAAGCAGCTGAGTTCAGCAGCCACTTGTGCATGGGCTCCATCTCCCACACAGCTCCAGCTGGTGGGACCTTGAGGGGGAAAAGGAGTGGCAGAGCTGGAGGAGTCACTGTGTGATGATGAACTCTGGTGTGGCAGGACTAGGAGGTGGGTGTTTACACATGTAATGTTCTGTGCAAGCCAAAGATTAGAAGAGATTAAAACAAATACACAACAAAAGGGAAAAAAAAAAGGGAAAAGGAAGCTAATAAAGTGTTCTCTGAGAGGCAAGGCTGGGAGGGACTCTGTGCTCCTGTTACAAGAAAAGGATGGGATGGGATGGGATGTGCTGCAGGTGTCCTTTGGAAAAATGAAACAAAACATTGTTTAATCAGCTTTATGGACTTGAAAACCATATATGAGATATATGCACACTGCTGGTCTGAGCTGGGACACACTTTGAAGGTAATGGCATCTAAAATTTGCCTCTAGAGTGTGGAGGAAAAGATGAGCAAAAAGGATTAGCTTGTGATTTATCCTTTTATTTGGATAAGCATCTCCTTTTGGGCCAAATATCTCCAGCTTTGAGGACCCGGGGTCCCATCTGGAGTCTGTGTGTGCTGATTTACTCTGTGAGCTGTGAGTATGGCTCTAGGGTCAGATAATGCCTTTGAGTGTAGCAGTATCTGAACACCTGGGCACCAGTGCAGCTTGACACATCCTTCCTGGGGTACATTTCTGGATACAACTAAGTCCCTTTTGGCCACTCCTTGAAGCTAGAATTGGCCTATTAAAGCTTGAGTTGTCTGCAAAGATCAGGTTGAGCTGCTGCTGGGCACAGGGAAGCAGTCAAAGGAGGAGGCAGAAACTTCCCACCCAAACATCAACATCTTGGCTAATGATGTGTGAACCCACACATGGAAAATCCATAAGGCTGTGTCTGGCCTGGGCAGGATTGGAGCCCTCTGCATCACACTTGCCTGTGACTTAAATTCCAGCATCAGTATGGGCAGAGCTGTTTTGGGCTGTGTGTAGCCTAGCAAGACTTGAAGCAGGACCTGGAGCTGCAGCTGTGATGTAACAGTGCCTCTTGGTGTCAAAGCCCTGGTGCTGCCCCAGGGAAGGCAAGTGAGCATCACCCTTGTGTCGAGCCCATGAAGGACATGAGGTAACAGGAGCTTCATCTGCACTCTGGCAACAGAGGAGAAACTCCAGCTGGCAAAGTGGCATCACCCAATGTCTCCTTTACTGGGCAAAAAGCCTCATTTTGCTGCCAGATTGGCTTTTCTGGGAAAAAAATCGTCACTAATACACTGAGAACAAGAACAGGGGAGAGCATGAGACACCAAGCCAGCCAGGGGCATGGCTTGGGTGGTTGTGTACTCTCAGGTACCTGGCTGCCAGACTGCATGAAGAAATTAGGAAGAAGAGACCATATTTTGGTGCAGGAGGCATTGCTTAATCCCTGACCAAAAAAAAATCAATTTCTTTAAGTGCTCTTCTGAAGTGGGGCTTATGTGAAGTGTGAGCAAGGGCATCTCTTGACTCTCCTCACCTCCAGCCCACTGAAGAGCATCAAGCATGTCACATCACCTCCAGCTAGGACATGGCCACCAAGAACGAAAACATTTTCCCTTCTCCTGATCCATATCTTCCCTACAAAATAAAAGAAACATCTACACCAAGCAGTGAATTCTCTGTGTCCTGGAAGTGGAGGGGGCTCAAACCCTGCTGTAAGAGTCAAATCACCCTCAGCTTCCCAGCCTTCAGGAAGAAAGTGCTCCATACCACAGAGAACTGATGAACAAAAGAACTGACTCCAGGGCAGTAGCACAATGCAGCTTTCACTGGCTCAGAGGCAAATCAAAGCCAGCAAGGCCTCTGTTGATATTTATATCACATCTTTTGTATTCACTCTCCCATTAGTCAATGAGGTAAGACTTGGATGGGTCTATGTTAGTGGCATTAGGTTTCTATATACTCAGAAATAACAACACCCTCCAAGTCCATAACTGTAAATGGCTGGTGATAGGGGATTGGTGATGGGGAAAAGGTGGAATTGCAAAGGTCCATCTGTCTACCAACAAAGAGGCCAAACTCCTCCTCTCCACCCTGTAATGATTTCCAGGAAGAATCCTGTATTCACACACTCCTTCAGCTGCAATCCCCTACACAACGACCTGTCCATGCTTCAGAAGCAGAGAATTTGGGGAGGATAACCCGGTCTTTCCAGAAAAGAGGAGGGAGGTGCTCATACACTTGGCAGACACTAGGGAAGAAGGTTCTACTGGGGTCAGGGGAAAGGCATCTCCCGATTCCAGATCTGTCCCAGGTGGATGAACAGTTGTGACAGAGACAGATCAGGAGGATTCAGGAACAAATCCAGCTTTTAGAAGTGTGATGGCAAATGATCATTGAAGCAACATTGCTGCTGCTGCAGCATCTGGAGGCCCTGATCCAATTCACCTGTACACTGAGACAGCAAGATGGAACGTAACACTTGAGCTTATAACAGAGACAGGCAAATAGATGATGATGAAAGGCATCTGAAAGCAGTCAGTGGAGCAAATGGTAAAGCTGGAAAGAGCCTCCAGCACCTTGACCAGTCATGAAGAAAGCACGAATGTCTGCTCTGATATGTGTATCCTCCTAATGGTGGAAACCAACAGGAGCCCAACCTTCCTCCATGCATGGGACTTCATTAATATCATCACAAAGAGAGATTATCTCCTTCTGCTGAACCCCTGACCTTCCTGTACAGACCATCTTTCATGAGGCCAATCCCCTTCTACTGTAGTGACCTGCATATAGCTCAGATAGCTCAGTGTTGGACTGAGGTCAGCAAAAACAACACCACATCTGAGTCAGCATTTGGGCAGCCTGGTTCTGAAGCAACCCTGAACTGCTGAGGAAAGCTGAGCCTGCCTTTAGAGTACAGGCCTGGGATTTAGCAAACACTTGTTTGACTCCTGACTTGCCTTGTTTGAGCTTCCGCAAGCCAGAAATGCCTGAGAAGAAACTACAGCCACACGCTGCTTGGCTTCAGGGAGCTGGGGAGCATGTGGAAGAGAAGAGGTGGATTTAGTGAAGCAGCGCAGCTCCTGTGCACACAGGGGACTCGGCCAAGGGTTGTAACAGATGTGTTTTAATCCATGCCACTGAGCTATTTGGGATTTGCCTCCGATTGCTCCAATACTCATTCACGTGTCTTCCTGATGGAAGCCCAACAATAACAATTAGTATCATATAAGGAGCAGCAGACTGCTGCCAGCATTAGCACACTCTTGAGCACCAAGGGTTTCCATTCCACTTTTTATCCCAGCTATGCACAAGGCAGAGGTCAGTCAACATTAATCAGCCTTGCTCTGGGCCAGCTCCTTCAGCACATTTAGCTTGCTGAACTGCAATTGCTGTCTCTCTGTGCTTTGATGGGTTCCCCTCACTCAACACCTTTGCCCCTTTCCTTAAGCTCACTAAGAAAAAAAGTATGTTCACTGTTAAGACAGCATATGACAGAGGCTAAGCCTGGCCATGCCAACAACGGCCTCCAGACCCTACAGGGGATGGCACTGGCTGGAGAGGGCTTGATGGGTTTTGGCTACAGATGGGAGCCTTGAGTTATCCTTCTGAGGTCTAACTGCATCCCCTTCCATCTGATGGCACTGGCTGACCTTCATCTCCTAGGAAGGGGTTTCCACTTCTCCAGCAGTCCTGATACACTCTCCCAGAGCTCTCAGGCTGGTTCAGGATCACCCTGGGGAAACCCCATCTGAAACTGCAAAGAGAATGCAGAGCAGAGGCTCCTCCTCAGCACATGAACACACTCCAAGGAAAGGCTCTGGAAAGGATCCTGATGACTTCCATATTATTTCCAGTAAATTTTGTGCTGATTCTTGGCACAAACATCGGAAATGAATAGGCTGGGTCAGGAATGTAAATAAAATGAAACACTGGGATTTAATCTAATCTATAATTATAGTATCTGTGGTGCAGGGAAGTCGTTGGTGTGTTTGCACTGCAGCTCCATTGAAAAGCTGGAGGGGGTTTTCATTTCCCTTTCCAAAACTTCCCTTTTTGGCTGAGGGATACTTGGTGTCTCCCAAAGTATTTGAAATGAACGTGCTGAGCTGGCAGAGCTGCTTTCCAGCAGCCGATCAGGTACAGCTCAGCGAAGAAACATCCCCAGGCACTCGAGGAATGACGGGGTGAGAAGCTGAGATGGATGAGCTGGGCTGAAGGCTCAGAGAGGCAATGGGATGCATAAGGGAAGCTCTGTCTTCACTGTCTCCAGTGAAGAGATCTGTTGGCTTTGTAGGGTGCTGAGCTACGTGAGGGCCAAAGCAATGTAAGCTCAGTCCTCTAGGCTGAGTGACCTCTGAGACAAGCCAGAGCCCTTTCTCTTGACTGCTGTTTGGTGCTCAGAGCATCACAACTTGCCTGTCACAGCATGGTGCTCCCAGGCTCCCAAACTCTCAGTCTGATTGGCATTAACTGCTGGCCAGTCTGGCTGGTGCCTGCAAATCAAGCACTTCACAGACACATAGACATCTCTCCCTCTGCCTTCCTCACCCCATCCTCTTCCAGAACCACCTGGGAGGAAGCTTGACAGACTGCTTTGGACTAGCAGACCTCAGGGGAGAACAACCCCTTCTCCTGTGATGCATTGTGCAAGAACTCTAAGACTTTTGTTTTTTAAAAGTTTAAACCCAACTTGACAGCCTCCAAGGACCACCCTCAGTGTCTCTGTGTGCTGCACACAAGTGCCCTCACACGTCTGCAGCACAGATTCCCCACAGATGGGCACTCCTGTCTGACAGCCTGCAGGAGTGCCCATGGAGCACAGGCATCTTGGCTGACATGAACTACTTTCCCCTCTGAAAACCCTCTGTGCAGGGACTTGAATTCCAACCCCACTGTGCTACAGGCAAGAGGAAGAAAAGGGGTGACAGGCAACATGTTTTTGTCAGATTGAAATCGCAAAGGACAAAGAAATTGGTTCTTTTGTTAGTTTATGTTTTGAAGTTACAGAAGTCTCAAAAGCAGAGGAATCAATCAGAATTTATTTGTTTGCTTGTAGAGCATTTTTGGTTTTGTTTTTCATAGAAGCCCAGCTTTGATCTCAGGCTGGTAACACTCCAAATGAATGGTCAACGGCAGAGTGTAATTGCTGCAGGTACTACAGAAGAAAAAGGGCAGGATGTCTGACACATTTACAGAGTAGAAGAGACCTCCATGATCTCAGGATCCTCTCTCCTGGTTTACAGGATACCATCAGACTCCTCATCAAGCAAAGCCATTTGCTTTTGAAGCACTCTGATGCTGCAGATTGTGTGCACACCTCACAGCCCAGAGAAAAGCAGAGTGGCTGTAATCAGGATTATACCCAGAGCCTTCCCAGATACTGATTTTCCACAGAAAGAAATGAAACAAGTAGAAGAAATTCAATTTCAGAACTGACCCCATGCCCGTGGTTCTGCTATTGTTACATCTGTGTGGGCTCAGAACAGAGTCTCAGCCTCGCATTTCACTGCTCTGGCTTTCTTCATGCTGCGTTGCAACTGTACAGACATCCAAAGGAGAAATATTTAATGTGTGTGCCTGTGAATCTGAGAATGCACAGATGCCAAGTAAACATGGACTGCTTGGGTCCTAGGTTGGAGTTAGAGGTGTGTGTGCTGGCCATGCATGCATCCATCCTGAGCAGGAGAAGCATTGGAGCTGATGCCAAGGAGGTTCTGCTGTACTCTCTACACACATTTCTTTGATGCCCAGCAGTGTAGCTTCATGTCTCACAGGTGCCAACATGAACATGTGTCCATACACGTGTCCTTAAGTGTGGGAAGGGTGTGCGAAGCCCTGCTGAGCATTAGCTGTGGGACACAGCCAACACTGTGTCAACCCCAGGGTCTGTTCCCACACAAGGATGAGGTCCAAAGCTTCTCTATGCCAGGGGACTGCTGTCTGCCTACAGCCATGGCTCCCCATGGGAAGCTGCTGCCCCTTACTCAGAGGCACCCTCAAAGAGCAGGAGCTGCTCAACGACATCCAGGACACAGGGCATTGCTGACTCTGTGTACCCCCTCACACTGCGAGGCAGAAGCCTGGCTGTGACCAAAGGGATGACAAAACCCTGGACAAAGCCTTCTGCCTTCCACCCAAGTCTGACCTATCAGGAATTAGTTCACAGAGCCCCTAAAGCAATGGATGAGTGTAACCATCCCTGTCTCTGCAGACAGGGAAGATGATTTGGCAGCCCAGGCTGACCAAGAGCCAGACCTTCTGGCTCCCAGCTCTGTGCACTGACCTCAGCAGCAGTCTCCTCTGAAAACCCAGTGGCTCTTCCCTCGCCCAGTGCCCCTGGCAGCTGTAAGCACAACGGCTGAGAGCTCAAACTGGCTGACTTTATGGGGCAGCAGGTTCTTAGCAAGCTCTATGGTTACTCCAGCCTCTACATGGCACCTTTTCAGAGCAGTTCAGTTCCCAGAGATATTAATAATTATATTTATGCGTGATATGTATTTAACAAGAAAACATTTACAATTATTAAATAGCAAGAGACATCACTTGGAGCCTACTCCTGGACACAACCCTGCTCAAGAGATGTGCAATAAAGGCTTCTTCTTCAGAAGCTGTCAACATACTTAACCAGAGGGTGGTGGAGGGGGAGGCAAAGGGAAAGTATTAATCAAGACCTTAAAAAGTTCTTGCTGACAGACCGTTTGCCAGCTCTCACTTTAAATGCTTTTGTGGTCCCATAAAAAGTTTCATTGCTCAGTACAAAATGTGTTTTAATTATTACAGTTGCTCTGACATTAAGCCCTGGGTGTTTCTCTCCTGCTTACTCTGCCTCTCCTCCACCTCCTTCTCTTTCTCCCTAATTTTTTTTTCCTATCCTACTGTCCTGACTCCTGGTATCTCCCTCATGACAGAAAATGTCCTGGCTAATGAGACAGGTTCAAAAGCCCAGGCTCCCTCCAAATGATAATGAAGAAGTTAATATTCAGGTCCTAAAATTAGCCTTTTGCTTTGGACACTAATTAATCCACAGGATTCAAACCAAAAATCCAATCCTATGTGCCCAAAGAATACCACAGAAGAGTCTAGTGAACAAGAACATCAGTACAGCCATAGCCAGTCACTCCTGTAGAGGCAGCTGGGTAGTGGACAGACAGATTTGGTGTCTCTCTGATCTGCTATATGGGTCCTACAAATAAAACCAGCAACTTACATAAACAACACCCGTCACACTTCTGACATCTGGCTGTTTCAGTCCACAGGGCATTTGGCAACTTGCTTCAGACTGACCACACTAGCTCAGTTCACCCATGAGACACAAGTCTGTCACCAGGCATGGACCTGGAAGCCCATAATACTGAAGAAGTGAGTTATTTCAGTGGAGCCTCCCACAGACTCCCAGTGCCTCCAGCACTGTACTGGCAGTCACTGGTTTTCCATTTCACTAGCTAAGCTTAACACTCAAAGCAACAAAGAGTCTCATCGTTTGTCCAGTGTCTGGTGTAACACACAGTGCTGATCAAAGAAGGTCCATAATAATTCTATAGCATTGGAGATCCCTTCTTGTCCCCAGCACCTCCCCACATGCCTCTCCTTACTTGTACAGACCATCTGGTTCCAGGCACTTGAAAATGACTGAATAGAGGCTGGTTTCAGGGACATCTCCGTGGCTCCTACCCGCTGCCACACAGGATGTTGCAAGGCCAGAAAGCAAATCATCCGCAAAGCTCAAGGATTCTCCTGGAGAGCAAAGACATGAGTAAGACCAAAATGTCAATACAGGTGCAACGTTACTGGTGACCATTTAAAAAACAGTGCAGGATTGCACCTACACAGCACAAACTCTCACTGGCTGTGGCTGGTAGGAATAGCCCTGGGTCTATATGGAAAATATCACCTACAGATAAAGCAGGTAGAAAACATACCTGAGCCAGCACTGGCAGGGTGACCCACTGCAGAAACTAAGGCCACTGTCAAGCCATTGCTTGGCCAGTAGAAAGGTACACTCACAGAGCATCCAGGCAACACACAGCCTCATCACAAACACCACACAGGTCCACCAGCAAGGGCAGCCTCCAGGAGCCAAGAGAGCTAGAAGCCTGGTTAAATAACCTTAACCTGCCTGGCTAAACAGGCTTCACCTGCCCTCACTGCACTTCTACTTCTTTAAAGGGATAAGTGTCTTTTTCAAAGTGAAATGTGTATCTGCTATGTGAGGTTATCAGGAAAGGAGACATTTTTAGAGCTTGGATGGAACTGCTGTCAATGTGCTGGCATTTCTGTCTGCGTGGCTGTGGGGCTTTTAATTCCATGAAAATCAGTAGCTCTGCATTCCCTTTCAGGTGTCCTCTGCCAGCTCATGGAGCTTTGACTGGAGTTCCTTCATCTGTGCTGAAAACACTTATCCCTTTACAAGCATTCAAAAAAAATGAAAAAAACAATCATTTAAAATGCTGAAAAAAATGTTTGGGGTTTCTTTTTTGTCTTAGATCATTACACACAGCTGAAAATGAAAATGCTCCATTTACTAAGCTTTTGGGGCCTGATTATCCACTGCCATGCAACCTGTCTCCTTGCAGTGGGCAGGCTGTCCATCAGTTAGAGCTCATTGCATTCAATTCCCATCTTACAGCACCATAATTGAAAGCCCAAGGTGCCAAGCAGTGCAAAAAAACAGAGCAGCTGCCCTGGTCGTGCCCCCATTCCAACTGAATCGGAGAAAGGGCTGCTGCAGTTGATAGAGTTATGCTGGTATAAGCAAACCTGGACCCAGATTGCTGTGCCAGGTACCTTGTGCATGAGTAAATGTCACGACACCGCAGCAGAGGGAGGAGGAAAAATCCCTTCTCAGCATTTTCCTTGATTTTCCTAAAACCAAAAGTGACTGAGGACTCCTGAAGTGAAGCACAACTCTAGGTTCTTGATATAGACTGTAAGAAATAACCCAGTAGTAAAACCAGCCCAGACTGTCTCATTGTGCCACTGGATTACCCAGGTAGAAGGACAAATCCTCTCCACAGCCCCTCCAAACCACATTTGCGTCTTGTCTCAAAATATACAACTCGGTAACAAATGTCCCCCTTGGCTAGAGAAAAGAGCAGCAATAAATTCTTTTCCTCCCTAAAGGAATCCAAGCCTTAATTATTCATTTTAATGCTCCAAGCATGACTTGTTCTTTCCAAACTTTTTCTTTTTTTCTCAGGCAGCTCTGTCACTGGTGTCTGGAGCTGAACCCAGTTCCCAGCGCTGGGTCTGTACCAACCCCTAAGTCAACTCGATGGGCAGGTTGGGTTGGCAGTGGTAAAAATCACTGCTTGGAAGTCATGAGTGTTGAATGGCCTTGAGCAAGCCCCTTAGCTCTGGTTTTATGGTTTAAACAAACAAAAGCCCATTGCTCATTTCCAACTTTCATTTCTGTCTCTTTTCAGCTGACATGGGGCTGGACTTGGGGAACTCCCCGTCACCAGAAGTCACTGGGAACAGACACTGCTGTGACTTGCAAACTACATGGCTCACAGACATGTAATGAAGAAGCAGGACCAGCTTGTGTTGCTGAATTAGAGCAAGAGCTTTTAAGTCTCTTTGGACATCAAGCAGCCTCTGGACCAAGAAGGGACAGATCGTCTCATGGGTGCCTACTGTGGGATCTCACTCAGAGTTAAGAGGCAGACAACAAGGGGTAGCAAAGAAAACAGCTGTGGGACTGGGCTGAGCAACTGGGCAAGACCAAGGGGAGATTTGGGCTGGCAGTCCAAGGGTACAAGCAGCATCAGTCAGATCATCTGTGCCAGGGAGTACAAGAGATGGGCTGGGAGAGAAAAACACAGGGGCGAAACAGGGGATGCAGAGAGTGAAGACAGACTTGCAGGAGATTGGAAATGAGATGGAAAGCATCAGGTGCAACCACTGAATTGAAGCATATGTTAAAATTGCACACACATTTCTCCTTTAGGCACTCACTGAGTGCTGATGTTTGGAAGGTCACTCACGGTCTGTGTAGCTGTGAGGGGACAGGAGCAGGCTGGCAGCCATCAATGTCTCAAAGCAGAGCGACGGCTGTCACACAAGGGTCTGGTCTGCCGTGGAGTCCAATCAGACCTGCCTAAGTTGCAGTGTGTGTTTCTGTTCCCCTGTACAGCAGGAAATGAAGCTCTCAGGGTCTGCCAACACAGTGCCAAATTGGGTTAAGCCCAAACACTTGCAATAAAATCCCTACAGCAAGAGGGTGCTTTGTGTTCAATCCCGAGCCTCTGGGGAACTTTCCCCTCTCTTTGGCCCTGCTACAATCAAACAAAAGCAAAGAGGTTGTTATGAAAATAGCAAAACAGATGCTAGCAAAGGTGCTGAAACCTCAGCCCCAGGCTGGAGTCTTTCTGCACCTGTATAAGCAGCTGTAAGATCGTTGGTGGTGCCAGACTGCACGGACCATGGAGCAAAGAGTGGGGTAAGGGACACCCCAGGGACAAACCAGCTAACAGAGCTGTCAATCTGCAGGAGTTGCTCCCTTGTACTCTTCCCTGGGGGAAGCAGAGCGTGTGGCAACTGTATTTGTTCATATCATGCAAGAGAAATCTCTCTCTTCAGTCTGTGGTGCCCTGACAGCAGCTGAAGGTAAATTTTCTAAGCTTCCCCTGGGATCAGAAAACAAGTTATTCCCAAGATTCAGACTGGGACCTTGTCAGTGGGATGCAACCAAGGCAACTGGTGCATGTGGTGGCATTGCAAGAGGACGATGGACCACTACCAACTGCACAAAGCCATGGTGAGAGCCCAGGGCACAGTATTGCTCATCTGTGCTAATGAACAAGGAAAAGCAATGAGAGGCAGCTTCACAGGGAAATAACAAAACAGACTAGTTTACCATACAAGCAGAGACATAAAAAGGCCAAGTCAAGATCCATGACTGTGAATACATCAACAGGGCAGGCACCTGGAGGGACAAAAAGTATTTAGGCTAATAGGCAGTAATGGCAAGAGAAAGTAAATTGGATGGGAATAAATGGCCTACTCCTGAGAAGGGCAAATAACCCAACTATCTTTTAAGAAGGAGTTTGATCACTTTATAAAAGGGATTATGTGGATAAGTAGTTTGTGATGGAAAGCAAAGGGCCTTCTCTTTTCTGTCTGTACTTGTGTTCTTGCACATCCTGCCAGCAAATATAAAGAAGGATTTCAGCCTCCCAAAGCACAAACCTAGATTGCTGGAGTATCTTTGCTTGTGTTATTAAATTTCAGAGAGAATCCAAAGGTTCTCTGCAGAGTAAATGATAGCTAAGCAGATCATCTTTGTGGAGTAGGAGATATTTTATTGACCAGCCAGCCATCTGTGCCCTTCATTAATAGCAATAAATAATTGATGTCAAGCTAAATAAAGCAATAAGCTGTTACAGATTATCAAGGACAAATGACCAGCCCCTGTGAGGATGCCTCACCTGTGTTCACTCCTCAGTGGTAAAGAACTCAGACCAGAGCTCAATATCACTATGGTAAGTGCTGTGCACAGAACAAAAGGTGCTACTTGCTGCACACTGATTACAGGTAACAGAGTGACTGTGCTCAGCAACAGGATGCTGATACTCCCAATTGTACACCAAAGCCCTGCCAGACTCTGTGTGCTGCTGCTTTCCTGAGGCTGGTCTGCCCCAAACCATCCAATTCCCCAGGCAGCTCTAGAATGTCAGTCTCTGCTCTACTAATGACTGTCAGGAAGACACAGCCCTCTCCAGGTGGCATCTTCCTTCTCTCTCCAGTGCAAGACCCTTGCTTCATCCATTTCCATAGACATGGCTGTGGAGTTTGGCAAAACCTCCTCTTTTTGGCTTTGTAAACATGTTTCTTAGACTGATTCTGGTGTTGTGGTGAGTCAGAGCTCTCTCTAAACCAGTAGAAAATAACAGCATGCTTAGAGCTTGCAGGAGGGTTAGCCCCACTTTGTGAAGCTCTGCTAACTTCTTCTGGCCATGCCAGGTCTGAGCACATCAAGGCACAGAGATCAACCCACTGGTGATGACCCTGGGAAAACCACCTGGGAACTCACCTTGATGTCTGGTTTGGAGGAGGAAGAGGACAGCCCTGACTCATCTGCCTGTCTGCAAGGCTGAGCTGGCAATCTGCTCTTAAGCAAACCCATTTCTCGTGGCAGGAGGCTTAGATGGGCAGGAATGGGGACGGCAGACTGCTTGCTTGCAGCATTCAACAGCCTTTGCCTCGGTCCTTCCACCACGATCCGTGACAGTGCTCAGCAGTTATGGAGAGCAGACAGGATGAATCACCTATCAACCATCTCACAGAAGACAACAGGAGTTATGGTGTTGAGTTCAACCAGACTAAACAAGAGAGCGAGGCCAGGAGCCTCCATGAGGTTAGAGGAGCAAAAAGAAGCTCTGAGATTCTGACAGGCCTTCCCACACCTTCAGCCTGTCTCCCTGTGCTGAAAGCAGCATGGACAAAACCCAGGCAATGTAAACCAAAGCAGGAATGAAGATGAGAGGAGCTTTCCCTGCTGTGATTCACCTTTGAGATTCCTAGAAGGAGTAAAAAAGGGAAAGCAGGAAGGCACCACTGTCTCTGCTACGACAGCTTCTTTACTAGACTGGATGAAACCAACTCTGCAACACTACCAGTCACTTTCTTCTGATTGTGGTTTTCTCTCTCTTTCTCCCTTTTGCTTTTTTTTTTTTCAACCTGTTTTCAATTTACTCTTGTGGCATCTCTGACTGTGACCTCATTCTGGTACTTAAGGAGGGGGAAGAAAAAAAAGAGAGAGAGTGTGTCCTTTAAAAAAGAAATAAAAGAAATCATATTTTATTTAGCTTGGTTGGTTTTGAAGCTTTAGCAGAAGAAAGATTAACCTTTTCTGCCTAACTTAATGAAAACAAGGAGAAAGCCTGTATGGATAAATAAATATCTGTGTGGGTATGGAGCAGGCACGATCGTGTTACAGCCCCGGTGGAGCTGTAATGGGGAACAGGCGCGTTCCTGCGCAGCGGCTCCCAATTCCCCATCCATTCTCAAGGAAAGAAAAACAGAGTAGAATGTCAGAGGCCCAAGTGGGCATAAATGAGGGAGCCCAGGGAAGGCAGATGGGGCCCAGCGAGGACCTCTGTCCCCAGCACTGACCTCAGGAGCAATGCCAGTGAAGCAGATGGAAAAAGAGACCTTACTCCACTTTGCTCTTGCCAGGCTTATAGTTCTTGAAACAAGGGAACAAATGGCATGCTCATCCTCCAAGTCTGTCACCTTTTGAGGGTCTTCATCCCAACCTCCTCTTCCTCCAGGGCTCTGCCTCTAAGGAGGGCAAGTTCACAGGAGGGCTGTGAGCAGAAGGCTTAGACTGGGGTTTTGGATGGGTAGATGGGGAGCAAAGGTTTACAGGTTCCCTCACAACCAGGTTTTACCTGGGTTTTGGATCTGGCACTTGTTGGGGGAAGGCAGCGAAAGGTGGTTTGTCTTGGAGATGATGAGCTGATTTAAATTAGTGTAACATAACTTTAGGCGATGGAGCTGTTCTGATTTACATCAGCAGATGGTCTGTCTCGCTGCCTAGATCATTAAAAGCAAACCATCCCTACTGATCCTGGTGGAAAGATGTCAAAACCTCCTTCCCTACATGGTTTGCCAGATCATAAAAGAAATAAAAAGGCCTAGTTATTACTAAAAACTCTTCTGTCCCCATTCTGGGAGCATCCATGCATGCCAGCCCCTCGTGTCGGAGGGGAGTCTAAGCCCCACACCCAGAAGAGCCTGCAGCCTCTGAAATAATTTCTTTGTCCTGACTTTTCTCAAAGGCACATCCATCAGGAATCTTGCTGGCTGGGCACAAGTTGTTTGGGCTGAAAACAGAAAAAGCCAGCGATTATGCTTTGTAACTTCGGGCACAGTTTGTGTCTCACTTGCCAACTTGTACAAAGGTGCAAATGGCAACAGTTCTCTGAATGACTTCATCTTTCCTAAGCCATGAATTCTGGGTCAATTTGCTTCCTATGTCTATATCCTGTTAGGTACATTAATATTGATGAAGAGCTTTCCTCTGGGCTTCCCACTTCTTTTGCTGACGGAAGACTGAATTTGTAGATGGCTAAACTTCAGGAGCAATGCTGAGATAGGACTCTTCTAGTCTAGAACTTGCTGCATGTGGAATAACCATGTGGAACTGAAGGATGGGCTGTCTTGCACTGCTCTTGTCAAGAGCAGCCAGCCCAGCAGAAAGAAATGGTCTTAATTTGGAGGAGCCACAGTGCTCTAAAAACATGACACACAAGGCTACTCATGGGTGTATTCTTCTTTTAGGGTCATCAACAGGACTCACTCCTCCTTCACCTGCTGCTTATCACAGATCTTTCACAGTTAGTATCTGAGACCTCAGAAACACTGCTTCAACTATGTCAAACTGCATCACCCCCTCCACCTCCCCCGAGGCAGTGTGCTGCTGGAGGAGAGTGAGAATTACAGCGTTTCATTCTGTGCCATGAGCCCTCTAGTATTTCTCAAGGTTCACTGGGTTGCTAAGGGTCAGCCACCGCCAGACACAAGCTGACTCTGCTATGCTTGCAGCCATCCAGGCATGAGCCAGTTCCAATCTCAAAGCTACATACTTGCATGGCGGAGAGTCCAAGTGAATTTATCTATTCCCTTGGAGTTTGTTTTGCACTCTGCAGCATGTTAAAACAGTTACTTGACTTCAAGGCAAACTGGAAACCCATTTGTGCTGGGAGTTGTGCAGACATAAAGCAAAGACGTGAGCCTTGTCCTCAGATACTTTTTGTCTGGTAGAAGGTTTTGTCCAGCAGCACAGATCTAGCTCTCACTCATATCACCACATATCTAGTCCCCACCCTCATTCTTGCTTCCCTTTCTGTTTTTAGCTTCTCTTAAATTAGAGATTTCTAAACAATGGACTAGTAGTCCAAACAACCTGGTGATCCCCAAGGCCCATAGTCTTGTAGCAGATAAAAGGATTGCATGGAGCCTTATGTTCACCAGGAATCCCATCAGCTCTGCTACAGCCCCAGAGAGATGCATCAGATACTTCTGATATGGCAACAAACCTGTATCATAACCTCTTCCTTCCAAAATGCACAAAGCTACTGTCCTCTCACTCATTCCTAGGGGAATGAGCTACTGTCTGAAAATGAACCCCAAATTTTGGATGCAAAGATGGCACCAAGGACCTGAGCTCCACCAGCCCAGAGCACTGGGAGGTTCCATCTTCTGCTGAGATTAAGATCATTAAACTTGAAGAGGAGCAGCTTTCACCTTGAGACATGTCAGAGGACAAAAGAGAGGTCAGAAACAAGGTGACACCAACATATCTGGCAGAGAAACTTGTACAAAAACTTTCTGACCAGCCTAGTACAAGATGGTCTATGAAGAAGGCAATGGGAGACCTGCCAAACAGCAGCTGGGTCTTCATTTCTCTACTAAGCAGGCTCTTACCTTTATTTTCATCTCTTTGTGATCAAATACTCCAATAGTTTAATGTCCCATAGAACTCCACTGGCTGACTCAAATCCAGTGGAGATCAAGCCTTACACACATATGCAAATACCAGACTAGCAGGAGGGAAAAGGAACATTTCCTAGAAAGAGACTCAGTGTGCAATTAATAGCTAAAAACATAATTATCTCAGGTGATCTGTCAAATCAAATTAGTGTAAATTTATGCTGAAAAGCCATCAGCTGCTCTGTGTTTCACTTCTTACTCTTACTGGGAAAGTGGAATTTTTGGACTTGTAAGATCAGCCAATTCCTTCTACAGGGCCATTGTTACCTGACCCTGCTCCTGGTTCCTTCTCACACTTCATAGCTCAGTGCTGGAAACTGGACCAAATCACTACTTGTGGTGGCAACCAATTTAAAGAAAATATTCTTTATTTGGTCCATTTACTCTAAATAGAGGTAATATGTGTAGATGCTGAGGAAGGAGTGAGAAGACTTTGGACCAGTACATTCCAAAGGGCTCAGCACACATGAGTGCAGCCAGACCTGCAGCCTGTTAGCCAACGAACACTTAGAGAAATTGGTCCTGATGGAGGGTCCTGCATGGAAGCAGACCTCTTACTTGGCCCTAATATGCAGTTTTGGACATTTGAGAATGTGGGGGAAGATCCTCAGTTCATAAAATCTCCTGTAGCTCCCTTGAAGTCAATGGAACAATAACAATTTACACTAGCTGAGTTTCCGCATCCTGGCTGTGAGCTATTTGGAACAACCACACCATAATGGTTATTACAGATATTTCAGATCCCTTGTCAGAGACAGATAGGAGAATAGCACTACATAAGAAAATAGAGAGTTGGTTTGCTATGATTTCCAAAGAATTATTGACCCATATCTTGCAAACATTTACACATGTTTAGCTTTACTCATGCGAGTTGTTCCATTACACTCGTGTGCCAGATAAACTCATGTTCATGCAGGTTACAACTTGTGCAAACACAGAGAGCTCTAAATGTTTTTATAGATACATTCAGGCATGTCATTTGACTGTGCCTCTTTTCATAGCTCTCCATTTCTACAAGCAGGTATCACAAGAGAAGCCAAATGTGGTATCAGGGTAAAACTGAGAAAACAAGCAATTATCTGACCAAACTCTGAGGCTGGAAAACACACACTCGGTCAGGACTGAGTATGCAAGAGTTGACACCAGTTCTTGAACAAGGAAGTACCTGGGTTACCAGAGTATGTTCACAACAGCTTTCTTAACATACCTAATGAATTGTTTACTTATTAATTTCCCCAAAATGAAAGTAACATTTTTCTTTGCAGTTTTGATTCATTTAGAAGACATGAATCGGTGAAGAGGAAAAAGAGCTGGGAATCTCTTGGCCATGAGAAGTCTACTTCAGCATCCATCATCGTATCAGCAATCACTCCATCTTTTCCACTAAGACTACTATGTAAGACAGCATCTCCTGCCCCACTGCACAGTCCTGCTGCTCACAAGGACAGAATGCCATCTCTCATTTCTAAAACTGAGCTGATCTCATTTCCTTGAGGACAAAACGCGTGCCAATAAGGCACTTGACACTCAGAGACTTCAACACACTTCACAAAGGCCATTAATACCTCCGACAATGTGGCAGCATTTACATCCTTCTGCCAAGACGTGTGCTCCATTATGGTACACACCTGCATGGCAGAAGGCTGCAGTGCTGGGACTGGCAGCACACAAAGGAGCAGCAGTACAAGATAGCAGACAGAAGGCAAACCTGAGGCTGTAACCCAGAGCCCCAGTCCAGATCTCTAACCACTAATAGTTGGGTTTCATCTCTGAAAGACTATTAACCCTCTTTTACAAGTGAGCACGCTCCAGGCACGGAGGATACCTGCCGTGAGTGCACGGCAGGATGCTGGCACGCAAGGGATGCCTTCTGCTCTGTGTTTTAAGCCACATTTCCCAGAAACCAAGACAATTCAATGCTGGCATCCACAGCAAAAGGGAGTTGTTAGCAGCCAGGACAGCTCTAATGGACAATGTCCCCTGGGAACCCATCTCACCAATGATCTTCTATGGTGGGAACAGTTGTTTGACTCCTAGATGTCCTTGGCAAAGCAAGGTCTCCGGGCATGTTTCCCATCCCCAGGATCACCAATGGCTCTAGGATGGTTGGCTGGAGACATGTCATCACCAGCAACTGTGGAACATCTTGCCGCTCAGATGACAAAAAGCAGATTCCCAGAATGAGCAGGGCAGGATTAAGCCAAGTGGTAAATGGATTCCAGGGCTGTTCCAGGATCTGTGCTGATGAGGGAAGCCACTGCCAGGTAGCCAACCCAGAGCTCATATGGCAAAGTTATCACTTCCTTCTTTTCTACAAATCCGTAAATAGAACCCAAACATTGCTTGGGTCATGTTAGAGAGATAAGGTGAGTCTCTCCCATCTCTTGCAAAGCCTGAAATAGAAGCCCCACTACTCCCTGTCCTAAGCATCGAGTATAGAATGTTGACATTTAGCAGTAGGGAAAATTACCCAAACAATAAACCCTCTCAGATCTTTCTTCTCTCCTCCCTTCCCCTGGTCCCCTGGAAAATGTTCATAAAGTGAAGTGGAAAAAAACAGAACCAACCCAACCCAAACCCCAACAACCAAACCCCAACTTTCCTAAGGCTTCCTAAGGTTATGGAAATAACGTGTAGAGGAGAAGAGTGAGTCAGGCTCTGCAAACTGTGCACAGGTCACCAGTCCTGTGGAGATGATTCACCAAGGCAGTAAGAATTGGAAGGTAGAAGAGACCAGAAAGAGGGTGCGGAAAGAAAGTTGTATCCAAGAAGAGAAGGAAAGAAGAAATGGAATAGTTCTGGGTTGCATGCACCTTGCTCTTCATGGAACACTGCTCAACTGGAACTGACTTGGGATGTCTCACTTGGTACTGGTGAGATTATTCCCTTGGTGCTTTGTCCAGCCAGTCTTTATGAGAAGGGTAAACAGACTGTAAGTCCTCAGTCCATTCCCATCCCCTGCTCTTCTCGCTCTTCTTCCTCTGAGATGCTCAGCAGAGCCTCATCTCACTGCTGCCTCTGCTTCCAATTCTCCTTTCCCACATCCATTCCTTTAACCACAGCAGCATTATGGAACCATTTTCCCATAAAAGATGAGAAAAGCAGAGTCTGCTTAGGAGCATGGCATGCTGTAGGAAGGCCCTGCTAACTGCACAGAAAGCACATTGTCATAAGAGATGGAGAGGAAGATGAGGCTCAGGTGCCTTGGAGATCTCTGCCTGCCAGAATGCTCTCCTGCTATTCCTTCAGTCATCCTTCCTTCTCAGCCATCATCCTCCCCTTTTTTTTAATAACCAGAAACATTCAAAGACAAAAAGCTTGCTCTGAAATAAACCTACATACAAAAAGAAAAGAATAAGTCCTCCCTTTCAAGTTCACAACGAGAGCTGTAAAACTTTTTCTACTTGGAAAATTCTCCTGGTCAGTTTTTCCTACTGTTTAATCCCTGCTTTCAGTTACACAGAATGAGTAAACACTTTTTATAAGGTTCTAATTCATACCTAACTCATACAGTTTATAGCTTAACATAGTAAAATACACACACACACACACACACACACACTTTTTTATACACATATATATATATATACACACACACACTCACACACATGCATAAAATAGCCTTGGTGCCACTCCTACGAGCCTCTCAGCAGCAGGTCTGATTGCTCCGGCATGTGCTCTGCTATGGAAGTGGCCTGGCATGCTTAGGTGTGAACGTATCTGCCCTGGGGAGTAGCTTCCACTCCAGATTCCTGCAACCTCCTTTGTAAGAAATAATTAGTCAGTCTCATTAAGGGAACGGTGGGATTCACTGCTCCATCCTTGAAGGACTAAGGAATGCCACCATGTTATATCCCAGGAACAATTTTTGTCCACTTACTGCCCAGTGAGCACTTGGAGTAAAGGTCTCATGGCAGGGAGGTGGCTGAGGCAAAGCTGGAAGGGCTGCTGGGAGCTTGGCTACCATGCCAGCATGGCCAGATGCCAGGCAAGGACAAATCTGTTTGAAAGGCAGCTCTAGGCTGGCAGCAATTGAAGAAAACCTGAAGTTGGGCACTCAGAAGATGGCCTATGGTGTGAACACCACCATGTTGCTCTGGAGGAAGGAAGGCAGCCCTCACAGTCCACTCCTCCATGTAGGTTAGGTCAGCCCCAAAGGGTTGTTGCAAATGTCTTGCCCTGTGCCAGCGGCTACACTGAGCTGCTGGAGATGTAGTTCCTCCTCTGTACAGAAATATTCTTCACGAATTTGGGACCATGGAGATCAGTTGCAACATGCTGTGGATGGCATTAAGGCCAAAGAGCTCCCTAAACCTCAATCTCTCACTCCAGCTGTTTGAGAACCAGCCACCACCTCCTGCCTTTACCTCCCCAGAGGCAGAGATGGCTGATTTGCTCTGGACCTGAGCTTTGATTCAGTTCCCTCTGCTCCTTCATTCTTGTAACCCATTCTGAGCAGATGAGATTAAGTTCTCTTGATTAGTAGTTGACAATTAGCTAATTCCACCCAGCACAAGTACACTGCCTGACCACAGAGAGCTTGTGAACAACAGTGAACCTCAACAGTCCATAGAGGAGGTCTACCTTACAGTTTCTGATGTGTGTCTGTGCAGCTCTGGCAACCCCAGGCATCCCCAGGGTGAATAACTGCACATCTGACCAAAATCTCAGCAGCAACACTCCCAAACTCTGCACAGGGGGAACCTTATAACCATTTTGAACTGTTTGCCCTGTAGCTTTGTATTTGGCTGTAACACAAAGGTAGGAGATCTTTACATTGGATTATTACTGACTTGGAACTAATTGATGAAGGAACTGCCTCTGCTGTTGCTCTCAAGGAGGTGGCTTTTCTTGAGCTTTTGTGTTTTGGGTTTTCCTCTCCCAGAGGGAATTCAACTAACCAGCAGAGAAGTCAGAGTGACAACTGACTAATTTTCATTTCCCCACTCACTCTCATACTTCCCATCACCTTGGTTTTCGTGATCCCTGCTTGTTTACCCCAACCACAACCTTTCCTCTATTCAGAAGCCAAAGAAAAAGCAGGAACAAATGCAAACCCTGCCAAAAGGTCAACTGCAAACCTGCACTGCAACAACACAACTGCTTGGTCTTAATCTCCTCAGTTTTGCCATCTCGTTCTGCAGCACAGCTTTTGCTCAAGCTGTCAGTAAGCCAAATCCCAGCAAGGAAAAATGAATTGAGACTTGGAAGTAATTTCTTGAAGTCAGTGTGCCTCTGCATCCTTTAAGTCCTCGAGCAGCTTTGCACAAAAGCCACCTCCCAGGTAGGAGTTTGTCTCCAATGACAATGCTCTGGGTCTCTGCTAGTAACCACAGCTACAGCTGCCTGAGCCATGTGCCCTGGGGAGCTAGCACTGTGACCATCCCTGCCTTTCTCCCTCTTTATTCCTTCTGCCCCTTGCTGCTGTTAAACCCAAGCTTTCCATTTCTCAAGTGTGAAGATTGTCTTGAAGACTCTTTTTTTTTTCCTGGGAGGATTTTTTTGATACACAGACCATCCAAGGGTGCAGAAAAGCACTCTGGGTCATCAAATTGAAATCATGGGCAGCATTCAAAGCCCATCCTGTCCAGTCCTGTGGTAACTTGTCACTTGAAGGCACAGACAAAGCCATTGCTCAAGCTGGCAGCTGGGAGTTGCTTCCAGCCACACAAAATGTGAGATGTGGCCTTCAGGCCCTAGAACGCTATTTTCATTTTCCTCCTCCTCCAAGAAAATAAACTGAGTGTTTATTTCCTGAATGCTCTGGTTTGAGAAAGGGCAAAACTCTCCTCCAGGAGCCAAGTGGCTGGAAAGGGAAGACTGAAGCAAATATTTGCTGAATTTGTCAATAAGCTCTTATTCAATTTTTCTTATTAATATTCATTTAGCCATAATGTGAGGGAAACCTGTTCAGACCACAGCAGTGCGGGAGATTCCACTGTTATTCTCCTCATGCCAGCTACTGGTGGGGAGGAAGAAGAGGAGAAAAAACAAAGACAGAGCATCAACGAGTTCACAAACAATTTGGAGAAAGTCGTGGGCTTTCATCTTAGCAGGAGATGAGATGCCTGGAGAAAGTTTATGCATCTATGGACTGTGAGGAGTCAAAGAGGTTGACTAGCTTGGCCTTCCTTGCTGGTATTCAAGGCATAGGTATAGCTTTGAAATGATCTCATATGGAGACCTCTTGTGGGGTTTTATTTTTCTTCCTTTCAAAGGAAGGAATCATTAATGACATAGAGAATAAACTGGCATCCCCAGGTTTAGGAAACATTGTGAGATGTATTTGTTCAATGAGACAGCTCATTCTCTACACACAAGGAGCGTGGCACAATCTCATTTATCTGGGCACCGAGAGGCACCAGCCATGACTCAACATGGGTAATTATTAGGTAAGCTTGCAAAGACAGGAATTAGCAGAAGAATTATATAGCAGGTAAGGCACTGAGTAATGGACAAATGAAAATAGGCTATGCTGGGAAGAAAGTGATGAAACTGAGTTATAACTAGCAGAGTTCCCCAATGATTAGGCTTGTAATCAATCTTATTTCCCACTGGAAATACAGCAATGATATTAGCACTGATGACGTGAGATGCATGACTAGTGCACAGGAGATCACAGGACCAGTCCCAGGAAATTAAAAGATCTGGAGGGCTACAGTAATACAAGTGGAATGAATTGTACTATTTAATGATGCAAATTAAGTTAAAGATGGATACTAAAATAGTTCTCTTGTTAGCAGGAACCTCTGTAGGTAAAAACAAAGGAAGAGGAGGAGAAACGCCTGGATGCACTGGCTGATCACAGCACAGCCACATGCTGCTGCTGCTGGAGAAGGGCTGGAGAAAGGGAAAGGAAATTTTTGGACCAGTTTAGAAAGGGTCTTTCATTTGAAACAGAGAAGAATCAAATCCTTTGACAGAAGAAGGCTGAATGTGGTGGTCCACCACCTGCCTCACCATCAGAGAATCACAGAACCTCTTCAAAGTGGAGCCAACTTCAAAACCAGGGCATGGTTGCTCAGGGCTTTATCCAGCTGAGTTTTGAAAATCTACAGGGACTCCTCCAGAAGCCACAATGCTGGTGTACAAAATACTCACTGCCTGGTAGCAGACATCCCACTGGACTGTGTTGTCCAGCAGGAAAGACCTGGATGCACTTCCACAGGGTTTCAAAGCTCCAGCATGCTGGTTCCTGAGGTAGGTCCTGACTGGGAAGTACAGGGCTGTGAGCATGTCCCCTGTTGCCCTCCACTGGATAGAAGGAGAATGTCACACTGCTGTGTCAGGTCTGAGGACAGAACATCCTAAAAGCATCTTCTCTTTCAGCTGGGGTAATAGTCTGTGCTCTGGGAACAGAGCAGCTGAACTCTAGCTCTGTTTTCGCTCTGCCAGCATCTCGTGTAGCAACAGCTGGGGAACACAGGTTTGCTCAAACCACAGCCAGACGATTGGAAATAAACCCCACATTCATATATTAATTAACATCTGGCTACTCATCTAATTACACGATACAATGTGCATGAGTTTCTTGTTCCCTTCATATTTTATGCATTGAATGAAAACTAAACAAACATTGCAAAAGCCAAACAACAACCACGGCCCCAGCGTGTACCTCGAACGCTCACTGACACGCCGGCTTCATTAACATGGAAAGGCAGCCATGGCTAAACCATGACTGCAGAGATGGTGGTGACACCAAACTGCAATGAACATCCAGCCTGGTCCAAGCTGGCTGGTCATTTTTCATTCAACTGGGCTTCTTTTTATTGTTTAAAAAACAGGGAATGGGGGGAAAAGAAGTAACAATTTGTTAAACTGAGCAGTTCAGGGCCTGATGTTGCAAATTATTACCCACTCCTTTTCAAAAGCCACTTTTAATGAAAGCTGGCCTTCACAATTTCAGCCAGAACATAAAACACAGTCAGAAAGGACAGGAGCTGATGTCACTCCGTCTGTGTGACACATCTGACTGTGGCTGTTGCTTCCTGCCACGCTCTGGGAGTGGAAGTAGAAAAGAACGAGAGGAGAAGGAAGGACAGATTAATTCAGAAACATCCCCATTTGAGCTGTCTGGCACATTGAGGCCATCCCCATGTGGCTGTCAGGGCAGTGGGGTGCCTGGTGATCACTGTGAGGTGATGGTGACAGTGAGCATCTATGTGAGGATATGGTGGGCAAGGAGAAGAAAAGCTGAAGGCTTGGCACTTGATTTGAGGTTATGTTTTGTTTTTTTGAGACAGGCACATTGAGAGAAGAGAAAGCAGAGCCCCTCCTCCTGCCCCATCACAGGTGACCTGGCTGAATTAAATGCCCAACACATACTGTTCCACTGAGAAATCCAAACAGGCCCTTATGTGATTAGCCACTACCTCAGAAGGGCTGTAGGCTTCATTAAAACACAGTAACAACAGAAAAAAATTGCTCACAAACACTGATGAACCCAACTGAAAGAGTGGAGTAAGAGGAGTCTCCATGCCAGAAGCCAGTCACCAGCACAGCAGACACGTATGGGGGATATGAGTCTACAGTGAGATATGAGTCCACATCTCAGATGTGAGCTCTGAAGGGTTAATACCACCAGCCAGCAGCTGGTGTCACCCTCAGATTGCTGATGGACCAGAGAGGATTCCTCTCCTCATCCAGGTGACCCATCCTTGCCCTGACTATCCCCACCATGCACACCCTGTCCTGACAGCAGTGACGTGGGATCCAGCTCCCCCAGCTCAGCTCACTGCAGCATCTCTGTGAAGGTGACCAGGCTGGGTCCCATCATCAACAGTGACTTTATGGTCAGCATGTAGACTCCCTCACCCACAACAAAGGTTTCTATCCCTTCCTGCATCTCTGATGAGGCCAGATCTGTGCTCAGCTACCTGAGCAGAGGACACCCATGAGAGCACTCTCCAAAGCAGAGCAGGTAGCACAGCCCCAGCATGCTGGCCTAGCACTTCAGGTTCAGCTCCTACAGCACTGCCAAACTTTAACTGTTTGGGTTGAAATTTTCCACACTGGGTATCTGCCTCAGGCTGGATTTCTTCTGGAAAGTTTCAGACAAAATAACTCCAGCCAATTCCAACAAGGCAGCTTGGGGGGAAAAATACAGTTTTCTTCATGTTTAAAAAAAAAGTCCCAAAATCCAGTAAAAACCCCAAAACTGACTTGCAGGTTCTGTTGTGAAGCCTCAGTGTTCAGAGTAGGGGATTGTCATGTGGCAGACAAGGTGGTCACTACATTAAGGACACAGCTTTGTTGCCCCTGTAGAGATGTCATTCACATTGGCAGCACTACATACACTCCACAGAGAGGCTGTCTGTCTTCTCCCAAGTTCCATGAGATGCTCCAGCCCCTCACAGCTCCTGCACTGGACCACACCACATACACATCCCTCCCAAGGAGCGGGTTAGTGTGCCCCAGCCACAAGCAGCCCATTGCTTCATCACTACTTAGGGACTGAGAAACATCGCTTCACGCTTCCCAGCTGCAGCCCAGGGGAGAGGCAGTGCAGGCATTAAGCACTAATGCAACAGTAATGCAGGAAGGGCAGAGGAAGCCATGCAGGGGCTGCAGCTGATGCTGTGCTGGGTCTTGAAAGCTCTGCAAGGCCACCACAGGTGAATGCAGAGAGATCTCACTGCATGACAAAGGACCTGAATTAAGGGGCTTCACAAATCTCCTGCAGAAATGCACTGGGAAACAGCAGTGACTTGGTGGGGCTGGACTCAGCTCTCATGAAGAAAAACCAGATAAAGCAATAAAATCCAGTAACAACGCGATATAGAACCTTCTTGGCAAATTGTGTCCTATTCTGTGTGAACAGACCTCACTGTTTTGCTTGTTTTAGTGCATTAGGGTCTCTCTTCTAATAATGTTTTTTAATTGCAAGCAGTAACAATAACCACAGGCTGCCATTTGCTCAGCAGGTAACCCCGCAGGCAAGGCACACAAGCAGAAAGCAGGGCAGCTCTCAGGCTGCCAAATAAATCACTTGGGCTGAGATTTATCTGCCTTTAGCCCTCTTCAAACCATGCACCTAGCTAGGTTCTTCCTTTAGTCAACAGAGAGGTATGAGCATCTCCTGACAGTGATTCCTCACACCCAGACAATGGTAATGAAGAGGGATTTCCCAGAGAGGAAACCTGTGCAGCTCTACTGACCACTGTGATGGTCTGTCCACGCAGATGACATTAGTGAGGATTTGTTCAAGCCTAAGGATACAGCTAAACTGTCATGGAAACAACCACTTTCATAGTCAGATTCTTCTACTGGACAGGAAGCACAATTGAAGTGGGGACATGGGCTGAACTTCAGAAAGGACAGTGAGATGTCATCCCACAGGTCTATGTTTCCATCCATGTCACCTCAGCTACTCTGATCAAAATTGCACCCCACACAACTCATCAGCACTTCTGCAGAGAAGTGTACATTGGTATCATATAATGATTTTGGTTAGAAAAGCCCTTAAAGCTTCTGAGTCCAAGCCCTCCCCTCACCCTTCCAAGCCCACTACTAACCCTCAGCTCCTCAGCACCTCAGCTCCACAGCTTTGTGACCCCTCCAGGGCTGGGTACTCCACCAGCTCCCTGGGCAGCCTGGCAGGGGAGCTGAAAACCCTTTCAGGGAGAAAGTTCTGCCTCAGCTCCAATCTCAAACTCCCCTGGGGCAACTTTCCTCCAAGAGACCATTTCCTTTTGTCCTATAGGCACATGGGAGCTGGCACTCCCAGGCTGAGCCCATCACTCTGGCCAGCGGGCACCAAGTGGACTGCAAAGTTCAGACAGTCAGCCATGCTCAAGCCACCTCTTATCTCCAGGGCTGTGTGCTTCAACTTTGCCTTCATAAAATGGGAATAACAAGAATTTCCCAGCCCAGAGTTGGTTAGTGAGAAATCACAAGTACATTATAAAAATAATGATGGAATAACATCTCAGGCAGAGTCAGAAGTGAGACCTTCATGTGGTAAGAGTATCCCACTTCCCTCACTTGAATTCTAAACACCATCTAGCACTGAGCAGGACTTACATCTTATTCCCTAAACTGGGATGGGACACTGGGAAGATAACAGCTTGTCTTTTATCTCCGCCTGCTCCTCAAGACTGCTTCAGACTTCAAGGGCTACCACCCTCTAATCCTTCACCAGCATCTTTGAAATGTGCCAGGGGGAAGGAACAGAAAGAAACCCAGAGGAGACAACCATCATGTGAAACTTTGTCATGAATGGCGCAACTGGTTGCATGTCAGGGGGCTTGGGAAGGGGTGGTGGGAGCTGGCAGGGTGGGCAGTTGCTCAAAGGAAACCACAGAGGATTGACCAAGCACTTGAAAGATTCCACACATACCTCCCAGATATGTACTGTTACAAAACCCCTGCCCAGATTCGGTGGTGGCAGGCACTTGGAGAAAAAAACAAAAGAGGATAAGAAAAAAAAAAGGGAAAAGGAAAAAAAACAACCTCCCCCAAAACAACCATTCATGGGACACACAGAGGGCTGCAAGTCCTCTGCTTTAACGAGACAGCCACAGGCATGGCTGTCTTGGAATCTGGGCTATGCTTGCGGTCCGAGGCGACTCGTGGAAGCCTTTGGTCACATTAAGCAACATTACATGATAATGCTGCAGCACTTTTGGGCTGAGGGAGAGGGAAAACAAAACAGATGACTCTGGATGGAAAGGCATTGCTGTAAACCTGGGAGGGAGAAGAACATTCCTTTGGATACTTTTTTTGGCTGGTCGTGTCCTCCCTTCCCACCTCCCACCTCTCTCTCTCTCTCTCCATTTTCCCCCTCCCTCTTCTTGGAGAATTGGTGACAGCAAGTTTTTGTACTAGTATTTCCATATTAAACAGAAAGGAAGAGTGTGAAAGGCCATGCGGAGTGGTGGCAGCTAGACAGTGGAATCTGCAACTGGAGGGTGGAGTTGGAGCACTTGGAGAGGTGATGGTTATTTATAGGGTATGAGAGAACACAAAAAATGTCTGGCCCCTTTAAGGCCCCTTAATCCAAACAACCAATGGAAAGAAAAAAAAAAGGAAGGGAAAAAAAATGAGGAGAAAAGGCATCTCTGCACCAGACTGCAAAGTACGAAGGAAGATAGGGAGATGGCCTGGCATGATACCGCCCTGTCCCTCCAGCCAGCCCCGCACTCCGTGGCACTCAGTGCTGCAGGGCAGCAGGACCGAGGAGCCCTGAGCTCCCCAGACAGCCCCAAGACACAGCTGCCTCGAGGGTGGAACGTGGCAGCTGTTTAAACCATGATACAGCAGCGCTGGACGGGAAGCAGAGACGTACGACGTGGCCAAGAGAAATCAAAAGGGAGAAGCTGAGAGCGTGGGGAATACAGACTGGAAATCCCCTTTCTTTGGTCAGCACTCTTTGAGAAACCAGGGACCTTGGCACTGGAACCTGAGAAGAAGAGTCCATGAGATCTGGCTGTTCATGGTCCTCACTCATTTAAGGACACATAAACTGGAAAGTCATCTTTAAGGCCACTCACGGCTGGGTATGTCAGTGCAGATGTGGATGCTCTGCGAAGGCTGCTGGTCAGACCCTCGTCACGGCTGGTTTAAGCAGGGTTATTTGGCACTAGGCCTGGAAGACCATCACTTCCAGCCCTTTCCTAAGATTCCCAATAGATTTTAGGCCAGCTACGTAATGTCTTTCCTCTACAAAATGTCCTTCCTCTACAAAACATCTTTCCTGAAGAGGAATGAGAGGGACCTTGGTGCAAATAGGTGCCGTGAGAACCATAGCAGTTCTGTGCTCAAAGTAAAACTCCCTTTTTCCTTCTTTCCAAGAGAAATGCATGAGGTTATGCCTATCTTTTCCAAGCAGACATAAGGGAATCGTGAAGAGGTCCTGGAGGACACTCAGCACTTGGGTGATTTAGTGTGCAACAAAGTGGTTAAGTCATCAGCTTCGATGAATATACACCTGGAACCAAGGAAACTGAAGACAGACAATTCTGTGGCTAGAAAAGGGTCAGTAAAGAGATTCAAGAGCTTGAGCAGATGACAGTGACACTAAATCCTCAGGTCTTTTCACAAGCCTTGCTCTTACTCCCTGGGATCCTGTTGAACCCGTGAGCCTTCACTAATAGGTTTCATTCTCCTCTGCCAGTATCAAATAACAAATGTCAGATCTCATATGGGAATCACTAACAACATAAAAATAAGATTTATATGGAAAGATGAAGTTCAAAAGAAGAGTTACAAAACCCAGAAAGGTTTTGTTTGTACCCAAGCACACACAAATGAAATCAAAGTCAAAACGCTGCTGTTCGGGATTGCAATCACCATCACCCGTGACCTTCTGCCACCATCACGGTGATTCTGAGTGCTGGACACTAGCTACACATGAATTTGCTGAAACTGAGGAAAATGCTTCCCTGATGTGTAAATAAGAAAAAAGTAAACATGCATTAGGTAATCCCAAACTTCATTTGACCACTTCTAGTTCACACAGACTGCATGCTCATACTCCCTCTAGCTATCCTTTCATCTAAGACAGGAGATCCAGAGCTCGATATCTGCTCCCTCCCTCCTACTTCATGAGAAGTGTAACAGCATTATAATGTCAAAACCCTTAACTGCTAGTTGGTGATGCTGGGGCAGTTTCTCTGGTGACTGCAGAAATGCCTGAAGCATTGCAGATCTGGAAAAAATGGAGGCATGATGAGGTGAAAAGACTTGGCATGGTGGGGAGAGGCAAATCCTCAAGAGGTGTAAATCATTACAGCTCTTCTAAAGTCAGCATCTCAGGAAGGCTGGGTCAGCATTAAGTGGAGCAGTGAGGAAGAGGAAGGCTGAGCCTCCTCCTGCTTGTCACAACATGATTCCAGGAAACTCGGACTTCCACTCTCCTCCTGCTCTGTACTTCAGCCACAGGCTCATCCTGCTCAGAGAATCCGTCAGTACACCTCAGCCCTCGAAATCTGGGGCTTCAGCCAAGGCTCTCAAAGGGAGCAAAGGAAGGATGGGAGACAGATTCCAAAACTGTCTTTCTGCCCTAAAGGTGAGTCCTTTGGAACAGGCTGGAGTCCCCCTCGCTCTGCCTGGGGATGGCTGCCAATGGCTGTTTGATATGTGGAGTGAATGAAAACGTTACCCCCATGAGATCGTGTTCCAGCACCTTTCAGCACCAACTTGTCTTTATCTTCTCTTTATTTTAAACACAGACTCCCGGGAAAGCAACTTAGCACACCAAGCTGCAAAGCAGAGACAGAATAGAATTGTCTTTTTGTTTTGGCTTTCAATACAAGAATGCAAAGCATTGTCTCTCTGGGAGGAGAATTAAGTATGGGCAAGTGTTTTGGCAAGAGAGCCACAGAGCAGAATGGAAGGCAAGGATGCAGCGGGGCGGGGGGGGGGAAAGGAGGGGAGGGAGAGCTGAGGGTCAGATGGATGGTTTCATCTTTTATAAATCTTGGATGAGGAAGAGGCACACAGATGGCTTTGTGTTTTAAAATGATTCTAATAAATCAACTCCATAATCATAATCAAAATGCCCTTGTCTCTCTTTTCCCTCCCTCCTTCTTCCACGGCTCACAGCTGAGCAACGAGGCTCAGGCGTGCGTCTGGCAAGGGAATGGCGAGTCCTTGAGATGGGCGAGGGGCTGCGTGTGAGTGAGTGTGCAAAGCTCACACAGGTGGCCACAGCTGCCTGCTGGAGCTGCCAACAGCACTCACAGGTGAACAGATGACAGGAAGGAACGGGCACAGAAGATTTTGCAGCATGCAACGGGCAGGCAATTTTTCAGGGCGCTGGTGGGCACATCCCCGCAGGAGCTTGGGCTGTTTCTGAGCAGGAAAGGTGGCTGTATGTTTAGGAAGAAGGTCTGAATGGGAAAGTGAGCTTGCAGCTATGTGCAAAGAGAAGAACTATCCTGATGATGGGGGAGGGAGTGGGAAAAGGCAGGGTCTCATGTCTCCCATGCGGGAGCAGACGTGCTGGGGAGGAATGCTGCGTCCCTGTTCCAGCGCTTGGTCTTGGCTGCAAGGAAGGTGCAGCCTCTCCTCCTAAAGCAAGAGCCACTGGGCCTGGACTGTGGAGGGGGAGCAGAGGCTCTCGCTGTCAGGGTTTTCCATTTGGAGCTCCACGTGGCACAAATTCCCATTGGTTTCCTTGCCAGAGGGAGCCAGGTGGAGAGAACAATAAAAAGCAGGAGGCATGGGGTGGGGCGGGATGGTCCAGAGCGGATGCAGAGGATGGAATTAATCAGCTGTCCGGGAGGAATATTAGAGCTCTTCGGGCTTGTCGTCAACGCCTTCTCCTCCTTCCCAAAGACAGACACAATGAGAGACCAAGGAACATTTCCTATTGTTACAGGGGATTTGTCCACAAGGTCCAACCCCATGTGGAAGTCATTACAGGCTGGGAGTGGTAGGTATCTCACACAGAACATGCAGCTAGATGGGATGGGGGAGGGCAACAGGGAAAAAGTCGAGAGACCAGAGATGATGTGTCCCCATCTAATTGATTTCAGCATCTCGAGGGAGACTGTCACCATAGCAGCCCGGCTCCAAGTCTAGAGATCACTACAGGCTGAGGTACGAAGTGTTTTGCTTAATATCACCCCTTGAACTGAGCCAAAGTCCTGAGTGTTCCTGTGAGAAGCCATCAAGGGTAGTTCATCGCCAACAGGAATGGATCATGAATTTCCCTGCTGCTACTGAACAGGGAAGGGAGGGACAGTTATGTCAAAGTTTTCTTTTTCCCTGTCTCCAACCCTCCCTAGACAGAAACCCAAAAAGTATCTGCAGCAACAGCTGTACAAAGCATGAGCTGAAGAGCTGACCACTGCCCACCTGCATGTCCTCCCACTCCAGCAGGACTTGGCCTTCAGGATTATCCATGGAAGAACGTAATTATCCGTGGGTGAGAGCCCAGGACTGAGTGATCAGAGAGAGTCAACACCTCTGGGCTCTCAGGGGAAGGTATATCCTTTAAGACACATGTTACATCTAAGCTCAGTTTTTTCACACTAAATCATATTTAAGACAGAAGCATCTCTAGAACTGGTGATGTCAACGTCCCCAGGACAGCAGGAGGAAAGCAGCACCCCAGAAACCAATGAGAAATCAACATCCCAACTCATTTGCTGCCATTTCTCTATCTCCCTTCTCCTAACCTCTTGAGTACTGAATAGGATTGAATCAAATAGATGTTGCTGTAGGTGAAACACAGTCTGCTGTATGACAAAGCTGCCTTTCTCAGGCACCTCAGGTTCACTACTGACTTCCCCAGTCATGAAGGAGCTGATAGAAACCAAGTCCAGTGTCAGGATAAGGGGTAACAGCCACAAGCTGCAACAGAGGAAGTTCCATTTGAATACAAGGAAAGACTTTCCTGTTAGGATGACTGGAACATGCTGCCCATAGAGGCTGTGGAGTCTCCTTCTCTGGATGTCTCCAAGCCTGCCTAGTCATGTTAATTTGCCTCCTGATTGAAGGGAATCTGCTTTATTAGGTGGTTGGGCTGAATGAAATCTATAGGTCCCTTCCAGTCCCTTCTGGGATTGTGTGCAGTCAGTCATGCTGACTGGGGTAAAAACTAATCGTATGATGACTGGTTTGGCCATTTACTCTGACAGGAACTTTGTACTGCATTGCAAAGAGAAGTGAGAGTGCTGAGTCCAGGGGAACAAGTGACAGCTAACCTGCAGCTAAATGTTACCAGGTCAGCAGAGCAGTTATGGAAAGGGGGCCCAGAGAACACCCTTTGGGCTGTGTGCCAAATGCCATCTGTAATTGTTGGCTTCTTTAAGGCAGAAAAGTTTCTCCTAGGGATCTCAAACCACATGGAATGAGCAGCCTTCAGGGTCTCAGGAAGAGAAGGTACCACTTTTACCTGGGTCACACCTGAGCAGTCCCACAGCTCCTTTAAATGTTGCTTCTTTTGATTCAGGCTCTCAAAAAAACATATCAATACACAAAAAGGGATCATACTAACACTGAACATTGTCTAACTGTACCCTAACCAGCTGCCTTCTACTTAGCAGGGTTTGTCTTTCACACAGTTGACTTCTATCAACCACTGATTGGGGTTACAACTTGGCCAGAGCTGCTCTGCAGGCTGCACCTGAGTAGGAAGAGAATCATCTCCAGAAGATGCAAAACCCCGTCTCATTCAACTGCATTCACAAAACTGTAACATCTAGGGGGAAAGGATTTGAGAGAGCAAGTTGGGCAGGCATGTAGTCAAGGGGACTATGGGGACATAGTCGATGGGACACGCAGGTCTTCTGTTGTTTTCAGAAGCTCCAAGGACGTCAGCCACAACTACACTTGCAAACAGGCACAAACAACTGTCTTATACCACACATGCCCTAAGAACATTGGGGAAGTAGGAGACCACTGCTGTGGGGGCAGACCAGGAGGAACAAGGCTCTCAGCCAACCTCATCTGTTGTAGGACAAGCGCTCTCCAAAAGCCTCTTTTGCACCAGAGATTAAGCCAATTTCTCCACCTTCTCTCCTCGCTGCATGGCCCTCCTGCCTCAGCCCAATCATATCACACTGGCTATTTCTTGCCTGCATCGAGTCTGGTGCACATGGAATCCCTCACAAAAGCAAGCATGGAACTACAATGCCGTGCTACTCTTCTTGAAAGGAAACCACAATAAAATAAAAATGCTTGTTATACTTCCATGGAATTTATCACTGGGAAGCTCAGATTGCTCAGCTCAATTATCTCCAAGGAATTTCTTCTCAACTGAGCAGCATGTCCCTCCCCACACGACAACATTCAGTTGGGTACTTTTACCAGCACGAACACTGTGGCTTTTTCTTGTAAATGGTGTGAATGTTCTCCTCTATTTACGTCCTACAGGAACTCGTTTTTAACAACAATTATGCATCATAACACACAGCCCTGATTCTGCAAAACACCAACGTGGGCACAGCTTTGTGTGTGCCTGAGATCTCCCTGGTTTCAATGAGCTATTCATCGGCAGCTTGCTGAAGAGGCTGAAGCTGCACTTATGTTTTATGTATGTGGAAAAATTATTACTTAGCAATAGGGTTCAAACAGAAGTCCCCAGATCCATCAGATGTTTGACTCGCGCTACATGAAGGCTAAAATGGAAACAGGGGATGGGAAACGTAATAAAATGTAATAAAAATGTCCTTAAACATTTCAGGTTATTGAAAAAAAAAATCTCTCTTTGCAAGTTCTCTGACTTTTGAAGTCATCAACGTGTTTTCTCACCAAGCCAGACTTGAAAGTAGCTCATATTTAATTTAAAATTGCATTGTTCCAATTATACCTACAAAATACACACGGAATATACACATATAAAATATGTTATTCCACCATAAAATATATATTTACATTATTTAAATTAAGTTTAAAATTAAAATCATGCTAAAGCTGGGTGTATTTGTTTACCACGTGTCCCCAGAGGACGTGCAATCCTCATTCTGTAATACCAAAGAATACAAAAGCTAGATACTGAACTCATAGAGCTCTTTTTGGACATTTTTTTCTTTCTCTTTTTAAACATCAACTGGATTTCAGGTGATCTTTTTGATGTTTCACACACGCTCTCCACTGAGGTACTGATTTGTCCTGCCCAGTGGGGGAAAGCACATCACCCCCTCAGCCCAGACAGGCAAACAGCAGTGATGCCAAGAGGGCTCAGCAAGAGGGATGGAGCAACCCCAGCGCTGCCTCTATAGCACTGCTATCATCTCCTACGACAGCCAAGAGACCACAGATAGCATGGGGAAGAGCAGACCCTGAGTCCCTGTCCGCAGCCCACGGCGTGGTGGCCTCCCAGGCCTCCTCCTCACACACACGCTGCTCGAGGCAGCCCATCCGCAGCACTACCTCTCTCCTGCTTCCCCTCTCATGTGCTCCCCACACACACACCGAGCTTTCCTGCTCCTTGCCTCTCTCTCTTTCACTCTCCCACCACAGCTGGTTAAAATTACGCTGGAATTTTGTTTTTCTGTCAAGTGAATTTGGACCTGGTAAATCCCTCCCAGCCATTCCAGTGGCCTCCCAACGAACATCGAGGCTGTGTGCAATACACATGATTTAAGAAAGGTGCTGCTGGAGCTATTTCTGAGCACGTTCATGGTACAGGGTACGGAATAGCCAAGAGGGGTTCCTGTAAGCCTGCAGACACCCGGGGCTTCCACATGAGGAATAGGTGGGGAAGGAGGAGAGGTCCGAAAGCCTGTTCTGTCAGCTGGAGCAACTCACCTTGCAAGGAAAAAGGATAGTAAAACAAACCAAAAACATCCCAGGCTTGGAGCAATCCCAGTCCTTTTGTCTTGAGAGACCACAGAAGCAAACATGAAAACCCTCCAGTGAGCCAAGCCAACGGGGAGCTGTGGTACAGAAGGAGAAGGACATGTTCTTGGCCGACCTGGGGAAGCTCAGGGCTTGCGGAGACATAAATCGAGGCTATGAGCATGTACCTGCACATATGTGTTTGTGTCTGGAACAGTGCAGGGAGCTTGCCAGTTTGTGCTTGGGGGCCACAAGCTCTCAGTGGTGTTTGACTCACCCCTCCCTTGAGTTAGCAGAGCACATCACACAGAAGATCCACGTGGGATTGGTGGGACCCTGCCAGGGGCCGTGCCCAAGCCCAAGCAACTTCCCTGCTCACCCCTACAGTTTCGGTGGGGAATGCAAAAGGTCCCAAAACTGGTGTCCCCCACACTCCTGCTTGGGTCATCCATAGTGAACTTCCAAGAGATCAAGCTGGACTGGTTAGGAATATTAGGCCAAAATCAGCTGTCCTCCAAAAAAGTCCTTCTGGTTAAAAATAACAGGTGTAGAAACAGGCACACAGGTTAAAGAAATGTTGGGCTGGGGGAACGAAGCAAGGCAATCCCTATGACAGAGTTAAAACTGCCCCATTACAACATTTTTGGAATGGAACAATGCAGTTTGAGCTTTCAAAGTGACTTTTTAAAAGACAAGCCACCGATGGTTAAGAACATTAAGTTTTTAAAAGGTCAGCAAGACAAAAAACTTTTCACTCAACAAAGCCTCTGAAATTAACCCAGAGCAGATTTTATGAGGGGGCAGGGAGGGGAGGCAGGGGGCTCTAAAGGGGGAGATTTTTTTTTTTTAAATGGAATATTTCAAATTATTGTAGGAGGGAAAGAGGGGAAACAGTTCCCTTTGGTCATAATTAAATGTATATATATGCTTGTATGTATGCATACACATCTCTTTTCCCTTTAGATAAAATATCCAAGCCCTGTCCAGGTGTAATTAATACCTGGTTGTGCTGGGCATGGAGACACGAGCCTCGTCCTGGACAATTCCTGATCCCAAAAGTGCAAACCAAAGGATGAATTAGGATCTAAGGGGTAAAGGAGCAGCTTCAAGTTTTCCCAGGGGTTCAGCGGCAAACCTGCAACCAGAACCCAAGGAGCTCTGGGTATCACTCACTGCATTATGCACTTGGCCAAGGACGTGAAGGAAAAGCTATTTATAAGGTGATGACTGAACAGTTGAAGAGCCGTCTGCATGGGCTGGGCTGGATGTGAGCATGAGAGAGAGGAGAGAGATTGTGTGCATACGTGTGCGTGCCCATAGGCACGTCCATGCCCACTCCTGGATGGGGCTAGCAACCAGCACTGAAATTACCCAGAGGAGGTGTAAAGAGAAGAAATAAAATCAAAGACTCTGGATCTTGGTGCTAGGCCGCATTTCTTCCCCTGCCCCAACCACAGCAATAAAAATGGTAAATTAACATGAAGGCATTTTTTTTTTCCCCTCTTAGTCTAGTGTAAGCTTCAGATGCTATGAGCAGTTTTTATATATATAAAATCTAGATTTATGACTTCTTTGGTTTGCAGTGAAATGCTGGGTTATGAAAGAAAAGGGAAGTTATGTTTTGGTCACAAACAGAAAAACCCATTTTGATATTCATTTTGCAAAGCTGATGCCTGCGCTTTCCTACGTATAGAAACACATAAACACAGCCCCCTCTCCAAGACACAGAACTCAACCCCGTGCTTCTACATCGTGCTTATACACTATATCTATGTGTACTTATAGAGATCCCACTTACCAACTCTTTTTAGCGTTTGAAAACATGCCAGTAAAAAGCCAAAATGTCAGTAAACACAGTGGATGTCGTCACTGTTTTCCCTTTTCAGGTTGGTTTCCCTGGTGTACAAAGGTCAGCTCCAGCTCCAGCATAAATTATTACTGCCTATTTGACTCATAGTAACATATCCAAATAATAACCAACACATGCTGGATGCTTTATGGATGAATAATTCCTGTCCCAAAGAACTGGCAATTTAAACAGTTTAGATGTAGCAAAACTGAGAGAAAAGCCGCGTCGCCCAGGTTGTGTGGCAAGGGGCAGGATAAATCCTATGCCCAAGGTGGCTCAGAGAGTCTCCTGGACTGAACAACTGCTGCCAGCACCTCTGCTGCACCCAAGGTGGGAGAAGTGCCTGAGGCAAGCTAGTGATTGTCAAACCTTTGCTAAAACCCAGCAACCCTTTGAGTGCTTTGACTCAGAGCGGAGCTGTGGTGCTTTGAAAGAGCTGACTGGGTGCGGAGGCAAGATGTAAGCTGGGATGGATGGGACAGTGCCTCCCTTTGCAAGACAGGGCTGGGCTTCCACCCATCCCTGCTCGACAGGACCCGCTCTGGCTGACACCCCCCAGCCTCCGCCATGCCCTGCGCCTCTCCCGCACACGCCGAGTGTGAGCACAGACCCGGAGCGCTCCTGTTAGCCCATCCTCAGCCTTTGTTGGCTCTGGCCCTGACATGTAAATAATGACATACCATTTCCACGGCTTTCCAGCCTATTACGCTGCTCTTTGGACCTTGCCTCCCATCAGAACAGACAACCTGTGTCCCTGCGTGACCCTCCTGGCGCAGCCAAAGCAAACCAACGTGCTATATTTGTTTTTCAAGCCTAGGCCAGGAATGATTCCCGTAAGGCTCAGCCTGGCTTAATGGAGCTGTGTCTGTGCTGTGCCTCTAAGCCTACATTTGGCCACGAGGCTGGAGCTGCTTTTTGGCCTGGCTGGGGTGGGATGCAGCGGTGTTTGCTGAAGGTAACTCCAAAGGGAGAAGTAGCAGAAGAAAGTGATGATGGGGCAGGGGAGGAAGAATTAAAAAAGGGAGACAAGGGGGAAACGAGGAGAAGCAGCTGAAGGGTGCTCCCAACCTTCCCAACGTATCGCGGCTGTTTGGAGACAAACTTGTCAGGCAGCAGGTTTCCAGCGAGGAGCACAGGGAGAGGACAGTCGGGGCTGCAGCCCTCAGCTGCCTGGTGCAAGTGAGGCTGTCACCAGACCTGCCCCCAGCTGCTGAGCTGCTGCTGTGGCCAAGCACAGCATGGTGTGCACTAAAGCCACTGCAGGGCTGTGTTGCCTTTCCTCACTGGCCCTTTCCCCTCTTTGCTCGTGGCTACCCAACCTCTTCCCAAAAGAGCATCCACAGGACTGCACAAAGCATGAAACACTCTGAAATCACTTCTAGGTCCTTCATCACCACACATCTACCCCCAGCCAGTCACTTATTTCAATCACTCTGAAGAGTGGTGAAACAAAACTAACTCCAACATAGACGCATGGGATCCTGAGCTGTTTTTCATCATTATAAAGCCCCATCCTCTGTGTCTTGTGAAGTCTCCTTCCTCCTTCTACCCTGCATGAGTACCTGCTTTCTTGCAGAGGTGTTTCGCCTACAGTGCAAAGAGAGTTCTGGATATCACCAGAGAGCCACATGTAGAGACCTGCATACACATCCTCCCAGTATCAGGGTACAGAGGGAATCTTTTTCCAGGTGATGCTTCTTCCCAGCAGCATTTCCCCATTGCGAGCACTCAGCAGAGGAACAAGCACGTTTGTCAAACCAGTGTTTGCAGCCAGTTGGGTGCATGGTTGTAGCAACAAGATACTAATTAGAGAGGTTCATAGCAAGTCCCACTAATTGCATCAGTGAGGTGCAACTGTCAGACACCTGGGCACCCTGTGCTTGGAGCCCCACACACCTGAGGACAGCAAAGGAGTTTAATTGGGTTCAGCACACAAAACCTGAGTGGTTTGACTAGTGCTGGACAGGAAAGGCTTTGGGGAGGACAAGGAAAGCATAACTGTTGGACTGAGATCTTCTACCTAGTATTGACAACTGTCCAGAGCAAAGCAGGAGAAAAGAGAGAGATTAAATCTGCAAAGCTTGGCTTAAGAGCCAGAGCAGAAGCTGAGCTCACTCAAAGTCTGGACGTGTTCAGAGCAGGAAAAGATTCAATTCCTGAGGAAGAAAATAGCCAGAAAGTTTGGACTCAGAACTAAACTTTGGTTGAGTTTGTACTGTGTGAATCTCAGGTTTTCTATAGGACTTGCAAATGCTGCTGTGCCTGTGCTCTGAGGAAGCACCCACTGCTGCTGGTAGGTGAGAGCCCAGGGCAGCTTGTCCTCCCTGTACCCACTCCACAGCCCATCCGAACCATGGCTGCTTCAACATATGGGAGAAAGATGGTTTTCACCTCCAGGACATCGGAGTGTAATCAAATGTCATCACACTGTGGCCAGCAGCACTCTGTGTTCTCCAAACAAGCAACCTCTGAGTCTGGCAAACCTCACTGAGTCCAGCATTAAGGAGGATGAGACACATCTTCCCCTGAACATCTTCAAAAACAGCAAACAAGCTACTGAGAAAACCACCATAGACACGTGTTCAGGATGTACCCACACATCCCAGCCTTGCTGCTTGGGCAGGAGGGGAGCTTAGCTCCCCAAGGCCATCATCTCTTATCTGTGGTGTGGAGGGCTGGTGGGCTCCTGCTCATCCTCACCATGCAGGCAGGGTGGGCAGAGCTCTGAGGGGCAGCTCTAGTGCCACAAAGGTGCTGGGATCCTCCATTGCTGGGCAGCACAGGCATGGAAAGGAAAGGCAGATTAACTTGTAAGTGTAAATCTAAAGTGTTTCTACCACAACAGAACCTCTGCCCAGAGGGCATCCTACAACTCAGCTGTGAGTAAGCAGCTCTTGACCCCTAGGATGCATGTCTCTGTGCATGGGCAGTAACTAAGAGCACTGAGTCAAATTCCTGACCATGGCCACAGCTGCTCATGGGCTGCAGCTCTGAGGGAGACACAGTGCCCACAGAAATGCCACCTCCAGCCAAGGGCTCCCCCCAGCCCTCCCCAGTGCATGCATGGGCATGTCCTGTGGCTTCACCATAAGTACCAGACACGGGCATCCCACTGAGATGTTCCAGCACCCTTCCCCACCTTGGTGTTGGGCAAACTAAAATCACATCCCTGTCACCTGCACCCTCACCAGTCCTGCTGTGGGCACAGGGAGATGTGGGAGTTGGTGCTCTTGGACTGAAAGGCCAGGGCATGAGCAGAGGCACAACTGCACCTCAGCACTGACTGTTGTGGCCTTTGGGGAGAGGGAAAGGGAAAGGGAAAGGGAAAGGGAAAGGGAAAGGGAAAGGGAAAGGGAAAGGGAAAGGGAAAGGAAAGGAAAGGAAAGGAAAGGAAAGGAAAGGAAAGGAAAGGAAAGGAAAGGAAAGGAAAGGAAAGGAAAGGAAAGGAAAGGAAAGGAAAGGAAAGGCTCAGCAAATGGCAGGGCTGGGGCTGCCTGCATGCAGAGCGACCCAGACGGGGCCCCCTCAGCTTCCCGGCCAAGGCAGGACAAGCAGCCCAGCTGCTCAGGCTTGGCTTCTCCTTGCATGGCAGCTGGGGGGGAAAGCCAAGAGCAGGGAGAGACGGGGAGGGTGTGCGTGCATGGGGGGCTGCAGATGCCCTCCCCTCCCACCTCCCCTCGGGCACAGGGTAAGGACAAAAAGAAAGAAGGAATTAATAATTAGAAGGTGAAATCGGGATATAAAAGAAGCAGAAAACAGTCTCAAAGGGTGCTTTTTCTTTTTTAAAGGTTTCACCAAGATTTTTGCTTTTCCCCAGGGTGTCCTTTGCAAATCAGGCCTCACTGCAAAGGCTATTGGATACGACTCTGACGTCAGCAGGGAAAAGGTCCCCAGACTCTCATTAGAAAGGGGAAGGGAAAAAAAAAACTATCCTTTTTTTCTCCCCCTGACCAATTTAACCTTTTCAGAACAATAAACAGGCTCATTTCAGGGCAAAACCAAACAAGCAAAAGGGCTGTGGGCTCTACTTGCCAGGACGAGCAAAGGCTTGTGGTAGGCAAATGCCAAGGGCTTGAGCTGGCATAGTGGCCAGGCAGCCTCCACTCTCCCCATCCTGCCCAGCTCAGCACCAAGGGGCCTCTGGGCAGCAGCACCCTGCCCATACACAGGGTTGGTCTTAACCCTTTGCTAGCCTGGAAACTGAAGCTCATGTCACTACCTGAGCCAGTGTGCTACATCAAGAAGTGGTCCTGCACTGATGTAGGATACAAGGGAGGCAGCCTCAGACAGGAGCACCCAGCAGTACCCAAAGGCACCAGGGAGCTGTGCTTTTGGCTCTGCTGTGAGGCATCCCACAGTGCTGTACAAAGAAGTACACAGGGTAAAATACTGCTCTGTCTTTCCACAGTACCAGTTCCCCAACCACGTACAACCACATTCATTTACTTTAACCCTGTCTTGTTGAAGCTGGTCAATAGGTGAAGTGCCGTGGCAGGGAGTCCCCAGCAGCTCCCCAAATGCCCCTCACAGACCTCTCATCCATTCTGGAGGATGCTTGGATGTCAAGTTCAGGATAATCCTTGCACAGGAGTGCTGTACAGGAGTAATGTATGGTTACCAGCAGCTACACATGCTGCAAAGCAGCAGCTCTTCATTGCAAAAGTGAAACAGAAGCATTTAGACCCCCTGGTTGCATTTTGGGGAACAACAGAGGTGTGAAAGAAGCCCTAAGGGGTCAGACTCACTCAAACGTGGTCCCAGTTATAGGGATTGTGCCGAAGTGTCTGGAAAATAAGGAATGTCATTTTTAAGACAGTGAAGAGTCAGATCTAAAGGAAACAGGCTTTCCCAAACTATAAAAAAGGAGGCTTGTCAGCATTGCAGCACGTGGGTCAGTGCTGAAGGAGACTGGCCTGTGATACTCAGGATGGGCAGTAACCCAAAGGGAACATCTGCTCTTCACATGGTATTTTGGGCCTGTTTTTCCCAGCCTGGGCAGGGCAGGTCTCGTCGAGCAGCTCTGGCAGGGCTGCTCATGGGAACTGGGCTGCTGCCCTCCTGCAGGAAGCGGAGGAGAAACCACTCCAAGGTGGGAAAAAAGATGCCACAAGTGGCAGATCTGCTGATGGAGGAGGGAGCAGCAAAGGGCTGGTGGCTTCTCCAGTCTCTTGGCTCCATCAGCTGCTCACACAGGACCCCACTGCCCTGCAGCCCCCGGTCAGGCTCGCTCTGCCAGGGGATGCTGCACAGTGTGTCCATGACCCTGCTCTCCTCTTTTCAGGATCTCTTCTGCCCCGAGCAGCCCCATTCTCACGGCCCTGTACCATCTCCACGCTGCCCATGCAATCAGAAGGTAACTTCTCACCTGACACAGGAGGACTCTGCGCATCCTAAAGCCACAGCACACTCATCCAATACACTCTCCCAGCCCACTCAAGGACTTCCTTCCTTGGCCCTCATTGCACTATGGGATGCACAGTGCTTCTCCTGTTGCTAGATACCAGTTGCCCCAGCTCAGCTGTGCTGGCAAGTGAGAAAAGAGGCTTGGCCAGATCTCCACCCAGCCACATCCCTCCAGGGTGGAGAGCGAGGAAGCAAAGAGGCCGCCTGCTCCTGGCCCCTGAGCTTGGCTTTACTGTACAGGGGTGTGTGTGCAAACAGGGCTCTTCCCTCTCACTTTTCCTTTCTATTTTGCACTTTTCACTCCAGTAAATGTGGAGCCTGTCAGTCCAGCAAGTTAGGATTGCTTTCCCATTGCTCCCTCATCTTTAGTGTAGTCACATCCATCCTAAAGGCTGATGCCTCAGCCCTTCCCCAAGGTTCAATGGAGGTGAGCTGGGCTGGGAGAGCTTTTGCATGAGCTGCAGGGCTTTCTAGGACAGACAGATGATGATCCTTTTGCAGCCAGACAAACATCTCTACAGGTCATGTCCTGGACACTTTCTCAGCCACCACTGAACACAGGGAGGTGGAGCTCATAAGCAGTGCATAGGGAAAGCAGTGATGTTATTTTGAGGATTAGGATACCATCTCCTCCAATTGCCTTCCCTTGCCCCTGTTGCACTCCCTCCTGGCCCAGACATGGATCAGGATCTCCTCAAACCCTGTGAGTTTGTCAAAGGGCATCAAAAAGTGCTGAACCTTGTCAAAGCAGAGGGGACTGAAAACAACAGGGGAGGTTTCTAGATCCAGTCACTCGCCTGATCTTGAGGCTGCACCTTTGCATTCATCTTGTCTTCCCCTAAGCTCATTTCTCCCCTTTACCTTTGCTGCCCCAGCTGTCTCCCAGCCCAGCAAGTCCACTCCAACTCAGGCATCACCTTGATTTTACCCTGACGAGGCTCACAGAGGGATGCCCAACCATCAGCACTGAAAGTGGCTTTGTGCTGCATGGGATAATCCCGGGGGGGTGGTGATAAAGATCTCCTCATCTCCATGGAAAATCGAGCCATGTTCCTCACATACCTCCTCTAATTTAATTTCATGCTGTGTGAATAGACCTGCCAAACTTTTATTATTCTTTCTTCTTGAGAAGTTTGCAGCAGAGGGGCACGGCAGTCTGAGCGTTGAGGGCACAAGGGAGGAGAGGGCTCCTGCCTGACTCTCTTGAGCCTCATCTCTGCAATGAATGCTCATGCTCCGTGCTCTTCAGGCATGTTTTGTTACCCACTTTTGCTCAGTCTGCAAGGAGATTGTCTGGTTGGGCAATTCATTGCTCAAGCAAAAAGGTTCTCACGTTAGACTTGGTGTGCTGGAGACCTGGTCCAGCACCCACAGCTGACACTGAAAAGCAGACAGCAGATAGCCTGTTGAGCCATTAGAATTGGAAATCTAAGCCTCTAATCGCAGCTTTCCTCCTCATCAGCCCCTCAGATGTGGTGCAGGACACACAAGAGAGCAGGTCATTGTCTAGAACAAAGCCCAGGTACTCAGTTCCCAAAGGGAGTCTGGTTTTGAGCACATTCCCTCAGAAAGTTATCCCAAATGCAACACAGACTGAGTTCTGTTGGTGACCAAACACAACTGTTCAACCAGGGCTGGGAACAAACTGAACCAAGACACAAATCACAAGACGCTCTGTCAAAGCTACAAGTGAGGGTGTTTTTGTAGGTGGTCCTGCTCTGGCGGGGAGGGGGGGTTGGACTAGATGATCTTTCAAAGTCCCTTCCAACCCTTAAGATTCTGTGATTCTGTGCAAATTTCCTTGAGTTCCCAGTCAGAGACGAGAGGCAGGAGGGACATGAACTCAGCAAGTTAATATGTAAATACAGTTGTTAGATAGAAACACACCGAAAAGATGCAATTCAGCATTGTTTGCAAGATTACAGGAAAACTGGCAAGGTCTAACATGCACAAAAAGGCCAACCTTGAAGGCATTTATAATGCAATTACTTTATGTGTTATTGAAGCTCTTTTCTTTATACCTCCAAATGGCAGGACCTACCCTAAGTACTTGTAATATTTGCAGCCAAACTGACTACTTCAAATGCAAATTAACAATGTGCTCGAGTCTGATCTAACTTTCACATTCAACAACTTGGGCTTTTTTCCTTCTCTCTGCCCTTTTTTTTCCCCTAATTTCACTGTGATATTACCCACTAGTTTTCTTTTAAACCTTAAATTACTCCTCTGCATTCTCTACATTAGTTCCACCCTGAAGTTATTTGTTTGGGATTAGTTATACTTACCTAACTCGAGGGGTGCTGGGAGGATTACTGGGAGTTTGCAGAGGGCTCTGACAGTGGAAAGCACTATCTAAATGCTAAGTATTATGAAGTCAGATGAGCTATTTACTGACCTCGATTGGTAATATTCCCCCCTCCAAACTGGATGCAGAAATTGAAAGAGCAGAACCTTTTTTTTTTGGAGAGACAAATAGCGTCAGAAGGCCAAGCCAAGGTCCACAAATAAAAGAAATCCTGAAACACCACTTAAGGTCAAAAAAAAGGCTGGGTTTATTTCTGGTATGAATAAGCACTCAGTGTTTGAGTGGCAGGACCTGGAGTATAGGCAAGGAGGCTGCAGGGTGGCAGGAGGCAAAACCCTACCTAGGTACCTTGCAGGATCAGCCCTGCAGCCTTTCACAGTGCTTCCACATCATCTGCCAGGCAAACCAGTTACCCAAACAGCCTGGCTCTCCAACAGAGAGACAGATCCAGCTCCCCTTCTTTACAAAGATGAGTTTTACTGATGCAAAGTGACCTGTTGCTGGGAAGTGGTATTCAATTGTTTCGTTTTGCAGTAGCACCTTGAGGTCCCAAGAGGGATCAGGGTCTTGTTGGGAGAGATTTTAGACACATACATACAAGCAGATAAACCCCACTTCATGGAGTCTTCATGATCCCTAAGGGTCCAGCTTCTATGATTCTATGAAGTACTGTCACCATCACTACTGTCACCACATTAGCTCTGTACAGACACAGATGACAACTAAACCTAACTCCAGTTCAACCCAGGTCTTCGACAAAGCCCTCGTGGCTGTATTTATTGAGGTGGGAGGGCTAATGGAAGCACAGTCCCTCAACCCCTTCCTTTCCCCAGTGCAGACACTGCACCCTGCATTCAGAGCAGAATCCCTCCCAAACATAAGCAGGAGAACCCAGATGGAGACGGAGGAATGAAAGACAGAGGCGTGGGGATGAGAAGAAAAACAGCTGTCTATATACACAGCAGCTTTTGGGGAAAGCTTTGAGCAAACGTGACAAGAGGATGGGGACAGTGCAAGGATCCTTGTTTAGAAACCTGTTATACAGAGGATAAAATGTTAAGTGCTGGGAAGAAACCCAGAGACTTTCAAGAGGTCAACGGAAAAGGGAAAAAGTGATGGGGTTGGATACAGACTGGGCGAGGAGGAGGACTCTTCTCCCAGAAAAGGAGCCAGTACAAGGCCCCAGGCTCTCCTGTTCCCAAGTCCTCAGCCCCTGGCATGGGCAGAGAGCAAAGAGGCACCTGAACCCTGCCAGTGAGAGCCTCCATGAGGAGAGAAACAGCAGGACAGCCTCATGTCACAGGCCTGAGAAGAATGATAAAGACAACTTGGTTTCTTCCTTCATCTCCCTAGAGTGATTTTTTTTTCCCCCTGTGCTGACACTTGGTCATCATGTTTGATTAAAGGATCATGAACCACCAACATCTTGCAGGTGGTGTGGCTGTGGCAATTTTGGCATTCGTTTGCTTGCCAGAGCGAACAAAGAGCTGGATCTGCCTCATCAGGGGAGCATTTAGATCCATTTGGAGAGTATTTGCCAGTAAAGGCCACAGAAAAACATGTTCCAGTAATTGAAGATTATTTTCTAATAAAGGCTGATAAGGTCTTCAGATCTGGCTCAAGACTCTGGCCACTCTCTTTAGCCAGGCAGCAGAGAGCAGCACCATGTTTTACAAACCCACTACCTCCAGGGCTTCTGCTCAGTGCCAACACTGGGGTGGAGAAACCCTCTCTGAGAAAGCCACTGCTAAAGGTTGTTGTCTGCTCTAGAAATAAGCCACTGCACAAAAACCAGCTGTGTCATAAGCCTCCCAAGCTGAGAGATGGTAAAGATGAGCTGAGGGATAAACAGGCTGCACGAGGAAACAAAAAGCAATGCCTCAGGTGTATTTTGCACTGACATCCACAGAAGGTTTGCAGGCTCCTGGCTGGAGCTGCTCATGCTCTGCAGCACAGTGGGACATCCCAGAGAAGGCATGAGGCTGCTGCTGAGCACTTGGGGTGAGGAAGGGGGAAGCTCACTGTGAGAAGCACAAAGGTGCAAAGAGGGGAAGAGAATCTCAGCAGTGGAAATTTGTGCAGAAGCACAAAGACAATGAGCTCAGCAGGAGGCAACGGGGATCTGAGAAGGACAGATCAGGCAAAGGTCATGTGGGCAACCAGAGGGGTAGGGTAGTGTGTAAGGAGCCAGCCAGAATGGGCAGAGGTCTCACACCTCTCAAATGAGCCTTCAGACCACGAGAAGGGTAGGGGAACAGTGTCTGGGATTAGCTAAGTGACTGTGTTGGAGGGTGAGGGCTGTGTGTACAAAAACTGGTCCTTTTTTTCCCCCTATGTCCTTCTCTAGGTATACCAGTTAGCCTAACAAGAGATACCACCACCCCTAATAAGCACATCTCACACCAAGTATTTCTCTAAAGTGGAATTCAGCAGGAAGAAGAGAGCACAAGCACCCAGACTGCATCTCCACAGATGCAGCCTCCATCCCACAGCTGGCCACTGCCAGTGGGATGGGAAACCCTTGTCCACAACCAGCGGAAAAAGAGGAGACAGCGTCCTCCAGCCCCTACGCTTCACCCACCAGCTGAATCTATATTGCTCTTTTCCCCAAGCCAAAACTATTCCATGAATTTGACCTTCACTTTTGTAACAGTTTGGGGGGTGACAAATACGGCCTTCTTGACGTGGCTGATGTTTGTGAAAAAAAAAAAAAAAAACCCAAACAAATTCAAAGGGAAATAAACAAGGCAGCAGCCAGCCGCAGACTGAGCCCTGCTTCCGCTGTGGTTGGCATTTCCAGCCCACGGGGCCTGTGGGGAGGATGACAAAGCAGGGTGGGCAGTGCTGCTGCCAGGCAGGGTGCCACGGGTAGGGCTGTAGGGACAGCGAGGGGCTGGCTGGGCACCCACCCTGCAGCCACCTCTCCCAGCCCACAGTGTAACCGTGAATGCTAAAGGGCTCTTCTCCTGGAACGGACACCTTTGCTCTCCAGGGCATCACAGAGGTGGAACATGCTTGCCTAGAGATTATTCTGGAAAGGCATGGTGTTAATTTGTGGGGGTAATGGCTCAGTTCAGCCTTTAATTCACTCTGGCAGAGCTGAAGTCCTCTCGGCCTGGGCTGCCTGATGTCCTGTCCAACCTCAGGCTGGTCCCTCTGTCCCTTTCCTCAATCACTGAACCCCAACAACCCTCCACGCCCGGTGCAATGGGGCTGTCACTGTAGTGGTGACCACCAGCCCCTAACAGACTACAACACTGGCTGGAAGACCCTAGGGAAGTGCTCTCTTAATTACTCATGAATCCAGACAAGCTTCCTAATTGAGAAAAGAAAAACTGTCACTGGAGATCAGCTGCTGGAGACACGTTTTGCTGATTGCTGCGAGGAGCAGAGGGAAGGGCCACGCTCCTCGCTTCCCCTGCAAGCTTTAAGAGCAGAGCAGCATTTGTGAGGTAATTTGGTGGTCACAGAGGACTGAGTTTTATTTCTGAATTGAAAACTGGCTATTAAACATCATTTAAAGAACAAAATAAAAATAAACCAGCAATTTCTTCTTTTATTCTCTCCCTATCATCATCATTAACCTTCTATCTGCATAATGTCCCTTTGCCAAGGATCTTCAACTGAGCAATAAAATTTTAGTACTTAAACTTCGTCAGTGCTTTGGAAGGGAGTATTCTTCTCATTTCAGACAGAGGGAAACCAAGGCACAAAGAACTAAAATGACCTGCTCAAAGTCACAGTGAGAATGATTACTGGAGCCAGGAATAGCTTCCCCGAGCCCTGAGCCCCACAGGTAACGCTGCTCTCACCCGCCAATTAGCTTTTATGGAACCGTTTAAGGAAACATTTCCTTTCACAGACTCTGCCTGTTAATTTACTACCAAGCTTTGTCATCCGTGAGCCAAAGTGTCTTAGTTTTAGGCTGCTGCAGAGCAATCCAGCCCCTTCTCTTGTTTGAGACAAACGTGCTTTGCAGCAAGCAGAGTTACCTGACAACACAGAGCACCCTGATCAATGGTGGCTAATAAGAAAGGGGCTGGAAGAGGGGTTTCTGTGGGGTCCCTGCCTACCGACTAAGTCTGATTGCAGAGGCTTTGTTAAAGCAGAGGGCTCCACACAGACACACAACCAACAGAGACTGCCGGGGCTCTGGGTGCAGAGGCAAGCTTTGCTTTCCAGCATGCTGCTCTGGTTAGATCTGCTCAGCTTGGTGAAGGCAGAGATGATTTTTCACCTAAATCCCCAGTGTCCTAGGTCCTGCCCTCATAGCGGCCAGGAAGGAAAGGTGGAAGAGTGAAGGACAGAAAGGATGGGAGTGGGTGAACACGGCAGAGGAGAAAAACAGACCCATGTTTGCTTTCCGTCTGTCTCCGCTGAGAAACAGTTAATAGGTTGCAAGGTTTCCACCCTTCCAGGACGGAGCCTTTTCCTCCCCTTTCGAGTGCCCCCTGCCTTCCTTCTCCAGCGACTGGGAAGCTGTGACTGCTCTACACCGCTGACACCTCGGCTGCTCTGGAAACCCATGAACTGTTTGAGAAAGGTCAGCTGGCAGCCGCTGCATCCCTTCTCCTGCCTTCCCAGCCCACACAGCCTTTGGGTAGTGCAGGAGCCCCCTCTGTAGGCAAAGACCCACATTTATCAGCATCCCTTGCTTCTTGACATGGGTTGGGTGTTTTTTATTCAGCAATATCCCCCTCTTCACCCACCTCAAGCCAAGCCAAAAGGAGAGGGAACTGCAGGGCTCTGCCAGCCAGGGAATGAGTCTCTGCTCCACTGCTCGTTAACAGCTTGGTCCCGTTACACATGGCAGGAGCCAAGGCTGGGCATCCAGCAGGACAGCAGCTCTGCCATCCAAACAGATGAGCTCTTTGCCAGCTTGCTGCTGGCAAAGTAAAACAAGCACACCTCTGTACAGTTCTGGCCTTCAGCATGTCTCCTAGGTCCAGAGCTGCCCTCTCTTGAATCTCTCCAAAGCAATCACCTACTTTTCTCTGGTCTCTTGCCAAACCTGAGCTCCCCAGTGCTGCATGAGCACCTTTCCAGCCCGTGCTACAGGGTGCACTCCTTCAAAGTAAAACAGGAGGAAACCATCTGCTCCTTCTCCATCCTCTCTCCTGCATCTCCTCACCTCAGCCCTACACACCATCCAGGTGAGGCTCTCCAAAAACACAGCCTTAAACACAGGTCTGGCTCTAAACAATCCCATTTGGCCCAATAGATAACGCTGCAAAGTCCCCCTGCCCAAGCACTTGCTGTGGGTCAGCAGTGAATTAAGGGCAGATGAACACCAGACTGGAAGTAGCTGAGGCAAAATTCCTGCCTGGATGCAAACAAGCTCCATCTTTCCCAAAGGAGGAGTTTTCCTGGGGTGGGAGGTTAGCAGCTAAGTCAAGGGCTTCTTGCAGTTGTTACCAGCCACTACTCCTGCAAACACAGTTCAGCCACAGCTTTTAAGAGAATGTGTGACTTTGCCCGTGTTTACTGCTCTCTGTGCTCACCAGTTACAATGCCTCCTCCTTGGAGATGCTCAGCCTGTGTTCACTGCTTCTTTTTTTTTTTCCATACAGCCAGTCCTTCCACACCCCTCCTTGCTCAGCCACACACCACTGAATTTGCCAGCAGCCTCAGAAAGATTTGCTAACCTGGATGAAGAAGCCCTCGTTTTGGATAGTCTCTATTTGGGAGACTCTTACCCACTCCTGCCCCCCTTTACATGAAGCCCCAAGGCATGCTATTACTCACACAGACATGCTCCCCATGGGGGCACAAAACGGGGGG
>WBNH01009613.1:686523-715433 GCA_013401255.1 Urocolius indicus
AGGAAGATGATGAAGATCTAAATCCAATTTGTAGGCACCCTGAGATAACTTGATTTCTCTCGTGTCCCAGGAGCACTTCTGTCCGAGACGTAGCATTACTCATTTTCATCTGGAGAAGTTTCAGCATGTAACAAAAATATCTCAGGCTCAGTAATGAGGCAAGAAATCGTGCTTACGTAGCTGAGCAAGTAACATCACTCAACTTTCCTGTCCTTGCAGCGGAAGAAAAATGATCGGGGAATAAATTAATCCTAATAAATGTAGGATTCTGATCAGGCATACATAACCTGCAGGATGAGCAATTGATGAAGTCATTGCTTCAAAGGTGCCTTGATGCAATTAGCCACTTGTAAAACACACAGCAGAGGAGAAAACCCCACTCCTTTTGTCAAGGAGCATGGAAACGCTCCGTGTGCTGGGAGTGATTTATGGGTTACAGAGCAGCCAAATTAGAGCGCGCGGCAATTAGGGTCGTTCTCTCTGAGATGAAAGGCTGAGGGGAGATGAGTGAAAGGATGGACAGGATGCAGAAGGGCCAGATGAAGGCAAAATGCCAACGCCACATTTCTGTGCTGGTGGTTTTTAACAGGGGTTATTTCCCCTTTGCACAAATCATTGTGGGGGGGGGAGGAAGGTGGGCTCCACAAGTAAAACCGGTGCCACTGAAGATTAATTGAGTCGTTAATCACCAGCATGGGTACCCGTAATTAGAGCTGCTGGGAGTCACAGGAGCAAGAGTCAAAGGCTTTAACAGGATTATGGACAGATCTGGATTGTTTAAGGCTAATATTAGCAGATAAAGCGAGCCTATCACGTGCTTGAGAAGGTTGGCTGATGAGCACGGGGGGCATGGGGGAAGACAATGCCCATCCCCACGCCTGCTGCTGCATCCACTGGAGCCCATGGTCCCATGTCCCCCCATGTCATCCATGTAGAGATTGACCACAGCACCTGCCTGGGGGGGTACCCGGGGGGAGTCCATCCTCCCCACAGGCCCCACAGCACTCGGGTGCAGGATGAGCTGAGGGGAGGGGAAGTGCCTGACCCGGCCGTGCTGGAGCAGGGTCGGCCCCAGTGCAGCTCGGCGTGTTCCCGCTGCAGGCGCCAGCTGTTTGCAGCTGCAGGACAGGCAGATGCTGGGATGACCCTGGCGATGCGCAGCTGGGGCGAGCGGGGAGCGCCTGTCCGGCTACTCGCCTCCCGCCTTGCCCAGATGAACCGGGCAGCGTTCCCGCTTCCCCCTGCTCCCCCCGTCCTGCATCAAGGGCTGCTCGCAGCTCACACACTCCTCCCTCCAGCCTGGCTCCCAACAAGCCCCAGCATGCCTCTGCCGCTTCTCAGGAGGCTGCGAGCCGAGGCCAGGCAGAGCAGGCACCAGAAGTCCTTGGAGCTTGCAAGAAGGGGAACACACAGCCTCTCTCCACATCCACGGGCCTCAGCATCCAATTTGAAGCTGCTATTGCTTCTCGGAGCTCATCCTCGGGGACTGGAAAAGGTCTGGGAACTTTCAAAGAAAGATCCTTGGCTTAAACGAGGAGGGAGTAACCTCACATCTTTGTTCCCAAAAAGCAAGGTGTTGAGATGGGGCTGCACTGCCAGACATCATCACACAATCCTCGAGGGGATCTGGCAGAAGAAGCTCCATTAGCTGCAGGAGGATTCCTGGCAAAGTCAGGGCACCAAGGGGGAAGAGACCCTGCAGGCACTGCATGAGGTCAGGCACACTCCAGGGCACCCAGATGTGATGGGCATCTCTCCTACCATGAGAGCTGTGCACGTGGATAGGGCAGCCCTAGTAGCTCCCTAAATGCCCAGAAGCAGCTATCAACTCCTGCTCGCCTCAGCCTGAGCAGGGCAAGCCCATTCAACTAGGTTTGGCACTCTGCATCTGCCTGGCCAGCACCAAAGTTTTCTGGAGCAACCAAAAATTGAGACCTGAAAATAATCTGCAGCCAAGTGTGAACTTTTGAGACTTGAGAACAGCGAGCGCAGCAAACATTAACTGTACATGAGTTCAAATTCCTTTCTCCTGGCTCTTCTGGATTTAGGGGGCACACACAATTTTTGGCTGTCACTGACGAGTGCCTTGATTTCTCAGGCTGCACAATGAAGCTGGTGAGATCTGTCGATGTCCACTGATGACAGCACAGGACAAAGGAACACCCAGCACTAGCTGTGATTGTGTAAATCTCCTTTCACAGCAAAACCATGCTGCTAGCACCTGCACTCATGTGTCCTCATGGGTGTGCACGCCTGTGAGTATGCCACAAAGGGGAAAGATGGAGAGGGAGGTCCCTCAGCCGTACCTCAACACTCCTGACTCCATCATCAGGCATTGAAGGCCAGAGAAATAAAGAGTGAGCTTCATAAAAGCCAACAAATTCACCATGGATCTTTCAGGAGTTGAAATTCAGGTCTTCTCAGGGCGATAATGCTCATATTGGTGAGGCCAGTCCCAAAGAGAGCCCAGCCAAGGACTGGCAGAATGACTGTAAGAGCCTGTCTGCTACGTAGGAAGAGCCATTGCCACGCTCTGAGCTCCAGTGAGGTATTTCATCAGGGTGAGTCACCAGACCACCACAAAAAACCCACAGGGCCTTGCTTCTGTAGTCATGATCAGAAACTTCCTTTCTTAAATTAATGACCTTCCCTTATCTGTCATCTCACTGTTAATAAAAGAAAGGAGGGCTGGAAGGAGCAGATCGGTGCCTGGAGCAGAACTCATGTCCAGCTACACTGCAGAGCTGCTCCCAGACACAGCATACAGGAGCAGGAGGAGGTATTTATTAACCCTCACACCAAACAGGTCTGGAGCACAAAATGTGGGTTTCCCTTCTCCAGTACCCACTGACATGCTGCTTCACTGCAGCATCTCTAACGAGTACAGCTATGAAACGCTCATCTGGCCAGAGACAAGCTCATCTCACTGGCTCTGACTGGACCAGCATGACATTCTTCCTCAAATACATCTCTCTCATGAGACAGATGAAAGCATACAGTTAAATACTCACTGCTCTCAATGAGCCCCTCTGGCATGTATCAGCCCCTTCCCCATGACTGGCATGAGACAGGCTAGCAAGGAGGAAGATCTTCCTTGGTTCAAACAACCAGCAATTCAGAACATGAAACCTTTTCTGTCCCAGGATTCCTGGTGAGGCGATGCCCATTTGAGAAAAGATGCTCTCTGTGAAAAAGCCCAGCAGCAGATCAGAACCACCCAACACCCTCCTCTATAAAGAAGAGGCCATGGTATTGTTTTCTGGAAGAGCCGATTACAGGGCTTGAAAGAGTTCAGAGACAGTCACTCCCAGCAAAGGCCAAGTGAACTCAATGCTGAGATAAGACCGCTCCTTGACCCCACCACGCAGGGCTCAGTGGGAACCCAGCAGGGGAACTCTGCACAATACCCACCCAACCCCCTATAACCCAAACTAGCCACAGCACTACTTCCTATTATGTCTCCATAACCCAATCTGACCCCCTCTAGGGTCTCCAGATTAATATCTCAGAAAGCTCACAAGTCCAATCACCCAATTACAAGGAGGAAAGGTTTATCCTATCTAAACAGCAGAAAATGTAACCTAGACCCAGCTGCCCCCTGGGTCCCAAGAGCCAGATCTCAATCCCCAGCAAGCTGAACAAACTGGGAAGGGGTCACGGGGGAGATGGGGAGGGTCTCTCTCTGCCTGGTATCATATGAAACCTGCAGGAAGAGCAGCTATTTTAATTGGCAAATCCCCTGACTCAAGGTTTAATCCCTCTCTATTTTGACTTAACCTCCCTCACATCAAAGCAACATACCTCACCTTGAGCCACTGCCCAACAAGAGGTGCCCTCATCGCCTTGCTGAAGAGGGAGGAAGGGGATGATGGTCCTCAGGACACACAGTGACACAGCTCAGCTTGGGAGATTCAGGGACAAAGGGCTAAGTACCATCATGTGCCATCTAACACAGACATGCCTGGGGAATGGTGTGGGTTAGGGCAGGCATGATGCTGTCAGGGCAGAGCAGGAAACAGACGGGATCACAGCCCAGACCAACTGCAATGTCCCCAGAGTGCCTCCTGTACTGGGGCTGAGGTTTCAAAACGCCCAGGGCAGCCTTAATGCTTTCTTGGACCCCTTTCCTATCCTTATTTCCTTCCAGAGAAGCGCAACTCAAGAAGTTGGCATCCCTCCATATTTCAGCCATCTGACAAAGCTGAACACATGGGAAACTTCAGCAACAAGAGAACTGGAAAGCAGATTCACCATCCTGTTCAGGAATTCATCTCAGGCTTTGATTGGAATGAGAGGAACACAAAAACTCTCCAGGAAGATCCCAGCCTGGCAGGGAATCCCAATCTGGGCATCATTCAGAGCCCATCCAAAAGGAAGACCCATGCACTTTGCTCAACAAGCACACCCAAGTCTCCTCCCAGACCAGGGCTGTGATGCACCCACAGATGCCCCACAGTCTAAATTTTCCAAATAGCTCCAGGCTGCATTGCCAAGCACCAGCTTTGCAAACACAGACTGAGCTTCCCTCTGAATTCCAGCCACAACCTCTTGATTAGAAAAGCCTCTCCAGTCAATAAAGGCTCCTATGAAAAAGTTCCACCGAACTGCACTCACATGCCACAATCTGTCTGCCTGTGTTAGCAGCACTTGGTTTTGATGCTTTCTGACAAGATGGGTTTGTGGCCTTGACTCTTCCAGATCAAGAGAAACTTAATCCTGGAGGATAAAATTACAGGCTAGTAAAAAACCGCCATGACTACCCGTATTAACTGCCACGTAGGAAGTTCAGAGCCTTCCTAACCAGAAAGGAGCATCTACAGCCGTCTCCTTGAGGCAGAGGTAGCTCTGAATAGGCAGCACAAAGCCCCTGGCAAACCCTGTGCTCTAAAAGTGCATGACACAACTCATGGCACCATCCAGGCTGTTCCACAGTCAGCAGGGAATGGGCAGACAGTCCCAGCTCTCCACCTACAAAGTGACTTGGGAGAAAGCAGAGATAATGCCCAGCTCTGTTCAAAAGGTGTCTGGGCAGATAAAAATCAAAACCCTGGAACAACCACACAGAAATGTGAATTAATGAAATACCTCAGCAACTGACTCAACCCTAATTGAGAGCTGAGAACCCTCCACCTCCCTTCTGCTTTCCAGGACACAAAAATGACACTGGTAGGTGGAAATAACTACAGCTGTCCCAGTGGGAAAGAAATCAGTGCTTCAGCAGTGACTGCAGTGGCCAAAATTAAGCACTTGCTTGGTGCAATTACACAACACATCCCAGGAAGCAGCATCCAAAAACTTGACCTTCTCTTCAAAGGCTTTTTTTTTTTTTGAATCATCTTTCCTTTTGCTAACAAGTGAAATGGATTCAACACTCAAGAAGGGTACTCTGAGCGTTGGAAACATCTTTACTCATGTACTAGTTACAGGAGAGGCACCAGCAATGGCAGCCACACAGCAGCCCTGCTCTGGCCAGGCTCCCTGCACATAGGCATGTGCAGATGAAGCTCTGCTGCATTTCTGTCCCCAGCACATAAACGAGCTTGTCCGCACTGAGTGGTGGTTGTGGGCAGCCAAACAGCTCAGAAACTAGCTGAGATCCACCAGGAAGATCACTAAGGAACATGCAAATAAACAACCAAGCAGTAAGCATAAGACTGGCAGTGGTGGGTCACCAGCTCCTGACCACCATCAGGTTCTCCTCTACTTCAGAGATGTTCAAAGAGCAATTTGAGTATGAGTTAAACAGACAGATGGCCCCTGAAAGAGCCATCTGTCAGTCCTAGGCTGAGTACTAACCCTCCTGACCACCAGCACCACTGCACCAGGAGCAGCAGTCTGGTATTGCAGGTAGAGAGCAAAAGAATTGCTCTCCTGAAACCAGCACAGACTGTGGTTTCTTTTCCAAGCCTCAGTTTGCAACTCACCAGCTGCGGAACCTATATCCCCACGACTAACTTACAAAAATGGCAATTCTATTAATACAGGTGCCATAGCTTGCTCTCTACAGAGAGCTTTGCCTCTGCAGGGCTTTGCAGAGATAGTCAATACCACTGCCCACACTCAGGATCATTAGCACCTTTAACAATGGACTGGATGATCTCTAGAGTTCCCTTCCAAGCCCCACCATTCTGTGATTCTGACTGGTTTAAACACTCATGCTTTAACTGCCTTCACACTTTGTTGGCATGTATTACAACTCTGGATCTTCATGTATTTATCCACCTCCTGTGTGCACCTCAACCTCCTACAGCTTTCTAAGGGCAATGTCAATTCCTACCACTCTCCCTGGTGCCCAGTCTGTTTGGATGTCAGGATTCTATAAAGATGATTTGAAGGCACGTAAGAGAAGTGCAACCTGGCTGTACAGACATTGCACTGACTCCTTACTGACAAGCATGGTTATTTATTCTGGCCAGACAGTTTCTTCCCTTCTTCTTCCAATCTACTGCTGGTTTTCAAATGAAAGTAGCAGCACAGCCTGCACACAAGAGAGTGTGCTGGAAGTGACAGTTGCCATAGTTATATCTCTACAGCCCCAGCCATACAGCCACGTCAGAACGATGCTTTACAGAACAGAGTGAAGTTATAAATAAGACACTCTCAAGCCTCAATTTGGAGCACAACTTGCAAACACACAGAACACTAAGCCTTCAGGTTTGACCTCTTTCACTTTCTTTTTCAGTCATGATACGTACTCAAAGACTCCTCTGCAGAACAGCACTTGCTCCAGCAAACCTGCAATGCTGGTGTGGTGACACAAACAGGCTTTATATAACCCTACTTCCAACTTTTGTGCAATGTTCTTCCCAGTATGTTCTCCAGACACCCTGCCCTGGGAGTAGTATGCCACAGTTGTGTATACAGAGGGCCCTAGACCAAGCTGAATTTGCCTTCTCCTGCTCTGAGGTCTACATGATCTCCAGCAAGCTTATTCAGCAGGCTGTTTGTGCTCTCCTCCTCTATTTGAGGACTACAAGCAGTTCTGGATGAGGGCTACCTCTTCTCACAAATATGATGACCACCCAGCCAGAGTCACAGGAACAGGCAGGATGCTTTGATGTTGTGAGAAATAATACAGCTCGGGAGACTGCTGACACCTGTCCTCCTGGGATGTGGCACCCACAGCAGCCCTGCTGTAGAAAAGCAATCTAGCTGTGTTCTTTTTTGCTGTGTACTTGATTCAGCTAATAAATATCCCCCAACATACATAAGTACACTGAACCAGTGGGACCACAGCATAAAGGTCTGTGCAAAACAGGACAGGAGAGGATGAGAGAGGGGTAGAGCCCCACAATCCTTTTGTGATCTGCCAGCAGCAACACAGAGCAAACTACACATGACAGCTACATTGCACTCGCTGTCATCCCCAACCACTGTGACAGCAAATTACTCTGTTTCTCTGCATCTTCCCAGTTCTGCTCAGTTTTATACGGAGGCACAAGCAGGAGGCTTTGTGCTTTGTGTGGGTACAGGGCTGACCACCTTGGTGGTGGGTGGGAATTCCTGGGAGGAGCAGCAAAGTGGTCTGGGCAGGGCAGAATGCTGGGGGGGATGCAGGACCTGCCTCTCTCTGCCCTCAGAGGCAAGTACCACTTGATGCTCAGGGTCATGTGCCGAGGATAATTCGCTGCCTGGTTCTTGTGACCTCATGGAATGCATTTCATCTCTGTCTTGGGTCCTTTTCTCCATCTACACAGTAAGGGAGAGCTCATTCCTACCTCAGAGGGTGCAAGATCTGCCTTACTTACCACCAGCAAATTGCTTTGAGATACCCTCACAGCTCACACAGTGGAACCACCACCTCCCCAGGCCTCCTCACCATCCCCTCTGCAGGCATATAGCAGCCCCCCACAATCTCCCCCCAGACGTGTGTTCATAGACTCAGCTAGCAACAAGCAGAGATGTGGACAGGAGGGAAAGAAAACTGCACCAGGGAGAGGAACATTGAGAAAAGGCCTGAGGAGCTCTTGGAGCAGCGAAGTACCACAGCAGTGACACAGCCACCAACCCAGGAGTGATGCAGCCCCTGCCAAGTCCTGGAGCTCAATCCATCCCACAGTGCAAGCCCAGCCTCTCGTCCTCCCCCAGCCATCCCCAGACCTGCTATGCACATGCTATAAACACTTTCAAAGTATGTTTTTTTCCATTTAAGCCTTGCATTTTGTGTGCTTACAGCAGCCACCCCACCCTGCACTGGCCCCAGGCTGGTCTGGCCTCCCAGGTGGGCCCCAGAGATGATCCAGGTGGTCTTAAATTAGACATAGATCTGCCTGTCCCCACCCCAGGATTTCACCCTTCATCTTTCAGGTGAGGCCTCCCAGCCCTAAAACCAGGGTGAGGATTCTTCTGTCCTTCTCCCCGTGCAGGTTGGCTGTCAGTGGGACTCAGCTCATCCAGGGGACCTTCTAAGCCAGGGCCACCCCACTGAGCAAGTTTCATAGCCCAGGCCCACCTTGGCATAGGCAGAGCTGTGACCCAGCCCTGGCAGCCAGAACTGAGATGTAAAAAGCACCCTGTGCCCCAGTCATGTTATCCCCTTGTCCCTCCCCCTCATCCCCTTCAGAGCTTCTTAACTTCAGAAACCTTCCTCCAGAGGAGTGTTGGAGTGACAGAAAACATTTTCCAAGCCTAATATCAGTTCCAGATGTTCACAGCCATTTCAGTTTGTACCTCACCCTGTAAAACACATTTCTCCCTCTCCCTCTCTCAAGTGCAGCGCCTGCTTCGTCCATGACATAATGTGCTGGCGGGCTCGGCCGTGCACACACACACACACACACACACATACACATGTTCGCACCCTCTTCGAGAGCCCCATGTTCAAACAAAGAGCATCACTCAACTACAAAGCCATCACACACATGGAGTTATGAGTAATTTCCACAAGTTTTAATAAACAGTTTGGGATGTAATTGCTCTCCCTCCTCTCTGCTGGCTCCCGAGCGCAGAGCCACTCGCTCCCCGCGCGCGGGTGTTGAAAGCGTGGTTTGTTTCGCACACAAGTTCACCTCCTGTTAGCCTCACATGGTCCAAGGGCTGTGTTTTTCTAAGCACTAGTAATAAGCCTCTTAAAAAAAGAACAACACATACAGCTTGGGGGCAGCTGACCCACAAGAGCTCTCAGCTCCTTCTGCCCCCGTCCTGCAGCATCGCCACCCCATGCAGAGCCCAGCAGGGAGCAGAGGGGATGCACCTTACGTCTGCCTCGAAATGCCCTTCTGATTGTTCCAAGAAGAGCAAATATTTTCTGGCTCAAGGGAAAGGCTGGATCTTCCAGTTGCAAAGTGAGGGGAAGATCGAGAAGCTTTGCAAGTGTGAGAGATCAGAAGCTTTTTTGGGGCAGGAGGAAGGCAGAGGTAGGTTAGGCAGGGCACAGGTACCATCTAGCTTGCTGCAGAGCAGGTTGGCACAGCTTTAGCCCCAACCAGCTCCTGGAATCCCAGCAAGAAATGGCTACAAGTGTAATAAAACAAACAAATCTCCTATACAAGCACAAATAACCTGTACATTTAAACGCAACAGATGCAAGACATGAATGGCAGCAGCTTCAAGAGCCCTCTTTACTCTCAGGATCTGCCCAGCCCAGTGCTGCCACACTCTGCAGATACCCACAGCACACCTCCCAGCAATGGCAGCAACCTGCTCCTGCCTGCTGGCAGCACGGAAACCACTGGGGAAGGAAGATCTGCCAGTATCCATCAAAAGCCATCCAAATTTCACATCCCACACATCCTCCCCCAAAGTCTCCCCCTTCTGGGGTTCACATTGTTTTGGCTGCTGCTCAGATGGGATGGAGATGCAGTGCAGTATGATGGGTGGATGATGGTGGTGAGGGGATACCCACAGCAAGGTTTTTGTCTGGATGAAGCACAAGACCAAGCAAAGCCTTTGAGAGCTGTAGCAGTCAGCATCTCTGCAAAACTACACAAGGTATTTGAATGAATCAAGTCATCTGGCATTAGGGGCCTGTAGGGTAAGAAAGGAATGAAGGCAGGAATGTTGTTTGGTTATAAACAACATAGAAAAAAAAGAGAGAGATTTAGGGTTGGCTTTTCTCTTTAATTGTTAATGGGGTCATTCTGTCCTGAACAGTCCCCCAGAGCAGGGAGAGGGGAGGGCAGCTCCCCACAGTGAATTCAATCACCTGTCAAACACATGGCAGTCATAAAATGAAAATAATAACAATAATAATAATCATCAGCTGTATTTCCTACTCTGGCTGGCAGGCAAAGATCCAGCCACTTCAAAGCAGAAACCTCATGTTTCCCTGGTGTGGCCTCACCTGACCGATGTGTGAACAATCTGGAATCCCCATCCAAAACGAAACCCCTCCTTTGGTGGCTTGTTTTCTTTCTCCATTACTCGAGGGTGCCCCTCAAGATAAAGAATAAGCCTTCTTCCATGCTGGAGAACTAGAGACATAACCCAGGGCCCACGGCTACATCAGGCAGTGCTGGAGCTGGATTCTGGCAAGGTGCAGGAGCAAGCTCCTGTGGGACAGCACCACTGCATGAGCCAGGAACCAGAGCTCCTTCTCACAGGGGTCTCCACAAACAGGGATCCCCCCAGGACGTGGGGCTCTGGCACTCTCCAGCAGGAAAAGCCTAGCTTTTGCAGCACAAAACTTTTGGCTACAGGGATAAGAGAGACTGCAGAGCAGAATAAGATGAGAGAGGGTGAAAATCTTCCCTGTAGCTGAGCTGGAGCAATTTGCTCTGTGGCAGCTCATGGCAGCTGAGGGGTTGGCTCAGAGGCTCTTAACAAAATTAGGGAGGAGAAAAAAGTCACCACCACAAGCTGAGAAAGTTTGACCAACACTAAAGGGCTGCTTTTGTGCAACTCCCCATCTTACTCTGAATGACCTTCCTGAGATTGCCTTCCCAACAGGGAACTCAGACAAACCTCCTGCCAGGATGCCAGGGAAGCATCAGCACAGTTCTGCTCTAATGCCAGCCTGGTCCTACCTTCAGCTGGTTCCCCGTCCCCACAGGGACAAACATGTTTCACATGAGCTGACCAAGCTCCCCTTTAAAACAAATGAGGTGCTTAACCACCCAAAGCAGTAGCTGAGCAAAGCTTTGCTCCAAGGACAAGGGGAGACCTTCTTCCTGCGGTCCCTTGCCTGGGGAGGCAGCTTGAAATTAGGGACTGACAGCATCTGGGGGAAGGAGCCTTCATACAAAGGTAAATCTCTGCTTCAGTCAACACCACTGGCTGCCCCTGACATGACATACGAGCTTCTTTAACAAACTACATCCAAAATCACTAAGCAAAAAGCAAGAGCAGGTTTTGCCTGGCTTTCCAGGCAGCAGTAGCATCACTCAAGGTCTCCAGTTATTTTCTGAAATATATCATTGATTCACTCAAATCAAATCCCATCCTTCACACCTCTGCACCTTGCCCGGCAGCTTCTGGAGCTTGGCTTGAACTTGCTGACAAAGCCTTTGCAAGACAGAGTGCTCAGTGCAAGCCTGAGCTGGGAATCAAAGTAACCCAGAGAAGTTTCAGGTTCCCCTGGAGCAGTTTTGTGCTACTTAAATGGTCTCCCTAAATACTGTAGAGTTCAAGTTCCTTTGATAGGCGTGTGCAAGGCACCTTAAGGAGGCTGGCATGCAATGCAGTACTCAGTGCAATGGAGCAGCACAGCCCTGGAGTTGTTGAGGGCTGACCTTCCTCCCACACCCACCATCCTGTAGCATTTTAGACTGATCAGATCAAACAATTGCTTCAGTCAGAAACTCCAGCTCATAGCTCTCCTACCCAAAAAGGGCAAATCATTTTCTTCTGGCATTGTGTGTTCGCATTTCCCCTTCCCTTCAGATACCCACATCTGCAGAAACCTTCAGAAACCTCTCCTGAACGAAGCAGTTTTGATACCTCATGTAATACCTTAGCTCCATGCACTGTTCTCCACAGAAGCATCAGCTCCCAGCCAGGCAGGGCACAGGGATCCATCAACACACACTCTCTGCACCAAGAGGAGCTTGTCCTTGCCATCTGCACCCACCTGTGTAGAGGTCTGTGTCCGTGTACTCATCCACCTTCTTGTGCTGCAGGACATAGTCAGACACCTTTGTCCCAATGGCAGGCTGCACATCCAGCCACTCCAGAGACACCACGGTGCTAGAGGGCTCCACGTTGGGTGAGAGGCGCAGGCTGGGCAGGAGACAGCAAAGAAACCAAAGGAAACATCAGGGCACTTTCCAGGGAGAAAGTCACCTTTACATGCAGCTCGACCCCAGGCAGGACTCACACTCATACATGGGGATGTGCACACAGGCCCAGAAGGACAGGGGGCACAAGGAGAGAGCAGGTAGGTGAGCATGGAAGGACTTCCAGTTAAAGGTCAGTTGGACCACAGGACGAGTCCTTACCTCTGCCTGCTCCTGGAAAAGCACAGGTCATACAACCCTATGACCCAAAAAAGGCCATCTAGGGAACCTTCATCTCTTGGGAGAAGGGCTGAACTTCAGAAGCCCCTTGGAGAACCAAAGACCAGCTGTCCAGGAGCAAAAGAGAAGGGGAGGATCCATCCTTAACTTCGTGCAACCCATGGGGGCCAAGTGTAGAGGAGGGGAGGATCTGGCCTGCCTGGCTAGGAAGCTGAGGGAGGGAGGAAGGGAGGACCAGACAGGTGTGGCTGTGACTTCACCTCCTGCACATGAGCCAGCCTCTAAGGAGGGAGTAAAGGCTAAAGCAGGGCAGCTGTGCAGGGGCTCCTGCCTGGAGCAGGGACAATGAGGGCAGGGGAGAAGGTAGAGCAGCCTTGTGCTCTTGGCCCAGATAGTGCTTTGCACTGGAGTAAATGACAACACAAAGTACAGGGCTCCAGAGAGACCAGCTCTGAACATACAAGTGTGTTTGTTGAACTCAGGATGGGAAATGAATCCCCTCCAAGGATATTGGCTCACTAAGAAGGTGTTCTGCTTCTCCTGGCTCCCTGGAGCCAGCCTTCCTGCTTTCTCAGCTAATTCCCATCAGCTTGCTCCCGATTTGCTCTCGCTCTGACAAGCCACAATGAATTGCACTGTAATTCCATTTCTTTCAGCATTTGAAATCCCATTCTACAAGCCCTGCTAATCAGGTGATGAAAATCTATAAGGAAACCTTCCAGGGCCACAGCCAGAGCCAGGATATCCTAAAGGCATCAGTCACACAGTGAGGAGTGTTGGTTCATAGCTGCAGGGCTGGAAGATGAGAGGAAGGAGGTGCCCATAGGCTGAGCCTGAGGGGAAGGGGCTGGTGCTGGGACCATGAGCTGTGATCAGGGGTGAGGGGGGGGGGGGTCACAGGGATACGTACACAGGCGGAGGGAGGGGGCTGCAGTTCGGGAGCCCGTTCTCATCGAAGGCGTTGAGGTCACACCTGCACCAGTCTTCGATAACATCGCCTTTCCCCGAGCACCAGTATGAGCTCATCAGGGCTCCCTTGAAAGCCTGACATGAGAACAAAAAGCACGAACACGTGTGTTAAAGACTTGGTGAAGCCCAGCCAGCGGCTTGGATGCGTGGTGCTGAGAATGAGGGCTATGTGTGAGCACAGTCCGGATGGGGAAACACAGCGGGGTTCTCTGCAGCTCCGCTATGAACCTTCTGCACGGCCCTGAGTAAGTCCTTTTCCCTTCCCTGTGCTTCAGCTTCCAAGTACTGAGCAGTGCTGGTCCATCCCTTGGTGCCCTGGGTTTGGTGTGGGGATGGGGAGGGTCTGCATGATGCCACAGAAGGGATCTGCAGTGCAGCTGCCTGAGAAAGGCAAACACAAGCCTGCTTGTGACACTGGACATCATATGTAGGGTGCATTTAGACTGCTGCTATGCACAGTGACACTCTGCCACATGCCCATCCAGTAGTCACTTCTGTCCTCACTAAGAATTAAAGTACTTCCTACGTCCCCAACAACACAGATCACTTCCAGCCCACTTGCAGGTTTGTCATTCGTACCATTGCCCTCCTGCAAGCAAACTGCTGCTGGCATAAGGAATACTCACTGACAAAATAACAGTAACAAGAGAAAAAACAAACTCCTATAGAATACTGGCAGGGTGTTCTCCATGCAGGCTGTCCCCAGCCTGACCAGGAGCCCTCCCAGCCCCTCCTCGTGATGCAAATGGCTCCCCAGACTAACAGCTGTTCATCTGCTGGGGTCTGAAGCTGAAACACTTTGATTTCTCAGACTCCTCAGGTCTAACCCCATGGTGTGTTCCCTGTGCTCAGTGCTGGTCCCCACGCTGCAGGACAGGGCACTCCTCACTCCATACCTACTGTAGTTCAGACTGAGTGGATTTGGGTTGTGGACTCTCCTTCTCTGGAGACACTTAAACCCCTTGGACGAGTTCCTGTGGGACCTACTCTAAGTGGTCCTGCTCTGGCCAGGGAGGTTGCACTGGATGAGCTTTCAAGGTCCCTTCCAGCCCTTGAGGTTCAGTGATTTACCCAGCAGTCTCCCAGTACCCTTTCCCTGTTGTGCCTCCTCAAACCTCCAGCTTGGAAGACAGCATCTCTCCTGCACACACACACACACACACACACAAAGCCAAGGTTCAACCCAACCCTGCAAAGCCACAACACCCTGCTAGAATAACGATAACACCAAACCAAACCTCTTTGTAACGCTTTTGACCTTTAAAAAGGCAGATTTGGGGACTGAAACACCCTGGTGGGTGCTGGCCTGGGCAGAGCAGCCTCTGCCAGCCTGCACACAGCCCAGCTCTAGCCCACGGATGCCTGGCCCCAGCGATACCGCTGGTACTGCCAGGGCACGCCTCAAAGATAAAAGGTACCCTTTGAAGGGCACAGGGATGGCTCCAGCTGCAGCATTTAGCAGAAAACTCGAGGAAAAAGGCCATCCTGGGGAGTTTTCTGAAAAGAAGAGGTATAAATAGAGCCTGACGTCAGGGCTCCCATTGTCCAGGGTTTTGTCGCTCTCCCCAGCACCTTTATGAGGCGTCTCGAGGCTCTCCCTGTGAAACAGTTTCTGCTTCCAGGCATTTACAAACTGGGACTGTTCCAGAGGCAAAAAAAAAAAGAAATAAAAACAAAGGAAAAAACCATGAGAAACAGAGAAAATGTGATGTTATTTTTTTGTTGTTGTTCTTTAGGATGTAATTGAAGCACTGGGCTGGAAAGGGCATTGCAAAGCAATTGGAGAGCAGGGAAGGCAAAGGGGAGTTTATCTGACATATGGATAAATGAGTGCAGCTACACTTGTGTAGGGAGCAGAGGGTCTGTGCAGGATAGAAACAGAAAACGATGCAGGTAGATGGATGAGGAACTGTGTGCTCTCTCTAGGAAGCAGGATAAATACATATGTCGTGGGTACAAGTGTGCACAGATGTGCGCTGTGGGTGAAGCCAGATGTTGGGTGATCCTTGGAAGAGCTGCTCTGATGGCACTGCTCTGCTGTCCCCCAGTCCCCAGCCCCGACCCCACTGCTCTGCATGCTCCCTCCCTGGCCCTTATCCCTGCACATCCCCAACCCAGGGATGAAATCTCTCCTTTAGCCAAACCCATTAGTCAATTCCTTCCGTTTTCTTTTTTCTTTAATGCAAAGCTGGCTGAGCAATCCCCTCTGCTCTGCCTGCCCAGCCTCACATACATTTTAATTAGATGCTGCAGGTACCCAGCTGTCATCTGCCTTGTGTCAGCCCTCACACAAACGAGGTTGGCTGATGGATGTGCCCTTCCCCTGTACTCATTAAGGCGAGCACGCCTACACACACTAACAGGGCTCCTCGGGCACAGCTCCCCTGTGGCCAGCAGCTAGGTTGGGGTGGCTGGACAGCCAGAAGCCACCTTCCCTTGCTTTCCAGCAGGATTTCAAGCCAATGGTTTCCAGGATTTTTTTCCCCACTGGTGTCAGGGAGTGTGTGTTGAAAGGTGGGGAAGTGGCAAGAATGAAGCTCCACACACAAAGATGTTCACCATCACTTTAGGAGACTGTACATCCTCCAGAGGAACACCAGCCTGCTCTGTGGGGGGACACAGTTGTTCTACAGAAACTTCAGGACAGAGAGTCTCTGTGAGCTTTGAGGACTCTGTGGTCCTCCAGCCCTCAAGCCAGGTACAGCTTTTGCTGTAGTTCACACACAGCCCACCCTTCCTTCCCTTGCCTCCCCCAGCCTGCTCTGAGCAATGGCTGCAGTGGCACAGCCTGCTCCCAGGCTCTGGCAGAGATCAGCAGCTGAAGTTGCCTTCCCCTGCAAAGGCAATAGCTTTAACCAGTCCAGCCCCAAAAGCATGTTACAGGCACATGCTCCTCCACTGATGGCAACCACGTGAAAACTTCTTCCCTTTCTCCTGACAGCGTAGCCTGGGAGGTACAGGACTGCTCACACAAACTCAGAGAAAAGGCAGCTGCCACCCAAACCAGGAGCCTGACAGCACAGGAAGAAGCAAAGGACAAAGGATGCAGCAAAGGTGATGAGACCCATCCCAGGGGCAGCTGCAGCCTTTGGAAGAGCTGCGGCTGGGAATGCACCAGGACCTTCTGGTCTGTGGTGCCTGAAGACCACCTTCACCCCCTGCCTTGGAGTGAGCACCTCCACATTTCCTGTCCTTCCCTGCTGCCATGCTTAGGAATTTGCAGCAAACACTTTCCTCTCTGACAGGAGTCAGCAGGTACAACAAGAACATCATGTCCACCAGGAGCATGTGCACATTGGATGCTTTCTCAAGGTGGCCACAGGAGCCTCCTGAGCTTGGGAAACCCAACAGGGTCTGCAAGCAAAAGGCTTCCCAGGAGCATCCTGCCTGCTGGGGATGGCAAAACAGCCCCCAGCTCTCCAGGATCTCAACACCTCTCTGTACCTTCAGGCAATTTTATCTTTCATTTAAAAGTATCCAAATTGTATTGTTTCCCTGTGAGTCAGCCCATTTAGTTTATGTCCTTCAGTGCCAAAGGGGAAATTTATGAGATGAGAAACTGGCTCGAAACGTTTATTTTCTAGATGACGACTCATGCCATTAGATATATAGCATTATGAATCATAGGAACAGCATCTAATTTGCTCTTAAAGGTATAATAGGTCTGACTCCCCACACCCATGCACACACATATATTGGATTGATAGTTCCCCCATAGGATGGCTAGTTCATTTGTTTTGACACGAGCAAGACTTACAGGACCATAAAGTCCCATCTTACCATAAGTTAAGCCTATTCATAAAAAAAAATATTAGGGAAACGAATGATCAGCAAAGCACATTTATCCTACACTCCATTGCATATGGATCTTTCTCCTGTTGTTATTTGTGCTCAGGGGGAGGCCATATGGCCCCATTTTATAGCTTAGACGCTCTGCAGCAGAATAGAGAAGAACATTCCCTTTGTTAGACCTGGCTGATGGAGGGAGAAGCATTAAGTTATTTCTGACCGTGGGTTTTCTCTTGACATCCCAACAGAGGAAAATTACAGGACATGAAGGAAACCTTTCAGATCAGCATTTGCAGGACTCAGCCTGCACCACAGGTGCTGATGTTTCCAGATGGGATACTGGAAAGGGCACGTGTTGGGTGCTTATTCCTGAACACCTGGTTCTTCCCCATGGCTGACGGGGATATGAAAACCTGGCTCCATTGTTTCTTTGAGCTTAAGTTTCTTTAACACACCTCAGTTTCTGGAAACAAATAAAAAGGAACAGGGAGATAAAAAAACAACCCCAAAAGAGCGCATAGGCTGGTCAGAGATGTGTTGGAGATGGTGGAGATGATCTAGAAATTGGGCATTTGGTATAGCTGGGGGTTTGCACTGGTTTTCCTTTTCTTTGCTTGCTTGTTCTTCTTCTCGATGTAGAAAGAATGCAGGAAAGTAGAAGCAAGCTGGGTCATGCTAGCACACAGGCTCAGCCCCATGTCCAGGGACACAGCAGCCAGCAGAGCCATTCTGTCCTGTGCTGCTTGCATGATGGAGATGGTGCCTGCACACCTCCACCACCTTCCCTGTGTGCAGACAGGTGCCACCAGAGGAGGCAGAGGGCTGTTCTGCTCACCAGCAAACCCAGTCACTTAGTGATGTCACCCCATGCTGTGCCTGACACAACCAGGCCACCGACCAGAGCTCCTGAACACTGCTGTGCTCCAAGCAGTCTAAAGACAGCCACAGTGACTGTTCATCAAGGGAAAGAATATGGGATACAGTCTGAAGCAGAGATTTCACAGCCTGAATGGGATGCTACCATGATGACAGAGCAGCTGGAGGGAAAGCCTTCCATGCCCTTACAGCAATGCTCAGTGCTGTTCACAGGAGATAAACACTGCTCCTTAGTCTAGACGTCTCTGGGAGGAGGAGGGAAGGAAAAAAAAGAAACCAAACCGCAAAACAGGAGGAGGAAAATTAAGGATTTCCCAGACCAGAGACTCTTTCCAGGATCATTCAGTTCGCGTCTGAAAGTCTGCTCCAGGTTCACAGCAAAGGAGGATGAAGTTTCCCTACTGCTGTTGGCAGGTGATCTCATCTTGTGCTGCTCACACCCTGCCTGCCTCCGGCTGCCTGGCCCCGGGGAACAGGATCACCAGCACTTCATCCTGGGAAGGCACAACAGTGGTTTGCCGGAAAGGTCAGGGAGCTGGAAGGGACCCAGGGTGGGTAGCATCCTGGTGTCTGTGATTTATGGGATCTGAGGGAGCAGCAGAGGACACTAAAACCTGGCAGCAGGGGAAATAAAAGCCTTTGCTCTGAGGCTCGAGCCCCGTCGCGGGCGCCGGCTCTGCTTTCACACCTCAGCTCCCAGCTCCCTCCCCATGACAGCACTGCAGGCAGCTACAATGCAGCCATTCTTCCCTGAAACACCAGCGGGATGGGGGCCAGAGCTGCAGTAGGATGCTGAGTGTGTGAGGAGGAGGACAAGGGCCAATTAGCAGATATTAAAACAAAGCCAAAACAAAACAAAAAACCCCCCCACGCCCCAGACCAATACAAAAAAAAAAAATGCACCTCAACAACACAAAAGCTGTCCCTGTTCTCTCTGGCTCCCTTTCAGCTTTGGCTGTGGAAAAAGAAATCCCTGGCACCGACTCTCCACACCTTCAGGGACTGCTTCAGGGAAGCCGTGTATGGGCAGGGAGGAGCCTTTCCTGCATCAGGTGCTACAGGGGGGCCAAAGTGAGCCCATGCCTCGGGGATGCCTCTCACCCTGTCGCCATAGCATCCTGCCAAAGCTCACTCTCCTCCTGCCAGGCCCAGATGGGCAGAGGACATGAGGAGAACCAGCTCTGAGACACAGAGCAATGGGAAGGGCTCAGATATCTGCCCTCCCGAATGGGATTCGAGGAGTACAGCCAAACTCCTCCCTGAGAAATGAGTCTTAATTTGGCTTCTCCAGCCTCTGCCTCAGTTCCTCCATCCCTCCTCCTCAGGCTCATGTTTCTCCCAGTCCTCCTCAAGCCTAAGGCTGATCTCCTCCAAGGATGTCTCTGGTCTCCACTTATGCAGATTTGCTTCCCTATGGGCTGAACTGGGATGGCCATAGGACAATGTTTACCCTGCCCAAGGCACAGTCATGGTTTCAAAGCCAGCAGCAGAGCCCAAGTGATGCCTAACAAAGGCAATCTCCTGCTGCAAGGGCAGGGGTCTTGTGGCAGCAGTGCCAGGCTCCTGGGCTACTGGATTTCTCAGGCATGCTCTTTTTCATCTGTTCTGCCCTTTTTTCAGGGTAAGGTCAACACCAAAGAGGGGGGTGTGGGGTGTATGTGGGTGTCAGCAATACTTTCAGCTCAGAATTTCCCAGGGGCTGGAGAGCTGCAGTGGGGAGCCCAGTCTGCACAAAGCAGGGTGGATTCCCAGCCAAGAGCTGGGGGTTTGTGCCACGGGGGCAGCAGTGGGTTACTGCTCCCAGGCACCAGGACCAAAGGCAGCAGGGGCAGGAAAGGGAGAGAAGTAACCTCTGGGAGAGCACCTGATGGAGAGAAGGGTGAGAGTAATATGAGGAGGAAGGGATAAAGGGAGCAAGGCAGCAGATCAGCTGAAGGTTTAAGAAGTGAGCAAGAAGGGGAAATAGCTGTTCCAAGACAAGGCATTCATGCTGAGGAAATAGGAATGGCCAAGAAAGGGGAGGGCCAGGAAAGGCAAAACACCCCCTGCAGCCTGCTGCAACAAGCATGGGAATGGCCCAGGGTGGTGGGGCTGGTCCATCCCTGCCTCACTCACCTCCCTGGTGTCGTTGTCCTGGATCAGAGCGTACAGAGGCACCACACGGTTGATCTCCAGCAGCACCGGTGTGGGGCTGAGCTGCTCCTTGCCAGGCCGCCGGCACAGGTGGCACGTGGATGGGCAGCGTCCTTTCTCCTCACAGTGAATCTCCACACCTGAGATGAGGTGGTCATCAGACAGCATCTGTGCTGTCAGCAGGCCTGACAGATAGGTGATGAAGGGCATGGATTTCAACTCCTTCTTGTTCCCAAGCTCAGTTGTTTCTGGTTAAGCGAGAAGGAAGAAAACAAATAACATTAAACACATCTCAGCATAGTCAAACCCCAAACCAAACTCTGCTGCAGCCAGGATAAATGCAGCTGCTGAGGTGTAAGCCAGGTGGGAGCAGGAAACCAGAAAGGTCAAGGAGAGAAGGAGAAAAACAGGACTTGCTGGTCACTGCTTGCGAGCGGGTAGAAAGTGCATTTCCAGAGAAGGATTTCCAGAGCAGCAGAACTGACTGTGTTCTCCTTTCTTGAAACTTGCATATTCACCTGCTGCACTTCAAAATGAAACAAAACCACTCAAGTATCTCTTCCCTGCCAAAGAGAAATCTCTCCAAAAGGACCAGGTCAAAGAGCTGAGTGCCTGCACCCCCACCCCAACACCAGCCCTCTCTAGTCCCTGTGATCCTTAGCTCTTTCATTTGAGTAACACTTTATCCAGGGCACCAAGAGGGACTCAAAGGAGACTTACACTGTGGGATACAGCCCCTTGGCAGTGGGAGGGAGTACTGAAACAAACTCACTGTGCAGGGAATAGATGGAGGCGTTACCAAAACTCAACACTCTGCTTTCAGGAGAAATTCAGGTCTTTGAAACCCATTGTGGAACTTCCTGGTGGTCTCAGCCACAGGCAACAACCCCAGAGAGCCTCACTTTGTTCTGCCTTGCTCCAAAGACTCGCTCAGGACAAGGAAAATATCACACCTTTGACAGCAAAGGAGATAGAACACTCCTATTTAAATTCTTTAGCTAGAGATACTTCTCTTGGGCTGATCCATGAAGGCCTAACTTTGCTAACTTGGTGACAGACCTACACACAAAAAAAGCCTTTCTTCACCTTGTGCCCAAACGAAGCTTCCAACACCATGCTGCTGTTGCCTCCAGCAGCAACTTCCCAGTCCCAAGAAGGAGTTGTGGAGGAACAAGGCTTATCTCAATGTCCTCAGCTTGCAGTGACATGCAATCGATCAGGTAAGGCACTAGTCAATTAGAAATACAAGTATACACAGTATTAATTCACGAGTCCCAAAGCCCTCCAGGCGACGGACAGCCCTTCCCTGCTGTCTGGCTATCAGGGAACACTTCTGTGCACAGGATCAAAGCTGTCACAGGAAGAAGAAGCTAACTCCAACCAACCCATCTTTCAGGGGAACGAAAAGGGGAGCACTTGCTAAGACAAATTAAAACAAGACTGTGAGGAGATGTCCCAACATCTAGGGAGACGCTGGTGTTCAGAGACATGGAACATGAGAGCTGGACCTGGTTCTTGGAAAGATTATTTTCTAGAAAAGCAGCACCAGGCAACTTCAAACCTCCTAAGGGAAAGCCATGAAGCTGCAATACGCTGAGTGGCTCAGAAAGTGGGAAGCTACAAGGTGATTGCAGAAGCCTCTTCTTACTTCTGAATAACATTTTTTTTAAACATTGCTACTAAACCATGTAGAAGAGAAAGAAGGAGATTGACCAATGACACTTCTGGGCTGCAAAGCTTCTTTGCCAGAGCTGAAGCAGGTATTTCAGAGATCCTCCATGGGGAAGGAGGTCTTGGAGCCATGCTTCCCTTAAAACTTCCCTTAAAACATGGACACAGAACGGAAGTGTAATCAGTTATCTCATGATTGTCAATAGGCTATCAAACCTTCCTTCCTGAATTATTGCTAGATCACTAGCATCAAATGTTTGGATGTGTCCTTAATACAAGGTATGGCTTAACCTAAGCTTAGCTAAGGCTTATCAGGAGATGCAACACACAATTTCAAGCCTTTCTAGAAGGCTTTGTGCAAATGCACACATATAGGATTCCACCAACACTTGGAGACCTGGAGACAGCCCAGGCTGGATGTGCAGCATGGCTCAGCTGCCAGAGAATGACTTGTTGGAGGTTCCCTTGAAAGCAAACTGCTCTGTGCTTCTCCCCCGGTGTCACCTGTCCCCTCTGTGATGAAGCACAGGGCACACAATGCATGTGCACACAGTGCTTGTGGGCTTAGGTGCTCCTCGAGTACAAACAAGCAGTGAGGAGCCAGGTAAATACGCAGGAAGAGCAACCTGCCTTGGTCCTCCTCAGTCACAGCCTGTGTTTGAAAGGAGCAAGCCACAGCAAGCAAGGAGCAAAAGAAACCTCTGAGCAGGAATTTCCCTCTGCAGGAGCGTGCTGACTCCCATCTCCCTGCACTGGCCTGTGCTGAGGGACACCCTCGACTGATGCAGCTCTAACAGCTTAGATTCAAGTGTTTGCATTAGTTGCCCCATTCAGAAATAGAGATGAGGCTCTGTGCCACGGTGCTCCACCAGACATATCACTGTGGGGAAGGAGAGGACACAGTATTGCAGCAAAAGGTGGGCTAGACGTGGAGAGCCACCCTTCAGCAGCCACCCTGCCAACACAGCCCTCTCAGCAAGGAAAGACAATGAGCATGAGCTCATCCAACATATCCTGCGTGACCTGATGCCTCCTTCACCTGCTGCTCCCAGGAAAAGGCACCCTAGCCAGGAGTGGTAGGGGTGGTGGTTTCAAGAGCTCTCCAAAGGTGCTGGCACGAAAGTGAGAGTTCTCCTGAAGGAAACTCAGATAGAGCAAAGGCATTTCAGGAGCAGCAGTCATCAAATGGAGCTGCACAGGGAAGAGGTCTGCAATTAAAGTAAGGTAGGAGACTGTGTGAGTAGCAGAGCTCCCCTTCCATAGCAGCCATGCACTCAGCAGCAGATTAACTGGCAGCAGACTTGTCAGAAGAGCAGACTTCATAGGTAAGGTGGAAACAGCTGTCTGCACTTCATCCTCCTCGTAACAGCTATCCCCAGTCACTTTGGGGAAAAGGATTTCTTTGCAGACAGGCTTCCTGGAGATGTGAGGGGTTACTGTAGTTGAGCTTACTGGTTCAGTGTGCTGGCAAGGGATCTACGGTGTCCCCTTCTACAGAAAAGGCTCTGGGTACAACTCCAAAGGAGGAAAATGAAATAGGACATGGCTCAGCAGAGGGAGACAGGCTTCACTGCCAAATTGCCAGCTCTCATCCAGACGAGCACTTGGAAGTCATGAGCTCTGGATAGCAATTCCTGGTAGCTTTTGTGGAGTGAAATTTGGGGGTTTAAGTAAAGTGGTAAAAAATTTAATTAGCCCGTTTCTTCCATTTAAATTTATTTGAAAGTGTCAGCTGCACACCCTTCTGTGAGCCAGCTCCTCCAGAGCCAGGGAGAAACACTGAGGAAGAACTGCTGTCCTCACCTGCTCGCTCAGGGGGTGGAAAGCATCAGCTTCAGGTGCCTCATCCCTACAAAGGGTGACTTCCTTGACAGAGACTGTGTTTCCTTCTCTTCCCACTCATATCACCCACCACTCACGGCACCTCACAGAGCAGTTACCCAGATCTGGGAGGTATTTTCTCTCAAAACATACTCTTTTATTCCTGTACCTGCCATTGCAACTGTAGCTCAGGGAGAATGGATTGGGGTTGACAATCCCAGGAGTGAACTGGAGAAACCCTGCATGTTCCCAGAGGCTCGGTCTGGGTTTTATTACCCAGTTGCCATCCAGCGTTCATCAGTGCTGAGGCCCTGCTGACTGGCTGCTTCTTGAACATAGATATGGGTGGCCCAACCCCATTCCTGATGAAGTCAAGGGAAGTTCTTGCTGTTGGAGAGAATCAGAACCATCTTATTCTGCAACGCCATCTCCAACTGTCAGTGAAGCCAACAGAAACGCTTCTCTTATCTTCACTGCAAGCTGGGTCCAGTTCAGAATAAATAAAACCAGCTTTAGTGTTCAGGTCCAGATTGCACCAGCCCCATGCAGAACTGGAAAACCTCCCAGGGCGCTCGGATCACTCTTGCAAAGCCTCTGCCTCACTCCTTGTGAAGGGTTTTGCAGGTGATCATTGCTAGAGTGATCCAAAGGCCCTGTTCTGGCAGGAGGATGAGGCTGGGCTGCACGGGCTGCAGTGCAGCAGCAGTGAGGACAGAGGGATTCCTTATCAGCCCTTGCATCTGAGCACGCTTTCCCTAACGCCGCTGGTGACTCAGAGCACTCCTGGCTCCATCTGTTTGGAAGCGGAGCACCGCGGATGTGGTTAGACGCATCACGGCAACTTGTGGGAGTTATTAGTTTGTTTGTTTGTCTGAAATATGTATTTTTTGGGGAAAAAAAAATAAAACCACCAAACCCCAACAACCAGCAACACAACAAACCAAAGTAAAGGCCAGCCTTCCTCCTTGCGTAAGTAAGGGAGGGTGAGGGGTGCAGAAGGCAGAGGCACCACTCGCCTGCCTGGGTGCCTGGCTCCATCAGGATTTAATCCCCCCCACAGCACAGTGTGAGTGCCTGAGCTGTTCACAGGGGTCCCTACTCGGCAGGCAGCGGTTGCAGATGTGAGGAAACGTTTCCAGCATTACCAGCAGCACCTCCTAGTGCTTTCAGGAGAGGGAAGCACTGTAACATCATTACTACAGTAATAACAGAGGCTTAATACCTAATTCTTTTGTATTGGAGTGCTGTTTGGTCTTGAGAGCTCCCAGGAGACAATAGGATGCCAGTGGTCCAGCATTTTATACAGCACCTCTTCCAAGAGATCCCTAGTCATTCCAAAACTGGGAATCACTCCACTGACCACAAGAATGCAGCCACATCAGGGGTAGGATGTGGTAGCCCTTCAACAGCAGAAATGCTTGGAGCAAGAAGGCTCTCCAGCTGAAGCAACAGTGAGAACTCAGGAACAGAACAAGACAGAGATTCCTCGAGGCTCGGCAAGTTAACTGCAATGACACCGATGGGCTGCTCAGATGGGCCTGATGTAGACCTAGGTTTCGCATTTCATACAAGGAAGAGCTAATTCTGATCCACCTCCCCTTTATACCAGTTTCTGGCTGGACACACTTAGTGTCACCACAGGTAGGGTAATTGGGATTTGCATCCATCCACTGGCACACACTGCCTGGGCAGCAGTTCAGGCTGGCTGTGCCAGGCTCATATGTGAGCTGTGACAAAGCAGAGCTCACCTAGGAACCGCTACTGTCTCCTGGTGAATGCAGCTGTCCTGTGCCATGGTGTCCTGTGTGGGAAGCCTGAGTGAAGGCAGGAGCACAGCATGTGAAGGACACAGCATGTGAGAATGGGCCCCAGCAGTGGGCATGTGACTGCAGGGGAGACTGCCTGTGGGACAACACCCGAGCTCCAAAAGCAGCTGGTGGGGTGGCGTGGGGCCCTGTCACAACAGGATATCATGTCATGGTGTGGGGCTTTTTCATGGTGTGAGGCCATGTCACAACATGACCTGTAATACCATGGGGCTTTGTCACTGCCAGGGCACGGCCGCGCCATGGGACTCAGTCCCACTGTGGGTCCCGGCCATGCCGTGGGGCTCAGTCACACTGTGGGTCCTGGTGATGCTGTGGGGCTCAGTCACACTGTGGGTCCTGGTGATGCCGTGGGGCTCAGTCACACTGTGGGTCCTGGTGATGCCATGGGGCTCAGTCCCACTGTGGGTCCTGGTGATGCTGTGGGGCTCAGTCACACTGTGGGTCCTGATGATGCCGTGGGGCTCAGTCACACTGTGGGTCCTGGTGATGCCATGGGGCTCAGTCACACTGTGGGTCCTGGTGATGCCGTGGGGCTCAGTCACACTGTGGGTCCTGGTGATGCCGTGGGGCTCAGTCACACTGTGGGTCCTGGTGATGCCGTGGGGCTCAGTCACACTGTGGGTCCTGGTGATGCCATGGGGCTCAGTCCCACTGTGGGTCCTGGTGATGCTGTGGGGCTCAGTCACACTGTGGGTCCTGGTGATGCCGTGGGGCTCAGTCACACTGTGGGTCCTGGTGATGCCGTGGGGCTCAGTCCCACTGTGGGTCCCGGTGATGCCGTGGGGCTCAGTCCCACTGTGGGTCCCGGTGATGCCGTGGGGCTCAGTCCCACTGTGGGTCCCGGCCATGCCGTGGGGCTCAGTCACACTGTGGGTCCCGGTGATGCCGTGGGGCTCAGTCCCACTGTGGGTCCCGGTGATGCCGTGGGGCCGGTCCCGGCCGGTCCGTGAGGCCCTGCTGCCCTCTCGCGGCCCCGCCGCAGGATGGCTCTTGGGATGGAGCTCCGGCCATCGCAGCCTCTGCCACGGCCCCGCCGCAGCCCCTGGGTCCCGTCCTGCGGGAACCCCCCGCTGCAGCAAAGCCCCTCTCCCAGCCTATCGCCACATCTCAACTAAACACGGAGCCCAGCAGGGATCCCCTGCGCCCTGGGGCTGAGCCCGGAGGTTGCTGGCAGGGACAATGCAGAGCCCATCTCCTGTGCCTGCAGCTGGGACGGGCAGGCTCCGCAGTGACCTCTGCTTCAGATTTGCAAGCCTGTGGTATTAAGGAAAAAAAAAGGCAGGAGAGCTATGAGAGACCACTGATAAACCTCTGCAGAAGGGGATAGGTCAGGCACCACTGCTGAGAACAAACTCTGCAGAACCCTGCATGGCCCCCGCTGCCACCCCGCTGCCTGCACTGGCTCTCAGGAGTCATGGAATTAGAATCAGAATCAGTTTGGTTGGAAAAGATCTTTAAGATCACCAAGTCCACTCACTGCTCTCACCCTGCCCAGCCCAGCACTGACCCACAGCCCTCAGCACCTCAGCCCCACGGCTTTGGGATCCCTCCAGGGCTGGGCACTGCCCCAGCTCCCTGGGCAGCCTGGCACAGGGGCTGACACCCCTCTCAGGGAAACAGTTCTGCCTCAGCTCCAGCCTCAACCTCCCCTGGGGCAACTTGAGGCCATTTCCACTTGTCCTGTCATTCATTAGACAGATCAACCTTCACCTCACTACAACCTCCTTTCAGACAGTTGCAGAGTGCTTTTATCTACCCCCAGCCTCCTCTTCTCTAGACTGAACACTCCCAGCTCCCTCAGCCACTTCCCATCAGTCTTGTGCTCCAGACACTTCCCCAGCTCCAGTGCCCATGTCTGGACAGGCTCCAGCACCTCAATGTCTTTCTTGCAGTGAGAGGCCCAAAACTGAACACAGTATTTGAGGAAGTGCCACCAAGATCCTGCCCTGCTCATCCAACCCTTGGCAGCACCTCAGTGCTCACCGCTCCGCCCTCCAAACCCCACAAGGACAGCTCCATGACCTCCCAAATCAACGGGAAGACCCATACCTACAGCAGGCTCCTTCCCTGACAGCTGCTGGATGGGGTTGGAGCCTCCCCAGCCTCCCTCATCATGGCACAGGGTCCCCATACTCTCACGTGCTGGATAACATCATTGGTTCATTATTATCATCTCTAACCAAATCCAGACAGCCTTTTGTTTTCTCCCCAAGATGCATGAAAAAGCTGATTTCTTTATTCCTACCATTATGTTGTCCTCACACTGTTCACTTTCACGTGTGGGTGCCCTCACAAAATCTCCCTGCTTCAATGCTTGTGTCCACTTTTATTCCCTATGATGTGGGACCAGTGTGGCTGCTGGCCCCAGAGCTGTGGCACCCCTGGATCTGCCAGCCCAGCCCCGGGCTTCTCCCTGCTCACACAGAGGAAGCCCCAAGCCCCAATATTTCCTGATCTGCTCTGCAGCCCCACACTAAAACTGATCTCTCTGCCATCTGTAAAGCAGTCTCATGGTGGCTGAGCAAAAGCTGAGCTGGAACAACACCCATGTTACTGACAGCCCTTGCATGGGGATGACCCCAGGAAACACTTGGTGCTGAGCAGAGCCACAGTTCAGGTGCTAAAGCCCAGTCTCGAGCTACTGCTGCCAGCCTGAGAGCCTGGTTGATGGGCAGAGAGGTCACAAATAAAGGCTGGAGGCATGAAGAGGGAAATGATTGATTCTTTGATTCTGTGATTAATGACTCCAGCCATTAGCCCCGATGCCACCCCTTACTGCCTTCCAGGCACGAGCAGATGAGTTGGAGGACCGGGCAACGCGAGGTCTCCTCAGACTGAGGGTAAACCCCATAACTGCTCTGCTCCCCATGACCTGCCGATGCCAACGAGCACTGGCCAGCACCGGGGCCACCGTGGGAAAGGAACCGACGGCACCCAGGCGATGCCCTGCACCAGCCCTTGCTCCAGCAACTGCAGCTGCCTGTTCACGGCCGCTGTGTATGTGCATCACCCCATCAAATTATTACATTCTCTATCCTCTGCCTCCAAACAGTCCCTTTTGTCTGTGACACCCAAGACAGACGCATTTTCAGCGGGTGATGCAGAAGCCCACAGAGGAGCCACCGCAGGGGCTGCGCAGGGTGAGAGGTGACCTGTGTGTGCCCGAACTGCACGTAACGAAGCCAGGGAAACACACAGAGCCTGAGCTACACATCCTGGACAGACCCAGCACAGAGTCCCGCACAGGCAGCAGTGCCGTGCCATGCCACGCCATGCTGTGCCATGCCGTGCCATGCCGTGTCGTGCATGCCGTGTCGTGCATGCCGTGCCGTGCCATGCAGTGCCGTGCCGTGCCATGCCGTGTCGTGCATGCCGTGCCGTGCCATGCCATGCAGTGCCATGCAGTGCTGTGCCGTGCCATGCCGTGCCG
>WBNH01009613.1:716177-939024 GCA_013401255.1 Urocolius indicus
GCAGGAGGGGAGGGGACGGGAGGGGAGGGGAGGGCTGGCAGGAGGGGGCAGCCTGTGCCCGACGCCGCGGGGTCAGGCGGCCGGGTCGCGTCGCTTGGGGCGGGGGACGCACAAAGCCAGCCGGGGACCGTGGAATATCGTACATCACAGACTGGTTTCGGCTGGAAGAGACCTGTAAGCTCATGGAGTGCAGCCTTTGTCCCAGCCCTGTCAACCGCTAGACCGTTTCACCCAGCCGCCTCTTAAAGCCCCTCCAGGGACGGCGATACGCCGTATCAGGAGCGTGAGGCAGGTCGTATAATGTATATCGATTGTATAATGATGTCTAAGAGCAGGTTGTGCAGCTCCAGCCTGGTCTTTTAACTTGTTAAAAGCCCTGAGCCTCTCTGTGTCACAACACACACACACCAAGATCTACAGCGAGACGTTCAACTACAGGAGGATGCGTTTCTTGAGTAAGGAAACCAAACTCCCACCGCTGGCAGAGTGTGACAGCTCGACCTTCAGCAGAGAAGCTTTCTGCAGCGCCCTGCTCTGCGTCCGAGGAACAGCCTTGGGAGGGACTGACACACCAGAACAACTCGCTGTTGAGGAAACTTCCATGAAGGCCCATCCCAGTGCCAGATAAAAGAGGAAAGTGAAGCGATAAAAAACACTACTGAGGCTCGTGGTGGTGTTTCACTAAAAGGGGAACCTAGATGTAAAGAATGTCATATAAATCATCTTCCTAAAAACAGAACCTGACTCAAAACTAAACACCCCCCCCCCCCGCCATTGTCTATTTTATGGAAACATTGGGTTTAGAGGTAGCTTTTCATGTAACTGTCAGTATCTGGTGTCTCTGGTGCTCCCTTGTCCCTCCCTAAGCAAGTCTTGTGACACATTTCCAAGGAAAATAAGAATATTGGATATGGGATCCTGCATTTCATTCTTCAAAATCGTTTTAAAATACAGATTTTTCTCATCCCTCAGAGGGAGGTTTCTCATCTACGTGGCAGTGCCCACGCTCCTGCTTCCCCAGCCTGTGCTGAGGATGAGGGAGGTGTGTTCTGTGCCTGGCCTGCTGCCGCTCTCCCAGCACCAGGGACGGGACACTCATCGTGCCAAGGATCAGATCCCAGCCTGGTGCTTGGTGGAGATTTCTGCTACACCACTGAATCCTTTCCTGAAACTTGGGCTTTATTTAAAGGACTCTGAACTGCAGCTGATAAATGATTTGTTTTCCCCTTCCCTGTATGAAGATAAAGAAATTTCCTTCATTGCAGTTGTTTTCCTCCACTTGAGCAAACAGTAACTGAAATACAGTGAACCCTCCTGGCTGAAATGCTCCAAGGATGAAGCAGTGAGCCCAGCAGGGAAGCAAACACACTGCTTGCCAGCAGCCATTATTCCAGCAAAACTATCTGTTCACATCCCTCTGTGACCGTCTCTTCATTTTAAAGACTAACTACTTCCTTCTCCTCCTCTCCCCCTAGAAGAAATGTTTTCTTCCCCGTCTCTTTTAATGGCTAAGCAAGGCAATAGCAGAGGTATTGAAACCCAGTCTACTGAATAATAACTTAATGATGTGAACCCTGTTCTGTTCCATTTGAATGGATGGCTGCTTTAGCAAGAGAGCTGCTGGGACCTGCTCCCTGCTGCGAGGGATGGGAGGACGGAGAAACCTGGACTGAAGCTCAACGGCAACCAGAGCTGTGTCAGACTGAACCAGAATGCAGGAAACAAGGTCAAGGCTGCAAGATTGTGCAATAAGGAGAAATGATATGCAATTAAGCTAAGTTCAAGAACTACTAGTGAGCACTTGTGGTATCTAATAAGGAATGTTTGCAGTTGTCTTGTTAACTCCGTTACTGCTGATCACAGCTAAAACACAGCTGCGTCGGGCTGGGTTTATTTTGCGTGCTGTAGCGTGATGCAGCATGGCAGAGCTTAACGAGACACGGCTCTGTCAAACCTCCCCTGTGTGTTTTTGGGATGTACAGTCACTCCCAGAACGAGTGGAAGCTGACAAATCATTCCTTCCGGTTTCACTTTCTGGCAAATGTATGAAACCTCGAGAAATTCATTCTGGCTCTTTTAAAAAAGCAGAATAAACCCACCACATTTATTTTGTTCGTATCTGATGTCACATCTGAATGCAGGTCTCCAGAGGTGATATATTAATGTCCTAAAGCGTTGCACCATCTGGTTCCTCTTTTGATGTGCAACATTTTGAACGCTTGGTTTAATCTCCCTGGGTTTCAGTAAATTGTGTAAACTCGGAGGCTTGGCAGCAGGAGATGGGCACCATGAGGAGATGATTCAGTCATCAATATCTATTGGGCTTCCTTATTGCTGCCATTACACTTCTTTCAGTTCTACTTAGAAATTTTGCAAGTGAATAATTCCTCACACTAGGAGCTGCAAGTCAGCTTTAGAATTTGCCCACTCTGAGATTAGCTATGACTAATCCATCCTTTCCAAATGTGGAAAAGCTAACTGGGCTGCTTTTTTCTGCCCGGGGTTGGGTGATAAATCAGAAATAAATTGCAAGTATATGTAACTGCAGGTGATGACATAAATCACAGTTCCCTTTTTTTTTCCTTTCTGGACAGAATCAGAGCACCTTGGAATAGATGTGAGTGCGACACACGTTGCACCAGCTCAAGCTGCCTGGGGAAGCCATGGCTGCCGCCCCTCATCTCAACTCGGATGCGCTCCGAGAGGTCCTGGAGTGCCCCATTTGTATGGAATCCTTCACAGAGGAGCAGCTGAGACCTAAGCTCTTACACTGTGGGCACACCATCTGCAGGCAGTGCCTGGAGAAGCTCCTGGCAAACAGCATCAATGGGATACGTTGCCCCTTCTGCAGCAAAATCACACGGATCACCAGCTTGGCTCAGCTGACTGACAATCTTACTGTGCTGAAGATCATAGACACTGCAGGACTGGGGGAAGTGGTGGGTCTTCTCATGTGCAAGGTCTGTGGGAGAAGGTTGCCAAGACACTTTTGCAAGAGCTGTAGCTTGGTTTTATGTGAGCCTTGCAAGGAGACATCCCACATGCCCCAAGGACACAGAGTCATTCCTATCAAAGAGGCTGCTGAAGAACGTAGGAGGGAATTTGGGACGAGGCTTGCCAGACTTCGGGAGCTCATGGGTGATCTGCAGAAAAGGAAAGCATCTCTGGAGGGTGTTTCAAGAGACCTGCAGTCTAGATACAAAGCGGTTCTGCAAGATTACAGCAAAGAAGAACGCAAGATCCACGAGGAACTGGCAAGGTCACGCAAGTTCTTCACCACCTCTTTGTCTGAAGTGGAGAAGGTAAATAATCAGGTCATGGAGGAGCAAGCTTATCTGCTGAACTTAGCAGAAGTGCAGATAATGTCTCGCTGTGACTATTTCCTTGCCAAAATAAAGCAGGGAGATATAGCTCTCTTGGAGGAGGCAGTGGATGAGGAAGAACCAGAACTGACAAACAGTCTCCCAAGGGAGCTGACTCTTCAGGAGGTTGAACTCCTGAAAGTGAGCCACGTGGGACCACTGCAGATTGGGCAAGTGGTGAAGAAACCCCGGACTGTTAACGTGGAGGAGTCACTCATGGAAACAGCAGCATCCTCATCGGCATCGTTCAGGGAACCTGACTCAGGGCAAGAGGAGGCCGGCAGCACACCCGATTCCTCACCAGCCAAGCCGAGGATGCCTGAAGCAGCCACCAGCATCCAGCAGTGCAACTTCATCAAGAGGATGGGCTCCAAGGGCAGCCTGCCAGGGATGTTTAACCTCCCCGTCAGCCTCCACGTCACCCTGCAAGGCGAGGTGCTTGTGGCAGACCGGGGCAACTTTCGAATCCAAGTTTTTACCCGCAAGGGTTTTCTGAAGGAGATCCGCCGGAGCCCGAGCGGTATCGACAGCTTTGTGTTGAGTTTCCTTGGAGCAGACTTACCCAACCTGACCCCTCTTTCTGTCACCATGAACTGCCACGGCCTCATAGGTGTGACCGACAGCTACGATAACTCTGTCAAGGTCTACACCATGGACGGTCACTGCGTGGCGTGTCACCGGAGCCAGCTCAGCAAACCCTGGGGCATCACGGCCCTACCCTCCGGGCAGTTCGTAGTGACTGACGTGGAAGGAGGGAAGCTCTGGTGTTTCACTGTGGACCGTGGCGTTGGGGTGGTGAAGTACAGCTGCTTGTGCAGCGCCGTGCGTCCCAAGTTTGTCACCTGCGACGCCGAAGGGACCATTTACTTCACCCAGGGGCTGGGCCTTAACCTGGAGAACCGGCAGTACGAGCACCATTTGGAAGGAGGCTTTTCCATCGGCTCCGTCGGCCCCGACGGGCAGCTGGGACGCCAGATCAGCCACTTCTTCTCTGAGAACGAGGACTTCAGGTGCATTGCTGGCATGTGTGTGGATGCCAGGGGAGATCTCATTGTTGCTGACAGCAGCCGTAAAGAAATCCTGCATTTCCCTAAAGGAGGTGGCTACAACATCCTAATCCGGGAGGGTCTCACTTGTCCCGTGGGCATAGCCATCACCCCCAAAGGGCAGCTGCTGGTGCTGGACTGTTGGGATCATTGCATTAAGATCTACAGTTACCACCTGAGAAGATATTCCACCCCTTAAAGCCACGTCCTTAGTAAAGCCCCTTTGGGTAGCAGAGATTCTTCCAGCCTCGTTGCAGTCTTGATGGGAACTGGTGTCAAGCATTTGGGAAGTCTGTGCCATAACCAAAGGGGGTCTGGCACAGAGGTTCTCACGTGTTGTGTTCAGAAACAAAATAGCTGATGTGGGGCTGGTCTGCTTTCTCTTCCTCTTACATAAAATGCAAACAGCCACGAGGGACAGCATCCATCCCTCTGGAGTATTGGTTCCTTGCTAAATGACTGGTCACTCCATAAACCTCACCTTCTATGCCACAGCTACACTTCCAGCTTCAACCACTGTGTCTTTCTTTGTGCCATAAACACCAACTGACTGCTCTAAATCACCTCCCCTTAGAAAAACCAGAGAGGCAATCCTCTTCTTGCTGTGGTACTCGCAAGGAACTGGGTAGCAGTTGTCTGGGCAACTACCAGAGACAGCAATTTCTGATTGCAGCGCTGCATAAATCGAAATAGCCCTCTTAAACTGTGTGGAGATGGAGCTTTACTTTCAGACTGATGAGGGAAGAGTTTTCTCTCCGTTTTTCTGGTGTTCAGGAGATGGCCCCCGTCGTGCCATTTGTGAGCTGTGTCTTGTTCAATGTGAAGTGAGTACTGTGCAATCGAGCCGAGCCACACAACTGCCCTCCGGTGCCAACAGGGTTTTTATCACTGCTAAGAGTTCTGTTAGGTGGAAGGGAGGGAGAGAGGGCTGAAGTGAAAAAAAACCCCATTAGGGGAAACCTACTGTTGGTATTTACTGTTGTCTTATTATTACGTGTGTCTCTGGAAGGGTTGTTTGGTATCTGATGCTTCGTGGGGAGGGGGAGGAAGGGCTGAGGGAATCAGATTGGGAGACTGTAGTAAATATGATTAAATGTGATGTGTTGTACGTTCACCTTGCATACCACTCCTCATCATTCCAGTGCTGTGTTCCCTTCACTTGCACCTCACACATGCAAGCTCCTCTCTGCTGAGGTGGGGGTGTGAAGGGGGGACCATTTTGCCTTTAGGTTTTTAATACTTGAGAGCACATCCATCAGTGCATTGCCTTTTTCTTTTTTTTCCCACCCTTGCACAGCAAAACACAACGTTCTTCTGATGATTTTTTTTTTCTTCCATGGCACCAGCAGGCACCAGAGTTCATGTTCATCATGGCTTTGGGCCAAATGAAGCACAAAACTGCAGCTGTGTGAACCACGGCCCCCACAGTGCTGCTCTCCTGGCTGACAAATGTGTACCTCAGTGTGGTGCTGCTCGCCTAGAATACTTTATTGAAGGAAAGATGCATTTAAATAGGGCACAGTGGTAGCATGTTAATCTGCCACAGATAATAGTTACACTGCAGTGCATTTATTTGTTGCTATCAACAGTGTAGTTGCAAATTTGGGGACATGACAGACAATATAAACACTAATTTTATGGTGGCTGCCATGCTACAGCAAATTGTTTGCTACTTGTGCTACAACATGTATGCAACAGGTGACTGGTTTTTTAAGCCCTCCTACACTTTCCTCCAGTGAAACAGCAAAGTAAAACCTGCTTCAGAGCTGCTGCCACCCCAGGCAATTGTTTGGCAGTTACAGGGTGTGCAGAAGCAGCACTGGGAGCAGATGTTGGTGGGATTTGGGGTTTTTTTGCCTCCCCTCCCTGTTCTGCTCAGTCATAGTGCTGAAGAGTGCTCAGCACAACCACCACCCTGTGTGATGGACCTGCCCCTCCATTGGCATCACTTATTTCTCTCGCTTTTAATTCCCTGGGAAAAGCTTGTGGGGAAAGGAGCTGAGACAGTAGCGTGGGAGCTGGTGCTGAGGGAGCCCTGGGGAACTGAGCCCCCCTCCCCACCTGAGCTGCTCCCTGCCTTTGCCAAAGCCACCAACCTGCACAGAGTTATTTACATTCTCTGCTTCTACTTTTTTGGGGTGGGAAGGGACAGCAGCCCAAGGTGTGTAACAGGGGTTTGGGGAGCTGGTCTCATCTTGGGAGATGATGACTATTTGTGGGCCCTTCTGCAGTTAATTTCACTCTAACTCTAGGCAGTTCTTCCACTGTTACAGTAACAGCAGCTCCTCTCCTACTGATCTCTCCAAAACATTTCTGTTTCTAAGATCTCCAAGCAGGAAGCTACTGTCGCCCTGAATAACTGAAGCAATATTATCTATGATAATATGTACCTCTGTCATCTTCTGTTCCAATGGATTATTTCTGTTTTGCAATAAACATCACACTACTAGCAATAACATTTCCTGGAGTGCTGGAAGGGACACATAAAAGCTGGTCTAGCAAACTGAGCAGTTGGTTACCCCAGCCTGTTGCTGGTTACACGGTTCACACAAAGCATCTGTCATCTGTTTCTCACTCAAGAGTCAAGAAAAAACAACACTACCCAGTGATATGCTGGTGGGACACTGCTGTCAGTGCCCAGGGGTTATTGCCTGCAGCTCTTATACTCTTGGGTTTTGGGGGAAAAAAAAACCCTGCTGTCCCTCTCCCTGGGTGTGCACATGCCCTGGCACAACGTGCCACTGCCTGCCAAGGGGGGTTTGCAGAGCTGTTTCCTGCCGTGGTGCCCCCACACAATGCTGGGATCATCTGCCAAAGGAGATGAAATGGAGTAATTAGGGACTGTGATGAAATAGTTTGCCGCTCTCTTACCTGGAGAAAGAGCTTGTGTGGTGATACGTGTGTGTGTGTGTGTGTTGAGTCTGTAAAGATTGTGTAATAAAGGAAAAATTGATCCAATTAAAAGCACATTGCAAACAGCTCATTTCCTTATTCAAAACACTTCATCTTCTCCCTTTGGCAGCACATTGCTTTCTATGGCCAGGGGGATTAGATTTGGGAACACAACGGCTATGAGACCCCTTTCATGCTGACCTCCTTTCATGGAGGAGAAACCTGATCTCCTTGGCAGGTTCTCATGTAACTTCATCTGACACCTCCCTACCCACCTCACAAACAAATGCCAGAGTTTCATTTATACTCCCACAAGGGCAACATCTTACTGTTCCCTGTAGCCCATACCTGATGTTTTTAAGGGTCTTGTCCCAACTCACTGGCAAGGAGCGCTCGGTAAGGGGATGTGGAAGCTTGGCTGAAGGCTTCACAGAATCTCAAGGATTGGAAGGGACCTTGAAAGCTCATCCAGTGCAACCTCTCTGCCAGAGCAGCATCACCTTGAGCAGGGCACACAGGAACTCATCCAGCTGGGTTGGAATGTCTCCAGAGAAGGAGCCTCCACAGCCCATCTGGGCAGCCCCTGCCAGGGCTCCCTCACCTCAACAGGGAACAAGTTTCTCCTTGTGTTTCTTTGGAACCTCTTCTGTTCCAGCTTGTCCCTGTTGCCCCTTGTCCTGTCATCGGCTATCACTGAGCACAGCCTGGCTCCAGCCTCCTCACACTCACCCTTTACATAGTTGTAAACATGAATGAGGTCACCCCTCAGTCTCCTCTTCTCCAAGCAACTTCATCCCCCACCTCCCTGGCTCATTGAGGGGCTTCTGGCTCAGCTTAGCCCCACTGCAGAGCTGATGTATCAGCTGGGGCTGGTGGGATGGCTGCTCTGAGGGTTCATCTATTCCCCTGGATAATTTCAATAAATGCTGCCAAAAAACTGCATTAGAAAGAGTGTGTTTGTGTGGAGCTAAAGGAGAGCTAAGGAACAGCATCAGCACATGGGCAGTGTGAGCAGGTCCTCCCTGATCCTGCCACCCAGCTGGGTTTGCTGGTCTAGGTGAGGCTTTTCATCCCACCTCAGAGGACACAGCTCTTTGAACAGACACAAAGAGCTGGTTTATCAAACATACAGGATCCTTGCAGAACATCTGCCATGCTGGTGCTGTCACACTTTGCCCTGCTGTAAGAACTTATCATTTCTGAGAGTAGCAGCAACTGAGCCACAAACACTCATTCTGGGCAGCAACCAGAACAGGGGCTGTGGAGGGAAGAGGGGGAGGGCTTGCTGCTTAATCAAAGGGGGCTGAGCCACAAAAATGAAAAAATAAAGGCAGATGCTTTGAGTCTTTTCTATTGTACAGCTTAAGTGATTTTTCTGGGTCATTACTCAATGCAAGGATTTAAAGTTATTTCATTTTGCACAACTAATTACTCCACTTGCCTGGCAATTTGGGCTCACAATGAGCAGTGGGTGCACAAGGTCATTCAGCAGACTGAGTCACAGCACACAGTTGAGTCTAAACTAAATTTCAAGGCACCCAGCTAGATGGGGTTTGCCTCCTCTGAACAAAATGTCAACAGCTGAGGTTTTTAAATAAACATATTGACAGAAACCACAGGTGAGGGAGTGTTACAAAGGTAACAGAGCACTTGGTTATAAGAATGGATCTCAAGGACAGGGAAATTCTATACACTTCACTTCTGACCAAGCAGCAGGTAGAAGGGAAAGCCACCATCTCCTTTAATAGATGCAAAGCTTGCCTTATAGCTTAATGCACCTGACTGTGTCAGGGAAATGAAAACTAAAGGTTCCCGTGGCCTGGTTCACTCTTAATTGTGTTATGGCAGTATCAGACCTGAAGGGAGATGAATGAGACTTTGAGAGGACAGAAGGGATCCACGGACCCTCCTCAGAAGGCTATGGACTGCTGTTTCAGCAGAGCTCGAGGCTGTGTCCTTACTCTGGCTTGTATTTTAGGAAGATTTTTTGTCTAAACTGCTGAGTTCACAAGAAAGCACAAAAAATACAACCTCTTACAGGTAAATGCAACCAAAAATGTATGGTCCAAGAGAAGAGAGCAAGTATTGGAGAGGCCAGTGGGCAGAAGGCCGTAGGGAATGGCCTTTGATAAATGATCTGTCACTGAGAGGGAACATCTTTCCCATCTGTAGCAGCCACTTTCAAGGCTCAGCTTGCTGAGCTCCCACCCCACAGTGGGTAACCTCAGCCAAGGAAATTCTATCTAGAGACCACAGGAAACAAATATTTCACTGACTGCAGACAGAAAGCACAACTACAACCTCACAGTTGAGGACTGAAACCCTCTGCATCCCCTCCACCCTTGTGCACCAGCACCCTTCTACTCACCCAGTTACATGTCTCACAGGTCCTGGGTGTGAGGGACAGGAGCTCCCACTGTCTGTGTGCTTCTCCATGCAAACCACCCCCAACACACCCTTTTCTTTTCCCAACTGTTCCCAGCTGGAGAACTGAAGTCTGCCAGGCTGAGGCTCAGCTGTTTTGCATCATGTGAAGGAAGGAGAGTCCTCACTCAAAAGCTTGACAAGACCCTCTATGTAACTGCTGATAACACATCTGCTCCCTCTCAGTGCACCTACAGACATTTGTTCTGCATTTGGTGTATCATAAGGGGAATGAGCAAACTGGAACTGCTCTTGGGGAAATCCCACTGGAGCAGCTCTTCCCTTTCCCTAACCAAGCTCCCTTCCTCCTTTCCAGCCAGACCAAGGGGCCACAGAGCACATAGGTCTCTGACAAACCTTTGGCAGTGACTAGAGTGCTCAATGGCAGGTGGATTTGCTGGATAGAGGGATCACTGTCTTCCCTCCTGTACATTTTGTGAGTCTCTTTAGGGTGGGTTCATTCCAACCTCTACCTCTAGTTTCACCACTAAGCATAGCATTACATAGTGTGGAACAGCTCAGTTTGGGTCAGCTGTCCTGTCTGGGTCCTCTCCCAATAACTTGCCCAACCCAGCCACAGAGTGAGAAAGAGATGAAGCCCAGAGGCTGTGCCAGCAATGCTCAGCAGCAGCCAACACACTGGAGTTGCTGGTTTAAGCACAAACCCAAAGCACAGCTCCAGAGGGACTGTGATGAGGCCAGGTCACTGCATCCCAGCCAGAGCAGCACATCCTCGTGTGTAACAGCAAGTGGCTGGAGGGGTCACGTTTGCCCCAGCTGCCAAATGAAGATGCTCACACAACTGGTACAAAGTTAATGAGGTGCCATCAGCATTAAACACTGCCTTTGACAGGGGAGAAAACCAAGGTGGGCTTCCTGTAGCACAGATCAATGGCTGGGTCGATCTCCAGGTCCCTGCTCGGAGGCCACCCCAGAGAGATGAAGCATTGCTTGTCTGCACAGAGCCAGAACAAGCAGTCAAAGCTTTTAATCACTGCATGAAATAAAATAGGGCTTTGGTTCAGTGTGCTCTGAGGCTAAGGAGATTCCCAGGCAGGGACCTGGGAGCTGCTCCTATGTCTGCCCTGGGAGCAGCACAGCCTCAGTGTGCTGTGAGGGCAGCTGTGCCTCCCTGCCTCTCTGTTTCTTGTTTGCACAATTCACAGAATATTGGGGTTGGAAGAGACTTTCAGAGCTCATCTAGTCCAATCCTCTGCTAAAGCAGGTTCCCCTCCATCAGAGGGCACAGGAACGTGTCCAGGTGTGTTTGGAAACCTCCTGAGAAGGAGCCTCCACACGCTCCCTGGGCAGCCTGGGCCAGGGCTCCCTCACCTCAGCACCAAAGTTTTTCTTTCTTTTCCAGTGGAGCTTCCCGTGTTCCAGTTTGTGCCTGTTACCCTTTGTCCTGTCACTGGGCACCACAGAACAAAGACTGGCCCCATCCTCTCAGCACCTGCCCTTTCTAAGCATTGATAAGGTCCCCTCTCAGTCTTCTCTAGGCTAAGAGAAGACTGCAAATCCTTAGGAACGAGAGTGAGAGGCTCCTTTGCCTGCTCCCAGCACACAACTGCTTCAGGAAGAAGGGCAACAGTTTGTATTTCTACAGGCAGAGCAGCCTGGACATGCCAGTGATACCTGCAGCCCACTCATGCCATCCCATCCCATGCCATCCCATCCCAGCAGAGCAGTGGCTCCAGGAGGTGAGAAGGCACCAACTCTGCTGTCCCCACTTTCTCCCTGGTTTGGCCAAAGGCCTGGCAGTGCAGACACTGCCCCAGTCCAGGGCTGCTGCAGGCAGGTGTGGGGCTGCCCCGGCTTCACAGACAGCCAAGCCAGGCCAGTCCCACTGCCAGGGCCAAGTCTCTTCTCTGAGACCATGTTTTCAATTAGGGCTGGACAGGCAGACTGTACACTGCCTTGGCAGAGGCCTCCTTCTGAGGGCTGCTGACTGATTGATGGAGCTGATTACGATGTTAGAATCAGTCTGTGTGCTGCTGCAAACATGCCGCGACGTGCGTTTGGATCAGATCTGGTGCCGTTCCAATTAGCTCGAGACTGCTCTCTCCCTCCTCTTCTGCCCTGCTCTGTTCACTAGCAAATTACAGTTATCCTGGCCTTACTTTTGTGTTTCTCAGAGATGAAGCATGTGTGTGCTCTCTGAGCAGTTCAGAAACGGGCTGGCTAGCAGCGGGGAGCCCGGCAGGCCAGAGCTGTTTCTGACTGGAGGAGGCATCCGGCACTGTCTAGCTGGAGCTATTTATTCTGATCCTCCTTATGTCACTGGCAAAATGAGGGTAAATCAGTAGAGAAGCTGGGAATAAAATCTGTCTATCATAAACAGCAAGCTCTTTCTCCCAGCTAACTGGGGTTTCTCCAGGAAAGAGCTCTGAGTTTCCTGTGATACTTTCTCTGTTCACAGAGCTGATCTCCTCTGGTACCTGAACAGCCTCAAAGTCCCTCCAAGAGCGTTTTCTAATGATCAAAGAACTAAGTGCAACACTGATTCTCTCTGCAGTACTGACAGCCCCAAAATTCAACCTCACCACCCTCATCAGCTGCCAAAGCTGCAGACAGAGCCACGCACACAGAACGAGGTCGAAGCCAGCACCCCATGTCTAAATACTGCATGGTCTGAAGTTACAAATGCTTATGGCCAGGCATTACATGCAAAACACCCCTGGGGAATCAATGGGTCCCACGAATGCTTTGGTAGGGAAGGATGTTGTGGAACATGCCTCCAGGGGGAAGGCAAGGGCTCACAAATGGGAGATATTGCCCCATCTGATCAAGCGTTGCCACCGTTCATCTCCCCTCTGGCCCTGGCATTGTGAACAGCAGCAATGTCCACACCAGGCTCAGACTGCAGCAGCTGCCTCTCACCTCCAGAGAAACCCTTCACTGTTGTGACAGGGCTGGGTCCACAGAGCCACTCCAGGTTTGCTCCCCACTGACATGTTTGCCCAAGGACTGCAGGGAGCACGCCCGAATGATTAATAACACCACAGGCACGGAAACAACATATCTCCACAACACTTTCTCCTGCTAAACAGGGGCATTGCTATGGCAAACTTCATTTATCACTATTTAAAACCCAAACAAATGAGTACAGGGTGTTATAAATCCGCTTACAAGACAAGCTACACTGGGAAGACAGAGGGAAAAAATGAGCAAGGAGAGAGGAGGTGTCAGGCAGGAGCTCACTGCTGAGCACAGGCTGCACTGATCACGGCCCTTGGGCAGGAGGCAACTGCCTCCACAGCCCTCTGGTACCATCAGCCACATGAAACACTACAGATGTTTTTCAACAGAAGAATATCAGACCTGGGGAATATCCCCAAGTCCCTGGAGGAGAGATGGCAAATGGAAGGCCACGGCAATCAGGGAGTTTTTATAAACATAACCTAATTGTATTACTTCAAAGTCCTGAAGTTTATTGCCCTGTTTAATGATGTGTCTCGTTATTTATGGTGTAGCACAACGAGTCTGCTATTGATTTAATACACTTCCTTAAAGACCATCATTGTCACAAGCAATAAAACGAAGCCATTCTGAGACAGCTCAATTATGTCACATCTCCATCACCCAACCCTGAGCACAGCTGAGCACCAGGCAGGGGGTGAAGCGGGTCCCCCCAGGGAAGGATGCAGCCAGTGTGGCAGCTGAAGGCAGGAACAGCAGGAGGGGTTTACCTGGCTCCAGGATGCTGCTCACAGACACGTGTCAGTGTCTCCTGCCGCTGGGCACTCAGTGTGGGACAAGTCTCCTGCCTGTGTCTGCTAACTGGCACAGTGACAGTGTGTGCATGGGGCAGAGGGGCTGGCAGATGGAAAACCGCATGAAAAATAACCAGCATTTGTGTCCCTGCCCGTCCCAACGCCCTCCTCACCTTTCTGGTACTGGAGCCAGAGCTGCTGTTGGACTTTCTTGCTGGGGAAGTGGATGGTGCAGCTGAACTCAGAGCCATACAGAGCCTCCGCGATGTAGTGAGAGCCAAACTGCTGGATGAAGGAGAGCAGCTCCTCCCGGCTGCTGTCCTTGTTCAGGATCTTCAGGATGTTTGCAAAGCCTGTGGGAGGGAGGCAGGGAATGGGCTGGTCAGCCACGGGAAGATCCCCGCTCAAGACATGCAGGTCCTCATATGGATTCAAAGCACTCGTGGTTCCTCCTCTCTGCCTTCATGGCCTGTGTGATTCTGCACAGTGCACAGCCTGCTATGGACCCTGGGCTGGGGCTCTGGCATGCTTCTGTGATTCCTCTCCCTCAGAGATTTCTCCAGTCCTTTTACAGGGATGTGCATGTGAACACACACTCACAAACACCTTCCTGCCAGCTCCAGCCCATTTCTCAGGCTGCTGGCATATCATCAATGCTCTCCCCAAAGGATGTGCTTGACCTTTGCTTTGCAATAACCATAACCAGAGATGTTCTCCTGGTGTAAGGACACATTTGTGACAGATTGCACTGCAGACCATCCCCAGGGTAAATACCTTGCACAACTCATAGCTACCTTTTAGGAAAACTGGAGAGAGCTCAGAGAGGCACACAGGGCTGGTCTGATGGCAGCTCCATGGGTGCTCAAGGGCTGGGATATCTCTTGAGCAAGGCTCTGCAGTTCCCATGCAGTCAGCAGAGACTGCTGGCATGAGACAAGGACAGGGACTCTCACTGCTCTGCAGAGATATCAGAGGCATCAGTGACCATACAGCACCTTGGCATCATTTAGAGCTGGCTGATATCACTTTGGTTCAGCAGTAGAAATGAAAACACACTGCACAAAACCACGTCATATCTGTCAGCAAAATGAGGTTAACTGGCTGGTTGGTTGGTTGATTGAAAGAGAAGGCTGGTTTAATAAAGAAGCTAGAAGAATTCATTTGGAGCTGAACCCAAACCTTGTGTTCAGCTCAGAGCAGGTTATTTCCTTCTGGGGCTGTGCAACCTCACTGCACCGAGTCTGTGCTGTTTTTTTTTATTATTATTCTTTCTCCATTTAAAAACAGGTTCATTTTTAAATAAAAAAAATGCTGTTTTGAAATGAAAAGGCAAAACATTTCAGGTCATAACAAAACGTTTCGGCTTTTCTGAAACAAAATGTGTAGCTATAAAAACGGGGAAGTGAAATGTTTTGATGTCTGCAGGCTCCTTCCACCCACCCCTCTTCATCTGCAACTCCCTGCTTTATATGACCCACAGTTAGGAGTGCTTTGGGTCCTTCTGAAACCATGGGCTTTTTAAGAACTTACTGGTTTCTGTACATCCATGTAGACACAGCTACCCTCACACAAACCCTCCCCACAGGGTTGCATGTTAGCTTGATCCTAGCTCTGACTTAACTCTTGGTTTATGACACTGAGCCCCACAAACTCCCTGACTCGGTTTCTCCCACATAAAAAGGAAGAAAACCTCTCTGCAGCACAGCTGTGCTGCCCAAGCAGGGCCTGGAGGGGGAAAGTGCTGGTGAGATGCTGGGCAGGACTGTGCCTTGGGCCAGAAGACAACTGGCTGCTTGCCTGCCCATGTAGATGTGTGGTCTCCCTGCTGTCAGAAGCCCTCACCTGCAGAGAGGGTGATGGAGCTGAGCTTCACCCTGTAGAGGTTGCTCCTGACCCGCCAGTGCTGCACCATGGGGTAACCCATCGCCTCGTCGTACTTGATGTCCCCTGCAAAGGAAGAGCCAACGCTCAGCCCCTGCCAAGCCTGTGGCCACGCTGGGGGAAAGCCTCAGTGCTCTGAAGGAGCTTTGCCACGTGCTGCAGGGCTGAGAAGGGGGCTGGTAGCAGGGATGAAAAACCCTGCTCTGGCAGTCATGCCACAGGGTCCCCAGGCTGCTGGCAGCAGCATGTGATGGTTGAGGCTGCCTGGAGCTCACAGCGTGGAGGTGCTGCCTTCCCAGGCTGGGCTGGGCTCAGCCCACACACTATTTGTGGCCCAGGTACACAGGAGGGATGCTGTGAAGGGTGCTGATGCCCCTGGACCACGCTGGGATCCAGGATGGGAGCAGGGGTTGTTGCTGAGCCCAGGGGCAGCTCATACCAGTGAGAAGCTGGAGGTCGGGAAGGGGCTCGGAGAGGACACCCCGGCACTGCTCCTCCACCGGCAGCGGGATCACCAGCAGCCCGTCAGCCAGCTGTGGGAAGTCCTTGATGAAGTTATTCTCCCTGCAGAGAGAAAAAGACAACTGCAAAGCAAGGATGCAGGCCAGGGCCAGGCTGGGGGGCTGAGCTGCTCCAGCAGCACGGGGACAATGGCTCAGGAGGGAGAGGGACAACTGTGAGCAGGACAGACCTAACAGAGGATGGGGTCTGCAGCCCTCTAAGGTGGTGCTTAACAAGCTCCCCAGGGACTGTGCCTCTGTTAGCTCTCCAGCAACTTGGAACTTGGGACTGCTCTCAGCCTGGGGACCTGGCCACTGGTTTTGGGCTGGATTTTCAAAGTGTGCCCCTCAGGAGGAGGCAGACAGCAGCAAGGAGACAGGAATGGCTGCTGCACCCCAAAACTGCCCCTATCTTCCCTGCATGGGACCATGACCAAGCACCAAGCCAAGTCCTGCTGGGGCTTTCCAGCCCAGGCAGCATCCTCACCCCCACAGCTTTGCCCCCAGATGACTGTCTCTCCTGAAGGAGGAAAAGGTACATTTACCAACACCAAAAAAAAAGAGACCTGCATGTGCAGGTTTTACCACACATGCAGGATCTTTTCTAACCTTGGCAGGTATAACACTGTATAATAGGCCCCTAATGAATTGTTTCTAGAATAATGATACCAGAGAGTTATTTCAAGCAGTGAACAGACAAGTCTCTGGGAGACAGGCCTCCCCCAGCAAGCAAAATGCCTGATGCCAGCACAAAGGAAACGGGGGGGAGGGGAGGGATCTTAAATATTGATCTTAGAGCCAAAATATAGGCCAGGAGGCTTCTTTGTCCTCCAGATGCAGAGACAAAAGGGCAGCAGAGGAGAAAAAAGGGAGGTTCCAGCAAAATCAGGTCAGCCCCAGGAGCTAGGGAGAGGCTGAGGCTGGCACTGCCTGCCCTAGCTGCAATTTCCCTGAATAGATTTTCCTTTAACAGCTGTTGGTTTCACTCCCCTTTCCCCCTTTACACCTCATCATCCTCTTGTTAAGTGGGGACACCTTGGCCACCTCCAAGGGTCCTCCTGCAAGAGATGCTGAGCTGGTGGAGCACTTCTCTGGGGCCCTCCCACTGCTCAGGGGCCAGAATGTGTATGGGTGGTGAGCAGGAGGCTGCAGACCCCTGCAAGCAGCCCAGGGGTGCTCCTGGCCCTGAGGTGTGCAAGGAGCAGTGGGATGAGCAGCTACAGCAGGGGACACAGGAGTGTGGCTGAGTGTGGCTGTGCAGGCAGCCCCGTCTCCAGGCAGCAGCCACTGGCACCTGACTGCATCTCAGGAGCTTCACTTCAGACACTGCTGGAGAAGAAGCAGTTTATTTGTCTGAGGGGAAAAGCCTTTTTCTCACACATGTGCTCACAAATCTCCCATTGATCACGCTGGCACCGTCCCCATGGCAGAGCAGTGCTTTGCTATTCTGAGCCCTTTGCTGTTTCAGTGATGCAAATGGGGAACTGCAATTACTGCCAGAGCCAGGAGCCGTGTGGGTGGTGGGAAGCAGTGGCTGCAAGATTAGGCAAGTCAGTAGGGAACACGGGAAGGAGAGTGTCGGTGTCTCTGCTGCTTTGCCTCTGCAGAAAAGGGAGAAAACAGCAGTGCTGCCAAATCCCAAAGCCCTGCAGAGGCCTGATGTCACCCCAGGCAGTGGGATGCAGCTCTGCTGAGCCCAGCTGGCACCTGGAGAACAGGATTGTCCCTTCCTTGGGGAGGGCACAAAGGCCATGCAGGTGCCCAGCCCTGCATCTCATCCCACCTCTGAGGACCAGCAGGGGATGTCCAGGAGGACAATGACACCAAGTGCTTTCCCACCACCTCACAGGAGAAGACAGAGCTGGCAGTGCCAGAAGAGCTCACCCTGGGGCACAGTAATACATGACTGGGCAGACACCAGAAGACTGTGTTAACCTTGTACCCTGCACCTGAGCATGGGGCAGAGAAGGTGCAAAGAAGCAGCCACTCCTCCTCCTCCCACACTAACCCACCTGGACACTCTCTCTGATTCCTCCCCATGCCACAAGCCTACAGACCAGCTATCCCTGGACATGTGCCTGGCTGATGTGGGTGTCAGGATGGACTCTGGGGGCTGGTAGCTCACGTGTGGGCAGCTAAGGAGGGAGAAGCTGGAGCAGACACAAACTAGTGCAGGGGAACTTGCACACAGTAGCTTCTGCTCAGAACTGAGACTGCTGTGAAAAGGCATTTCCCAAGGAGCTGTGCCCTGCAGTGCCACTCGCTGCAAGAGTCAAGGTGAAACAAGGGGCAAGTGCAGGCACAGGCCTACACACTGGTGTGTGCTCCAGCCACGCAGGGAGCAGCAGCACAAGCAGCACTTTAGAAGCACTTCCATGGTGCCTTTTGCTCCCAAACTCTCCCTGCATCTCCTCCCTCCCCACCTCGAGCCCCCTGCTCCCTGCCATCCCAAAGCAGGGACGAGCCGATGCACCCACTGAGTGCAGGGTCCAGGCACAGCGCTGCCTCTGCAGAGCCCTGGCAGCATCTGTGGGCATGGGAAGTACGAGCAGGAGGTGATGGGCAGGCAGACCCCAGTGTGCCCAGCAGCCATGCCTGTGCCTGTGAGCTGTAGTGGGCAGCTGCAGCTCCTATCCCACTGTTTGTAGCTCGCAGCACTGCTAACCACACTGTCACACAGAAGAGGTTCTGCCAGGCTTTGGTGCTCCCTGGAAGCTCTGACCAAAGCTGGTGGGTGAGGGGCAGGGACATAGATGAAGGGAGGGATGTGACAGCACCCCTGGACATGTGCTGCCACATGTGCCTCCATGGCCAAGCCTCCAGCACCTCTGCAGGGACAAGGGACCAGGCAGGGCCCACACCTGGGCGCCTGTGCTGTTTCCAAGAGGCACAGCAGTGCCTTCATCACCTCACAGCTCCATCACAGAGATGGGTTTATTCCAGTGGAGAACAATTCCAACAGAGAAGAGGTCTCTTGGTCTGTCTCCCACATCTCCCTGGCAGGCCAGGAGCAGATGCCTGATACCTGCAGGAGCCACTCTCTCCAGCACAACACACACTGAACCCACCCATCGTATCACAGCACTCCTGGAAGAGAGATGCACAGCTCTTGGGGCATTTTGCAGATAACTCAGCCATTATAGCAGGAAATGCTGTTTCTCCCTCACAGCCCTGCTCCCCAGTAGCATCCAACCCAGAGCACGTCCCTGCCTCGGGAGGGAGCTGACTTCCAAACAAACAACTCTCAATGCTGGGAAAGGTCAAATGGCCCAAGGCTTTACTGAGCTCTCACACTGGCAGGGTGGGCTGCGAAGAAAGACAGTTGCCTGGATTAAACTGAGTTCAAAATCCTGGGTCTGATGGACACTTGGTGTAACCTTGGCCAAGTTATAAAATGCCTCAAGTAACACAGATAACAGACAGCAGCTCCCTCCAGCCCAGGGTGCTGGGTAACGGCAAGCAGCAGTGCCTGAGGTACCAGCAGCAGGGCTCAGGCAGCAGGAGCCTGCTTTACCAGTGTTCTCCTGTCCTTTTGAAACCAGATACACAAACTAGGGATGTTTATGGGGAATCTGACCTTAAATAACTCACCCAAGGTCATGCAATGCAGTCATGGCACAGCACAGTGTTGGGCTGCACTGCTGTGCCTGGCCAGGCTGGTAGCATCTCACACAGCCCACAGGAACCCTCCAAGACCCTGCATCCCACCACACCTCTGAGCAAAAGGAGTTTTAGAGGGGGCAAGAGAGGCTGATGCAAGTGCTGGTGAGCAGCTGGAGTGCTGTGCTCTCTCCTGGATGGGGACATGGCTGCCAGGTCCTGATCCATGGCATGATTCTCCTGAGCCCTGAGTCACCTCGTCCTCTTGCTGAGGTGCTGAAAGCCAAGGTCAAGTTCACAGTGGCCCTCAGGAGTGAAAGAACAGCTGGTGACTCACAGGCATTTCATTTTCATGTTAGCAGCACAGTGAGGTGAAGGAGCAGCTTCTCCTTGGCTCAACTGGCTGTGGCTTCCTCCCTTTGCACATTGCTCCCAAAGCACATGGTCTCAAGGCCAGACTTTGCCTGCTGACCCTTTCCCAGACCCTCGGTGCTCCTGTGTGCTCCCACTGCAAATCCAAGCAGCAGCTGGCATGGGGCTCCCTGCCTTCATCCTCCTGTGCCAGCGGCCGTGCACCCTGCTCTGCAGCAGCCAGGCAGATGGATTCAGCAAGGGGGAAAGAGAAATATATTTAAAATGACCCCACAAGTGATTAGCTGATGCCCTGAAGCGTGAGATTTAATTACCCTTATCTGGGCCGCCACAGCTACAATTGTTAATCACATTATCATCCAGCCTGCTTATGTTCAGCAAAGTGACTATGTGAGGACTGAGCTTTCTGCTGCTCAGGTCTGAGAAGCTGCCTTCTCAGGCAAGAGGCATTTCTTAATCTTATGTCTTTCTGTCCCACAATGGCTTGGGGAGAACAGGATGGATTCAAGGTCATTTAGTGACAGCTTTTGACCCAACCTTCCCTTGGAGAACCTTTCCCACTGGAGTGGCTGCAAGCTCACAAGAGCCCAGCCTGTATCTGAACAGGGACACTCAGAAGTAGCTTCTTTTTAGCTTGTCATCACCCCCCCCCCCGCGCCCCCAGAAAAATGATCTAGAGTCACTGGGAGACAGAAAAGAAGGTGTGCTGTTTCCACAGCCAGTTTGGAGAAGGTAAGCACACTGTAAATCTCCCTCACATGTCTTGGTGACCTCAGGCACTGGTGAATTATAAAGGCTTAATACAAACCCTCTCAAGGAGCAGTTACTTACTCCAAATTTACTGGTTATTAATTTTAGGAAGGTCCCACTCCAGTATAATGAGGTAGGATATAAAGAAGAGACCAGCTGTCAGGTGTTGAAGCCCTCTCCAGCTCCTCATCACCATTTGCAGTCATGTGTGGCTGGATAGGGCTGCAGGGAAAGGGGCAGCAGCAACTCAGAGCTGCCCATGTCTCCCAAACCCCCCAGGCTGGTCACAGCCATTGCCCCATCCCTCCAGCATCCCAATGTTGCTGGTAAGACCTATCCCAGCACTGCCTGTGCCTCCTGCTGTGTCCCCAGCTTGCTCCACTTCAGCACTAGTGACAGACTCACAACACTCAATAGCTGTTGTAGCCTCTCAGTTCAGGGAGCATTAGCATTTAAATTGAGGTGTTTGGGGAGGTTTATCATGCCAGTGCTGGGGCCTGCTGCCTTTGGGCACTCACCCCCACCCCGTGCTCCTCAGGGACAGTGCCAGGTGCTTGCAAGCGTCATGCTCAGCACCATCCCTTCCACTGAGCCCTCAGACTCAGCCCCAGAACTTTCCATGGGGCTGAGAGTGACCAGGGCCCCCCTTCTTGCATCCCCCATTCCCCCACAGCTGGGTCTGTGTTGCAGTGAAGTCACCTGCTCTGTAGCAGGGATGGGTTGGAAAGGGCTCAGCTGACACTGGGATCTGTCTTGGCAGCTCTCTGAGCCCACTCCGAATATTAATCACAGTGGTGTGCTGGGGTAGCTGCAGGAGGCTCGTGGTGGCACTGCTGGGACTCCTCCTCCCTCTTTGTGCCCAATGTGGGGACATCAAAGCACGGAAAGGGACAATGGGAGACAAAGGACCAGGCAAAGGGTGGTGGCTGTCACCAGGGATGGGAGCAGGAGCTGCAAACCCCACTATGTCTGTATCACTGGGTGTGCAGTGCTGTGCAGGGACCCAGGCTGTGGCACAAGGATGGTGCCAGCCAGCAAATGACAGCTGGACATGGGGCTTTAACATCTGGGACAGTAGTGACAGCTGGATAGAGGGAGCACCGCTCCCTGTCAGATAGCAGAAGCAGGGAAGGAGATTCCTCCCTGGTGAACAGTTTATTCCCTGCAAAACAGGAATTCAGCTGATCCAAAGCTGAACTGTGCTTGGGCCCGTTGCAGAACCTGACATTTTTGGGTTTGCTTCAAACACCAAATAGATGGAGGAAGATGGATAGCTGCCACCACCACACTGCCACCACCTCCATGGCCTTGGGGGAGTTCCTGCAACTCCCCAGTAGCCAAAGGCAAGACTCAACAGAGACTGCGATTGCTTTCCCATTCTCTGTTAGTACATCAGAACATCAAACTCACTTCACTCATCCAAAGCATGCTGATGATGCTGTTTTAGTTCAGCTGTTGGATTGGTAACTCGACTCTCCACACAGCCCATGCCCAAGTCCAGGGCAGCAGCAGGACCCTCCCTCCAGCCCATGTCCATCAGCACCATGTCCCTCCAAAGGCAGACCATTCCAATCCAATTTTCCTACATCCAAACATCCCCCAAACACTGCTTGGGTCCGCACAGCCCCACTGATGCCACCAAGCACTCAGGGAAACTCAGCCAGTGGTGCCCACCACCGTGGCACTGACAGTGCAGAGACATAGACAAAGCACATCCTCTCCTGAAGCTGTTTCTAAAGGAAAGACAAAGGCATCTGCTTTAAGGCAAGGAGATGGAGAAGCTGCGAGTAATAGGAGTTGAGATCTCCCTCCTGCACTCCAGTGCACCCCTGTGCAGGCCACTGGCAGGGGGATATGCTGGCCCCTGGCTCTCAGCTCACACCTTTAATTATTCTCCCCCATCTATTCTCTCCATCCCATTTACACAGCTATTTATTTATTCCAGTAAAGTGTGTCTCCTGTGGGTGAAATCCTGCAGTAGGCTGTGCCTCTTTCTTCCCCCAGAGTGCCTGTTGGGAACAGGCTGAACCAGAGTGCTGAGGAAAGACAAATTTGGGAAGTTGTGGTTCCCACAGCAACGCCTGGTGCCTGTGCAGCAGGCAGCGTACAGACAGGCAAGGCTGGATTTATGCCTTAATTAAGGAGCTGGGGATGCAAGAGGAACCTCATGCAAAGCTGTAGTTTTCAGTCCCTTACAGAACTGGACAAATATACAGATTATTCCCTTTGGGATTGAAATTTCCTGTGTTTAACCGAAGCTTAAACATGATTTTGTGCAAGAAGTTTGAAGAAGTCAAAAATCCTCATTTTAGAGTGAGAAGGTAAGGATGAAAAGCCAAGGCATGAAAGGGAAGAGAGTGGCAACCTGTCTCTTGTTTGCCTGTAGCTCTGGCACAATTTGCTCCTGGAATTCTCCACTCCCAGGGAGAAAAATCCCTTAGGAGGCAAATGCACGTGAGCTGGGAGACACAACTTGGGCCAGCAGCTAACACCCAGCTGCATCAGGACCAGAGCCCAACATCCCAGAGTCCACTGACAAGTCCCTTCCCTCTGACAAAGCAGGACCCAAGTTTACTGCTGGAGACCTTGTATGATGGACTGCTCACATCAATATCAGGCAGCAAGGAAGGTGATGAAATGCAGCTCGGTGAAAGTCTGACCCAACACTGTTCATCTTAAAGTCGCCATCCCCTTGCTACCGTCCTGCTCAAGTGACATCACCTCAGTGTGTCTCATCACCTCAGCGCATCACATCACTCAGATGCATCATCGCCCAGTACCAGCCCTTCCACACACATCTCTGCTTTCTCCTCCTCCTGCAGGTGCAGAGCAAATGAGCAAATAGTCCAAAGCTCCCTCCCTGAATGGCTCTGTGCTGAATAATGAATCACTTACTTTGCTTTGCTTGTGCACACAGCTTTCCTGTTACTTATTACACACTGTCTTTATCTCAACCTATGAGCTTTCTCACTTTCACCCTTCTGATTCTTTCCTTCATTCCAAAGCAGAGGAGCAAGCAAGGGGCTGTGGGGTCTGAGCTGAGGGGTTAACCCACAACAGCAGTTGTTGAGGAGACAGCAGTGGATGCTGAGGTCTACTTGGACCTCAGTAAGGCCTTTGGCACTGTCTCTTACACATTCTTATAAAGGAGTGGATGATTAAGGAAACATTTTACTGTGAGGGTGATCAAATACTGGCAGAGGTTGCTCAGAGAGGTTGTGGAGTCTCCATCCCTTGAGATATTAAAAAGGATGACCTGGGACAGTTTCTCTGTGGGAACAGCTTTTCTGTGCCTGAGTGACCCAGAGCCTGGCTGGACACTTTGGAATGGTCATTTCAGTGATGAGCTAAGCCAAGGCTGTGGGTCCTCTTGTGTGGGTTGTTTGGGTGCTGGTTACAATCATCTCCTGAGTGTTGCTCAAGCAGCTCCACGCCTGCTGCTGTCATTAGCATGATTTGTAACCAGGCAGCAAACAGAACTCCCACTGACTTCAGAGAAGCCAGGACTGACACCAGGCCTGCCCGAGGGACTGACACGAGGCTGGTGCCTGACCTGTATCCAGTTCCCAGGGCATTATGGCACAATGACATGAAGCTGTTGGCCTCTCTGCATGCCCACAGCCTCTCACGCCAGCAGCTCTCCCAGGGAAAGCCATCCCCCTGCTACAACACCCTGGGAAGCACAAGCAGTGCCTTTCAAATAATATTTGCCTTTCCAATGTACATGCAGCCCCAGCTCTTGGCTCGGCACACACATCCCTTCTCTTTAACAACTTGGGATCTTAAACATTTCTTTTTCCTCTCCTAAGCTCCATCGTTAACCTTTAAGACAGAGATAAGGCTCAAGAGTTAGGAAAGGAATCAGGAGGGACCTTGGAAATGAGCCAGGAGCAGTGTTAATACCAGGCTGCACATCATATCTCTTCGGTTCTTCTTTCCACCCCCGGGGATGATTCGGACTGCTCTTGACTACCACCACGGCATTACAAACTCTAATGAGGTTTGGAAAATAAGAAACCCACTGCAGCGTGGGAGAAACTAATAGAAATTGTTTTGTCTTCTCTCTATTAGTCATTAGAAGCAGAGGAAAAACAGCCACAGGCAGTGGCAGGGCTGCAATATCACCACACATTTCATATGCTGGCACTCCGACAGAGCCATCGCGCCACTCAGCCAGTGCTCTCCTCCTCTGCAGGCAGCTGCCGTGTGCCTGAGGTGCCCACACAGAATGCTCAGACACCCCTCACAGCTGGGGAATCTGGGGACCTGTGGCCTTTCGTGTGCATGGAACAACACACAGAGCAAGCCAGGGTAGGGAGACGGCACCTGCATCCCCCTCAGCCCATGACACCCCTCAGGGAGCACCTGCAGGGTGAGAGAGGTGCTGGGGGGGCACCTTCCACTTCACCTCCCTCCCCTCAGCTCTGTACAGCATGGCACCCAGCTGCCTGAGAGACAAGAGGCAGTGAGATCACACCTTCCAGAAGCTCTCCTGCTGCCCAGGGCCACGGGCACAGCTGGTGAGTGGCCTCGTCCCCCTGAAAGCCAGGGCTGCACCAGGCAGCTTTGGCCCGTGCTGGGGAGAAAGGAACCAGCACTAACAGCCCGAGATGTCAGCTCAGAAAAACTGTTCTCGAAGGGAGCAGTCCATGGGAGGCTCCTTCTCTCCTGGCTGCAGTCTGGGCAGGGTGAGGGCATGACAGCAAGGGTACACTGCTGGGAAACAGGGGGAGGGCAAGGGATGCCAGGATCCCACTGCCCACTCCTGCCTTCATCTGCTCTGAGCCACAGCTCCAGCATCCAAAGCAGCTCATGCTGCAGGAATCAGGTGCAGTGGAAAATTTAAGAGATCAGGGTTATCCCAGGTGCCTTACTGGTAGGATGAAGCAGAGGATGGGAGGGCTCCCAGCGTAGCTTGTCCACTACCACTGAAACTGAGCTCGAGCCCAAGCCCAAACCCAGCACTTGCCTTCAGGTTTATGTTGTCTCGAGTTACAATGCAACACACAGAAGGGCAGATCCTCCATCTCTAGAGAGATCACTTGGGATGGGAAAGAGCAAGACAAGTTTTTCTGCTGCACTGAGAACAGCATCCAAGCCCTGCTGCTAACTCAGAAGCAGGTAGAGCTCGACAGCATGGCTGCTGTGCACTCAGATATCCCCACGCTGCTGCCTGCTTCTGACTGCATTGCCTGGAGCAAGGATCTGCATTGCTGAGTCAATGTCAAGCTGATTTAGTCCTTGGATGGGAAATCTCAGGGACCAGCGCTGGCACTAGTGAGGAAGAGCAGTGTCAGGCTGGGAAGTGTCAGGCCTGTCCCTGGAGGTGCTGCTGGAGCGGTGTCGGGGTGAGAGCAGCACAAACACACAGCCTGTGCTACTGGTGATGATCAAAGAAGTGCCCACGGCATGATGGAAACCCTGCTATCGTGGCTTGAACTCAAACAGTTACCATTTACCACCTCAAACTCTCCTGCCTCACTCTCTCTTTTCTTTTCAGCTGAACATAACCCTTATTCTGATATACCCTGGGTTGAGGGCAGAGCCTCCATGCCTCAGGAGCAGCTGCACCCCATGTTGGATGTGGAAAGGAGGAGAAAGAATTCCTCTCTGCAAGCCTGTACACCAGTGCAAAGCTATAAAGCCAATAAGGACCCCCTGGGAGGAAAGTTACTCTATAAATCTGAGCTGTTATTATTCTAAAACCAATCTCCACCACATCTCTTAATAATGCAGATTAACTATGCAATAACACCAGCTATAATTAGTATCATAAAAGTCAGGGGTGGGGAAGGCTCTCGGGTCAGGCAGTTGCTCTCATACAGCTCACAGAGCTCGGAGAGGCAAAGGCAGCCTGGCAGTGCTGAGCACCACGAAGGCAGTGGTGATGAGGTGATGTGGCACGGATTAAAACACTTCTGCCAAAGCCAGGAGGGCTGCAGAGCCCAACTCTTGTTCTGCAAGTGCCCAATGCTGACTTCCAGTCCCTCCTCTCCTGTGCAGGTCCACATCTCCTCTCTCCAGCCTTCGTTCTTTCCTCACACTCAGGACGAGAGACACAGATGTCACCTTCAACTCTTCACAGGGTGGACCCTGAAGAGTTCACTGAGCCCGACAGCAGCATGGGAGAACGTGTGTGTCCCTCGAGGGCCACAGGCTGATGATAGCAGGGCAGGCTTCTTGCAGGAGGAGCCCATGTCCCAGACCAGCTCCTCAAGCAATGAGCATCCTCCAGACCCTTCATCTCCCGTCCCATGAGAAGCTCCCAGCCCCAGTTCACAGCCTTCCCACACGCACACACTCACACCTCACCCTGCAGTGTTCCCTGATGGGCTCCCACTGCCTGCTGCCCTCAGCCCAGGGACCAGCACTGCTCCTCACTGCCCAGCCAACACACATAGCCCCAGCCCTGACATCCACTGCCTTTCTCCACCTCCCAGACCCCTCTGCATCCTCCTCACCTCCCCAGTGCACCCACACAGCTCCAGCACCATGCCCTGGCTTTCCCATCAGCACGGCAGCGCTGGGGGTGGCAAGGGCAGGGGGAGTGCTCCCCGCCTGGGCACGGGGCTGCTCTGCCCAATTAGTGTGCTGCTGGGTGACAGACTCTGTGTGCACTGCATGATTAGCTGGGGAAATGCAAATCTGAAGTTCCTCTGCCACAGCAGCTAACAAGATAATGAATATTTTCCTCAGCTGCAGAGAATACAAACATCTGTGCAGACACAGGCATGCTGCTGGGCCTGGGGAGCAGGGGCTGGGCTGGGGCAGCAGCTCCCAGCACCCCTCACTGCTCTGTGAAAGCTGCTTGGCTTTTCCTTGGTCTCATGGTAAAGGTGAGGAGTCAGGTTGTGGTTTTTAACATCCACTTAGCACATGTTTACACACTACCTGGCACTGCTGGGGGGGCTGGGGAGGGAGCTTGAGCCCCACATCACAGATGTGAAGTTGGATTTGGGTTCTGCCTGTGGCAGCAGCTTTCACTCTGGCCATCCTCCTCCTCCCCAGGGCTCAGGCACATGGGGTGGGCAGTGGAACCCTGCCAGTGGTCTCTCACCTTAACATGAAAGAGACTCTGCCTTGTGTTTCTTTGGAACCTCTTCTGTTCCAGCTTGTGCCTGTTGCCCCTTGTCCTGTCATTGGCCATCACTGAGCACAGCCTGGCTCCAGCCTCCTCACACCCACCCTTGATGGATTTGTAANTTGTGCCCGTTGCCCCTTGTCCTGTCATTGGCCAGGACTGAGCACAGCCTGGCTCCAGCCTCCTCACACCTACCCTTGATGTATCTGTAACCATGAATGAGGTCACCCCTCAGTCTCCTCCAAGCTCATGAGACCCTTCTCCAGCTAAAGAGACATCTCTCAGTGGGATACTAACTTTGAAACAGAGCAGGGCTGATGCACACAGGATGCAGCAGTAACACAAGAGACTGAGTGCTGTGCTAATGGCATTAATCATTGATACACTGATTGATCAAATCTCAATGCTTGGCCTGGGCAGTGAGGGTGCACTCAAAAAACACAGTGTGTGTCCATGCACAGCCTGTTGTGGGCTCTGAAAAGGGCTGGATGGACTAAAAAAAAGCAGCCAAGATGTCCTCATGCAGGGTTGAGAGGTGGAAAAAATGGGATTGAGGAAAAGCAGCTTGGATGGGGGCCCTTTGGGGGCTGCAAAGCCTTTGCAAGTGGCATGCAAAGCGGGCAGCAGGAAACCTCTGCCTGGCAAGCACATCCCTGGCACAGCTCTGGTGTGGCACACACTAGGAGTGGGGCAGAGAGTGGTACATTCTGTCCCACAGCAGCTCCAGAGAGCTGTTAAATGTCTAACAACCCCCTCCCCTGCTCAACTGACAACATCCCCCTTCCTTGCTGCCGAGGTTCAAGGCCTGCAGCGTTAGCCTGGCTTGGAAAGATATCATTGCTTCCAACTAGCATGTCTGAGGCTTCAGAGTTGTGAACAGGTAATAGAATTGCAGCAACAAATAATAAAAAGAGGAATGAAATGGAAGTCAGCCACTGGAAAAAGAGATCCATCCGTTATCCTGGCCTGAAGGGTAATAGGTAAACAGGGCGTTGGGTACCGGCTGGAATAATAAACAGCACAATTATAACTTGTGTGCTCGGAGCTTTCACAGAGAAGGGAAAGAATATGAGCAAATCAATAGTGTTAATTTCACTAGTTACAGATGTTACACTCAGGGTGTCACAGGGGAGGCAGGATGGCCTCACCAGGGCTGCCTGCGAGCTCCAAGATGTGCTGCACCAGCCAAGCCTCAACCCAGCCTCTCATGCCCACTGACCTGGCTGAGCACCCATCCCAGCCCTGGCAGCACCCCTCGGGGCACCTTCAGCCACGAGGCAGCTGGAATGAGGGTCTCCCAGTGCAGGGGGAGCAGGGAGGGGTGGAAAATGTTCCCCAGAGCAGCCCCCGGCAGGGATGGCACCGAGCTGTCAGCTCACCCTGCCAGTTTCTTACGGGCTGAGGAGCAGTGAGGGGAGAGAGTGACAGCTTAAAAATTAACCTGCCAAACTGCCCATCAATATTATGGCAGCTCCCTGCGTGGGTTCTGTCACAGGCAACAGCCAAGGAGCCCGGCTGTGGCGCTGGGGACAAACAGCACCCGTGTCCCAGCAGCCAGCCACCTCAGAGCTGGGCTCAGCAGCCCCAACTGGTGCTCAGCATCACCTCCAACCTTCTCTTTCCCTTCCCCAAGGCTGTAAAGAAGCAGCAGCCCTGTTACAGAGATGTGGATGCAAGAACAGCATCCTGCAAAGACTGATTTGCAGAGGGAAGGGTGCACCCACAGAATCACAGAGTGGTGGGGTTGGAAGGGCCCTGCAGAGCTCATCCAGCCCAGGGCCAGGGCTCCCTCACCTCAGCACCAAAGGGATCAACAGGGGGGTGAGTGAGGTGCTCCACATGTCTTGAGGCTTTGCCAAGCAGGAGCAAGAGCCAGGAGGAGAAGCAGAGGCTACGGCAGGGATGGGAGAGGCCCCTGGTTCAGGCAGACGGCTGCTCCCTGGGGAAGGCTCTGCCACGCATTGCTCTGACATCTCGTTTGCCATGCAGCAATAATCCAGCGAGTAAAGCTGGCTCCACGGGTAGTAATTTGGGTTTTCTCCATATTAATGGCATAAAAGCAACAGTCTGAAACTGCAAACAGCTCTTAAACAAAAAAATCTCTATTCCCTCGTGGCAAAGAGACGGCACAAAACAGATAAAGAACGAACAAACAACCCATTTGGAAAATGATCCCCTGGTGATTTGGGGATATGGAGTTTGGGCTCTGCCCCACCGTGAGGCAACAGGGGGGAAAATCGCTCTAATCTAGTCTTTAGCGAGCTGAAGCCACCACTGAGGCTCCTGGCTAGAGTGAGAGCTGTGACTGGAATAGATCAGCTCCAATATCATCTATTTATTAACACCGGACAATGTTTCACCAAAGAAAAGAACCTGTTCCAAAAGAAAGAGAAAGATGCCCAGAAGAAGCTGGTGTGAGATGAAACCTCCCTCTCCTGCTCCCCACCAAAGCGCCACACCAGAGAAACACCAGAGAATCACAGAATCAGTATGGTTGGAAATGACCTTTAAGACCATTGAGCCCAACCCCTTATCTCACAGTGCCCAGCCCATCACTGAACCCTGTCCCTCGGTGCTTCATCTCTGCATCTTTGGGATGTCTCAGGGGATGGGGACTCCACCACCTCCCTGGGCAGCCTGTTCCAGTGCTTAATAACCCTCTCAGTCAGAAAGTTCTTCCTCAGCTCCAATCTAAACCTCCCTTGGCACAACTTAAAACCATCTCCTCTTGTTCTATCATTCGTTACTGGAGAGAAGAGACCGGCCACCATCTCACTACAACTCCCCTTCAGGTGGTTGTAGACAGTGCTCATGTCTCCCCCTCAGCCTCCTCTTCTCTAGGCTAAAGATCACCAGCTCCCTCAGCTGCTCCTCATAAGACTTGTTTTCGAGACCCTTCCCCAGCTTTGCTGTCAGTCTCTGGACACACTCCAGCACTTCAATGTCCTTCTTGTCGTGAGGGGTCCAGATTTGGCACACACAGCATTTGAGGTGTTCTCTGATTTAAATCCTTGCAATGAAACAGCAGCAGCAATGACACAGTGCACTCCTGTGAGCAGGAACCTTGATGCTGGCTTGTCCAACAGGTCACCCGAGCACCCCAACCACCACAATGATAATTAGTGGTTATTAAGACACATCAGCACAGAAAAAGCTGCCTGCAGGTCTCCTAACTCACAGCAGCTGAGCTGTAGGGGTGCTGTAGTGCCCACATCCCGCCTGGCTGTGGCTTTGCTGTCATTGATGGCTGGGGTAAGGGTCATTGGCATCAGCACAAAGGGATGTGTAAGCAGGGGCAGGCTCTGTGACACATGAGGTGTTGCACGGTGTTGGTGTATTTATGGAGCACATGCAGTGCACACAGTGTGAACCCTTCTGGCTGCTGCCCAGCCTCTTGTGGGTATATGGGTCACTGCAGTCAATATTTGATTCCTCCATCCTTCCCTTACGTGACAGCATCTCCTCAGCAATGCCACTAAAGTGCTTGGGTGCTGCCTGACCCCCTTGGGTAAAATGATGTGGGTACAAGGGGAAAAGCAAAATCTGTAGCAGCACAGACTAGAACCACACACTAGTCTCAGGTCTGGGACCTCCAAAGCTGCACAGGTCTCCCACTATCAGCTTGCTCTGCTCCAAGTTCATGTCCAATACCATCCTTACTCTGTGTCTCAAAGGTACCTGCTGCACTTTCGAGCTGGCTGGACAAGGTAAAGCCATCAGTGCACCACCAGCTGCATCCCAGGGCTGTGCTGAGCCATGGCCTGGCCCACTCAGCCATTGCAAGGGCAGAGGCTCTCATCAGTACTGCACACTATTGGGTGGCAAAGAGACCACTCCAACCCCCACAGGATGGAAATACTGTTGGAATTGATAGGTGTTGCCCAGGCCAGGGTGTGCCAGACAGCTTTTCCTGGCACAAAGGCTTCCTCCCAACACCACGCTGACAGGCCTGGCAAATTAAGAATATCCTATTTATGAAAGACACTGAAGATGTGGCGACATGGGAAGCAGACACCATTCAAAGGACTGTCACATCTGCATAGCTAAAGGATCCCAGCAGTTATAAATCCCTCTAAAATACTCAGCCCCTTGTTCTGATAGCAGGTTCTTGCTCCTACTTTGCAGAAACAGGCTTTTAATCCCTGGTATTAGGCAGCTTCCTGCTATGTTTCAAATGCACCAAATTAAGGGCTTCTCTAACAGCTGGTGTCTTAATGCTCAGAGAGGTTCTTGAATATCTATGAAAATCAGAGGCAAATTATATCTTTTAGTTAATAATTTCTTCTCCATTAACCTCCTTCTCTTCCCTTGTTAGGAGATGATGTAATGGTACTTCTCCAGCATAACCCCCGACACACCGGGCAGCCTGGCCACGGGGAAGGACGGTGTGTGTGTGGAATGTGAGCCCTGCTCATCGCTTCCCGCTGCTTCTGCAGCCAACAGGCTACATTCAAACAGCAAAGGGTGGCTGTGCTGACCTTCTAGGCTGCCAAAAGCATTTCTGGAGCAAGCTGTGCTGTCTGCTGCCAAGCTCTGAGCTCTGTTGAGCCAGCACATTGCACGCTCCAGCCCCAAAACACAGGGGCACGCTCTGCAGGTTGCTCCTGTTTCAGACCTGCTTTCTCCTTGCTCTCAGATCCAGGACTCTTGCCACCAGGAACTGAAAACCCTGTTTGTGGTGGTGAGGTTGTGCAGAGCATCAGGCTTTCACTGGGCAGAACCCCCTGGGAAAAGCTCCCCTGGCTGGCAGCCCAGCCATTGCTCCGTGGCATGGCAGGGAAAATGAAGAGGAATAAATAAATCAACTCATTTTCCAGTGGCAGCCGTGGGAAGGAGACAGATCACTAACAGCCCTTTATTTTTCTAACCTTTCAGCCAGAGTCTCTGGCAGTGCTTTGGGCTGTGACCCCTGGAAGATCCATCCCAACACCATGGGTGTTTTATCTTGAGAGTAAAGAGGCTGAGGGCAGCCCCAGCAGGACCTGCCCCTGGTCCCACCGAGGGCTGCCCAGACCCACCATTGTCAGGATGGTCTCAGATGGCATGCCTTTCAGAAGCCACACCTCCCAAGGTAAAACAGATGCCCAGACAGCCTTGTGTGCTTTCTGGATGGACTTTAACCCCAAGGATGGGGAATGCATTTGCTTCCCAGCAGCAACGAAGCAGCCCTTAGAACCCACCCCAGGAAACCACTGTGGCCAGCTGTGATGAGCACTGACAACTCCACTTAAAGTCAGAGGCAGCAATGAGCTCTCGGTGCCTGAATAGGAAAGAAACCCTCAGTGCACTGGCAGATGCTGGGTAAAGAAGAGTTGGGTCTGGGTGGGATGTGGGCTGGATCCTCTCCTCACCATGATCAGTGCTGTTGCTTTGAAACTCACACACCCACACACCCACTTTGGTTCACAACCAATCAGTATAAGGCAGCATGCAGGGAAAAGGAAGATCAATGAATCGGCTCACTTTCCTAGTCCTGAATTCAGCAACTATCAGCAAGCAATCTGTGAGCACTGCACTGGGCATTTCAGACCACACTCTCATCACCCACTTCTGACCCTTGGCACTCCTGACATCCCTGGGACACAGCCTGCAAGCCTCCCCTGCTCTCTGCACTCTGGTGTGGCATTTGCCTTCAGGTTATTTCTGTCACTATCACACTGTGCCCACGGCTCCTCTCAGTGCTGGAACCAAGATCACTAACAGAACCAGCTGGCTGAGGCTGAACACACAACAGAACAGCAGCATTCATTGTCACAGGATATCCTGGGGATGAAAGACACCAGCATTCAGAGAGAGATGAGGCAGCACTGCTGAGAGAAGTCCATTGAAGATAATAACTAAATCCTCACCTGACAGACATGCACTGGCCCACAAAGGTCCCATGCTGCTGCCTGCAGGAGGGATGGGTGAGTAGGGAAACCACACATGCTCATTGGCCTCTTGCTCTCTCCCTCTAGTGAATGTATCAGAGGTGCTGGCTTTGTACCGACTGCCCTTGGTCCCATCTCACCATCCCCATGTTCCCAAAAGTAGGAGCAGAAGTGGGCCATACCTGAAGGTCATCTGGAAGACTTGCCCTTGGTTGACGTGCTGGCTCCTGTTGTTGTAGCCGTGAAGCATCTCCCCGAAGAGGGTGTCGTTGAACTTGGCATCTGACTTCAGGCACTTGGGGCCCTCGCAGATGTCAGACAGCATCAGGCAGGACTTTCCATCTGGGGCCAGCTTGTATTCCTCCACACACCTGTGGGGCAGCACAAGCTGCCTGAGCTGGTCCAGCCACAGGCTGCACCGCAGGGCATCGAGGCAGCACAGCCCACGTGCCTCGTGGCTGCTCAGTTGGAGGAGTGACCAGCAAGCAAGCACCCAGCTCCCAGCACCCTCTCTTCCTACCTGCCTGCTGCTACAACCTCCTGCCTGGGAGCTGCCCAAGCAGAGCTTAGCACCCTTTGCTCTGACAACAGCCCCTGCTTGCCTGAGGCCCTCTGATACTGCTGCCAGGCAGATGCTGACGTTCCCCAGGCAGGAGTCAAGTGAGATCGACTTCTGCTCTTGTTTCCACCCAGCAGTGCCCTCCTGCAAGGAACAAGCTCCAGTATGGCTGCTCCTTTGCTCCTTGGTCCCAGTTTCAAGCTAGTCAGGGGCAAGATAACATGTTCATCTCCAACAGACAGTAAGAGAAACAGGCAGGCAGCAGGGATGCGATTTCATGACATACACCAGAGATATATCAGTGGCATTTTTTGCATGTGTGCTCATTCTGCCTCTCCTCTTTCTCTTCTCCTTGCTCCATCCTTTCCCCCAGCATTGTGGCTGCCAAAACACAAGGAATCTTCTGTTCCTTGCCTGCCCCTTCCATCCCATAGCCACAGTGCTCCCCTACCAGCAGTCCCACCTCCAGCAGGCTCGCTCCCCTCTCCCATTCCTCTGCTGCATTTGCTGCAAGAGAAACCCCCACCCATCTGTCACATTTTTCCTTGTTTGTTCCCAAAGGGCAGCTCTGTCTTGAAAAGAAAAAAAACCCAAAGGGAAACAGTCTCTGTCCTTTGGGACAGAAGATTGAAATGAAATGCAGATTCCCTGTGTGGGTACAGGTGGAGACCACATCCTGAGATTGTCTAGACCCTCCTCACAAAGGTTGATTGTGGCTCTATGGATCCCAGCCCCTCCTGCAGGCCTGGTGAGGCAAGGAGAGAAGCTGACACAGCCAGGGCTCCCTGGGCTGCTCTTGCCCAGGCTCTTGCCACCAGCCAGGGCTGCATGATGGCTCTGCTGCACCCACAGCATTGGGACTCAACAGATGCTCCTCACAGTAACTGTGAGGAATTTGTTCCCTCTCACACTTGTGGATATTTCTTTCCCAAAAAAATGCTCCTTTTCTCCTCCTTTACCCTAATTCTTCCCCCAGGGATGTGTACTGGGTTCCATCGTGTGCCCAAGAGTGGGAAGCAGTGGAGGGATGGGATGGGCAGAGCCCCTGGCTGCAGCTGTGCAGCGTAAAGCCAGATAATCACTGAGCTCCTTTTAGAACATGCAGCAGCCAGGGAGCTTTTCCTGAGAGAAAATGCTAAATTGTGTAGGATTACAGGATCCCAGCCAAAATCAGGGATGAAACTCTATTTTAAGAGAGGCACAGGGAAGGGGAAAAAAATACATTAAAGTAGTATTTTTTTAAACAAATGGTCCCCCTTCCCCCTCCAACAAGCACTGCAGAGTTTTTGGGTCCCTTCCTGGTGAGTCACAGATCAAACTGTACCATCACACAGTGGGGGAGAGGAAGAATGTGCATCTGCTCACCCTGCTCCTCGTGCTCCTGCATGCTCCTGCCTGCAGGCAGAGCAGGTGCCTCTGCTCCCTGCTGAAAGGCAGCTCCAGAAACAGCCTCATCCTTGGGCACCCAGCTCCCACACTGCCCTGGGCATGGCACAGGCTCTGCAGGAGCACTGGAAGGGGGACTCACCCACAGAACATGAAGATGGTGCTGGAGGAAGGGTCGTGGGGCAGAGGGAGGGTCTGCTGGAGGCAGAGCTGCTCGCAGCCGCCGTTGAAGCCGTCAGAGCAGTCGATCCCTTTGGAATAGTCGTAGCAGCCGGTGCCATCCTTCATGGGCCGGAGATCCTCGGGGCACTGCAGGGAGAGATGTAACATGGTAAGGTCACCTGTGGGTCCTCACCTAGCCTGGAGCCATAGTTCAGTGGGTGCCTTCCCAAGGCACAGCCTGCACAAGAGCCAGAGCTGCTGAGCTTTGTCTGTATCTGCAGCAGATGGATTTGTCCTGAGTGAGGGATGAGGCAGCCCCAGGGGCCCTGCACAGCCTCTAGGGAAGGGATAAGGACCTGTTCTGCTATGAAACCCTCTGCAAGGACTCTGCCTTTGTCAGCTGGTCCTCCAAGATGCAAGGAAGTCTGCTGAAAGCCAGAAGAAGTATCTCAGTCCCTGAGATCAACCCAGAAAACCAGTTCAACTCTTTGGAGTGCCCCAAAAACCATCTCGACTCATGCCAGGCAAGCCAATGCTCGGGGCCTTGGCATCCTCCCCCAGAGCATCTTGCTGCTTCCCAGGGGAGGATGAAGTCATGAGCAAGACTGGAGGAAGGCAAGATTGAAGCCCAGTTGGAGACCTGCCTCTGGGGTTTAATTCCAGATCCTCAGCTGCCTTTCCTTGTCCCAAAAGATAAAAGCCATCAGACAGCAAATGCCATCAACAAACTGTCCTCCAGATCAAAACACTCTTGTATTCTACTTGCATTATTTATATTTTTGCCAAGCACACACACGCAAACAACAACAACAACAAGGCCAATCCTCAGGAAAACAAGAAAGTGGTAGAATTATCCCTAGGAGCAGTTCACAATTAAAAATGCATTATGCAACTTCTTAAAGATGAGTTGGACTGGAGCTTGTACAGGTACTGATGAAGGCAGGTTAAAAATGGCCTCTGTCAAGCAGAAGAAAAGGTTATAAAACTGCTATACTTTGTGCTTCAAAAAGAAAATCAATATTCTGTGTGAGCAAAATGCTGTATATATTAATAAGAGTTCAGGAGAGCCTGGACCCTGCACTGGCTGGCACTGGCCAGGCTGCTGGGCCTCGCTCACTCTTGGCTACTCAAGAAGCAAACTGCCTGCAGGGGACACCAGGAAGATGCTTTAGAGTCCTGTCCCACCTCAACTGAATGAAGAGAAGTTTCTCTGAAACTGAAGGTGTCCCTGGTCACTGAAGGGGGGGTTGGACTACATGACCTTTAAAGGTCTCTTAAAATCCAAACTCTTCTACGATTCTGTTGGCAGCAAAGGGCTCTGGAGTAGGATGCTGCCCATCTCTGCAGAGCAGAGAGGGCCCTGGAGAGGCAGCTTGGGAAATAGCCTTGCCTAGCCATAAAGCAGCAGAAGACATGGGCAGGAGAAGCTTTCTAACTGCATATACAGAATAAACATGAAGGAGGGGAGGACACTTGGAACAATTTGTGCTTTTCACTACCAAGCTGCCTGGGAAACAGGAGCAGGATAAGTGTGTTTGGGAATCTGCAGATACAGCATTGATTTCCTGCAGGCTCCTCCACTCTGCCTGCCCTACTGTAAGGATGAGAGCTCTGCAAACTGGCAGAAAGGCATCTCCCTGGAGGACTAAGGCCACAGCATCCTCTCCTCCATGGCATTGCATCCATACCTCTGCTGCCTTCTCCACACCAATCGGGATGGGGAGGTCTGGGACTCTGCCCAAGTCCCCTCTGGAGTTCCTGAAGGACCTTCCAAGGTTCTGAAGGCAACTGGATGCTGAGCTCAGCATCTTCCCCAGCACACAAAGGAAGATCGTAAAATCATAGTATCACAGAATCATAGAATGGTGGAGGTTGGAAGGGACCTGTAGAGCTCATCCAGCCAAACTCCCTTGCTAAAGTAGGTTCTCCTCCATGAGGTCACACAGGAACATGTCCAGAGATGATGGTTCTTTCCCTGAGAGCCAGTGAGCCAGTCACCAAAGCGCTCCCTCCCTCAGCCCCACTCTGCTTGAGGTCACCCTTGAGATATTGCTCCAGTTTTGGCCTTTCCTTTCTGTTGTAACTAAGCACTCTCATGGACATTAGCTATGGCAGCCAACATTTGCAAAAGCCAGCACCCCCTCTCCTCCCCACCCATCCCCAGCTCAGCAGCTGACCCTCCAGTCAGATGTTACGTTGCAGCAAGAAGCTCTCCAGGGACAGACAGCTTTAGGAGCCAATACACAAACATGTGAGGTGTCCCTGCTCAGTGGGGCTGGGTGGGCCAGGGCTGCCAGGGGAGGTGGCCAGCTCTGCAGTGGGTGCCAGGTAGCAGAACCAGGAGGCAGGCAGCTGCTGCCAGGGATGAATAGGTGATGGAGCAACACTGGGCACAATCAAACCTCCTTACAGATCTCCCCGTGCCTGAAGCAGAGGATTTGCAAGCAGTATCTCCTTCCAACAGATCAGACTAGGGGGTAAACTAAAGCTCATGTGAGTGCAACTATGTTCTCACCCAGACTGGACAGAAATGACCCAAGAAAAAGCCTGCTGGTGCTAATCCTGACTGCCCAGGCAGTGCTGAGGGGTCGTGCTGGGCTCACCAAAGCTAGTGCTTGTTCTGTGTTTGCTGGGCTTTTATAAAGGACCAGATCTGTTATTGCTGACATTGATTTGTCTGGCTTGGGCAGCAGAGAACCAATAATTATGGTGAGTTTTAATCAATGAGCCATCCATTCAGCTGCAGTTCAATCTGTGATCTGCCTCAGCAGTGACACGGGATGGAGGGCTGGGTCAGAAAATGATTAGAAAATCAATGAGTAGCTCAGTCAATAACCCTGTCTGGGCAATCACAGGTGACATGTCCCTCCCTGATGGGAGGAAAGCTGGTGAGACATGCTGCCCTAGCCCCAGCAGCCCCCAGGCAACCCCCTCTGCACACCCCACGTCTGGATATGGGATGGTTTCACTTACCCATGGAGGCAAAAGGATCCTACAAACTGCTAACCACCAACTGAGAAGAAAAAGCTGTTTGTGGTTTGCCATGTTAGACCTGCACTGCTTGGGAATTCACTCCAAACTCCCAGACCATCCTTCATCCATAGATCTGACAAACAAAAACATCTCAGAGCTTGGGAAGAGGGTTTGGTACTTAATCCATGCTATGGAGAGGAAAAGGGAGGTAGGGGGAGACTCCAGCTCATTCTCTGCTCTGAAAAGCCAGGGAGAAGCCCTTACCATACAGATGTAATTCCTCTGCCTTCCAAATCCCCTCCATGTATGCAGGAGAGAATTGGCTTCTCCGTGACAAGAGCCAGCCCTGAAAACTGCTCTCGTGATTGGAAAAGAAAACTTACTTCCTTATCTTCCTTTGCATTAACACTGATACTGCAGATCCTGGAGTCTAAACACAGCTCCAGTCCCCCAGCCCCTCTGCTGCTGCCCTCAGGGTCACAGAGGCAGCTCACTGGGGTTTGGCTGATGGCACAGCCTACTGCAGAGCACCCTGGGCTTCAGTGGCGTCATCAGGCAGCAAACAGTCTCCAAGTGCACAGGGGGAGCGGATATGCTGAATAAGAAGGTGTTATTTTTATCTGGGTTTTGGGAAAAAAAAAGTCTTTTTTCCCTTTTAAATGACATCACCAAGGTGAAACAGAGTGGCATTGCTGGCAGGACCTGATGCCACATGCCCCTGCCACCCCCAGGATGTCACCAGAGCCTCACCGATGCACCGGGACAGCGGCTGGAACAAAACAGGCTGCTTGTACCCATCACTGACACCTAAACACAGCATGTGACACTCTGAGACCTCCTGCTACCAGCACAAGGCACAGCTCCTCTTCCCACCATCACCACCCCCAGCACAGCCAGAGCAAGCACAATGGGAAGATCATCTTCAAGGGGAAATAGAGCAAGCACCTGCCAAAAGGCACAGCAGAAGTTGTGTCTTAGGAAAATAACTATCTGGATAAGCCCCTGTCTGTGTTAGGGAAGAAAAAAAATGTAGCCTTTGCTTACTTTCTCATTTACAAAGCTCATTAGCAGCCAGATGGGTGAGGGGGTCACTGGAAATGAAACCTAGAGTCTCATTACTGACACGGATCTCCCAGACGGGCGGCCAGCAGCTCTCCATCTGAGCCTCCTGCCCGTGTTTCTCAGCTCAGCTCCTCTCTTCAAGTCTTTTCAAAAAAAGAATATTTAATCAAGTGTTTCTGTAGAGAGTAAACTGCCCTTTTTTATTATTCTGCTCTGTTTTCTCAACAGGAGCAGCCTTCTTTTTGTCAGAGACTTCTCCCACGCCGGGGTGCCAGAGGTGATGCTCTGGGCACAGATGAGCTCAGCTCCTCCTCGCCTGTCCAGAACCACACAGGGAAGCTGCCACCAACCCCTGCTCCTAGTACCACTCTGGGTACTGCAAACCCACATCTAGACACCTCCAGAGGTGACATCCAGGACCTCAGCCCCATGCCCAGTGCAGCTTTCCCAAGCTGCATCCCCAGCACTGCTGGCCTGAGGCTGCGATTGCAGGTAGTGGCTCAGTGGGTCAGAGGCACAGACTGTAACATCCAAGGGCCCTAATGACCCTCTTTGTTCAGAGGCATCCTCACTCCTCACCGAGGAATCTCTTCAGCATGAGACAAAAACATTAATCTCAGGCATTGCTGAGGCACAAGCAAGTGCCAGCATTTTAATGAGCTCCAAACTATGCACTGGCATGTATTTTATTTGCTTCTTGTAGCTCAGAAATGATACAAATGCAGTAAACTCCTCTGTGTCCATATATATATTCAGACAACTTCAGCTTATTCTGCCTTTGCTTCCTTGGCTCTGGAGGAGCTCCTGAGCAGGACCCGAGTCTGGCTGTACACAGCCCAGTCTCTACAGGTGAGATTCACTCCTCCTCTCCTAATATTTGGTAAAATGAACCAAAAAGCTGGTCACTGAAGTACCTGTCAGCTCCAGGCATTCTCTGCAGGGCTACCCCCACCTCACCTCCTTGGGCAGCTGTGTCCTCAGCACCACCCTGGCTGAGCAGCCCCCTCTGACACCCTGCTGTGGGAATCATCCTTCCCAGAGGGAAACATTACAACTGTTTTTGTGAAATAACAGTCATTATCTTCCCACTCTTCTTCCCCTCCCTCCTTTCCCTCTGCTTCCTCTCCCCTTTCAAGATCATCAATCATTATTTTAGCCTCAGAAAAATCAAACCCATCTGTCTTCCAGGCTCTGAGCACACACTGTAATAGCTCATTCTCCTCAGCTCTGTGCCCCCATCACAGGGGGCTGGGGGCTTCCATGGAGGACATCAAAGCTCTGGGCAACAAGGCAGTGTCTCCCATCCTCTGGCAAGCACCACAGCCCTCACCTGGACCCTCTTGGATAAGCCACTGTGTGTATTTCACATCTCAATTCAAAGTGGGATGGGCTTGTTTTAAGCAGCTGGTAGGATGTTATGCATATAGGGTGAATCTTCCTCCTACCTTCCACCCTACAGGTGGTGTGACAGCAAGTGCCCAGAGCTGCAGCATGGAAATCAAGCTAGTGGAAGCCCTCCAGCTGCTCTTCTACCAGGAGTCACCAACAGCTCATTTTGGGGTGCAGCTGCACCTCCAGCCCATCAGGGCATCTCCCTCCCTAGCCACAGCAGCGCCTGGCACCTCCAAAAAGCTTAGAGAGACCAGAAATCCAACTCTTCCCCAGCCAAAACACTACACACCAAATCCTATGAAACCTAAACCAAACCCAAAGACCCAACCCAGCTGTGACCACAACATACGAAACATCCCAGCTTGCTTGAGGCAGAGGGGCAAGCCTGGTCTTAGCCAAGCCCCCCAAGGAACATCACCAAAAAAGCCAATCCTGGAGAAAATGGAGCTTTTATCACCCAAACTACCTCTTCCCAGTACAGGCTGAGACCTCCCGCTCACCTTGCTGCTTCCTGAGCTATTCCATTTGCTTTTTCACGTGGCCACTGCTTGCCAACATGGTGCAAATGCCTTTTTGCAGCACTGAAAGCAAAGGCAGGGAGGTGATAGGCTCCCCATATGCCCCTTCACTCACTCCCTGCCACAGCTGGCTATCAACTCCAGTGCCTCTTGAATCCTTTCCTGCTCTGTCTTCCTTAAATCCCCTTTTCCTCACAGGCAGTTACCTGGCTTAATGAGAGAAATCCAAAATCACAGGCTCCTTGGGAGTGAGGGGGCTTGCTGTTTTGCTCAGGGGGCTTCTGCTTCCAACCATAACGTGCATAAGGAGGCATCTTCTGCTTCAAGGAGCCAGCAAAACTTTGAAGGGATTAGAAGAGAAGGTTTCCTCCCATGTCCCTCCCTGGTGTGTGCATCTCTAACACAATTAGCTCTGTGCCTCGGCAGGCAGGGACCGAGGAGTTTTTGTTTTTCAATGAACAATTGTCTGTCAGAGAAATGCAGATTTGATGAAGCTTAAGTGCTTTGTGGGATTCCATCAATTACATCTCCAAAGTCACTGGGAAATTAGGAGAGCATTTAATTTTTACAAGGTTGAATTGTTTTGGTTTCCAAGGCCTAATTTTGTTTTTCTTTCAGGCTGTACACTAGGATAATGCAATATATAACATAATGCTCCAGATGATGATGTTGGAATTGAACATTTCCCCCTCCTTCATAGAAAGGAGATGATTTGAACCAAAATATGTTTGCAACTTTCACATAGGTGGAAGATTTCTGCACAGCATTTTGGGCTGAAACTCCCAAACACCCAATTTCCCCCCAGGAATAGAAGTTCTCAGCATCACCTATTTCATTTTGAAGTGCTTTCCCACTCCCCACAGTCCCAAAGCCACCTCTGGGTGACTTGTGATGGAAGGAGACCAGAGCATCAGGCAATGCCCTGATCCTTCATTTCTAACCCCATTCTTCCCTTGCATGGTTACACTCTTAGATTAAGCTGTTTCTCTGCCCCAATTTGTGGCAGCTAAGGAACAACTCATTGTTTTGATGTGGAAGACAACAAAAGAGAAGGATTAGCTCCAGACAGGCTGTGCTAAGGCTTGTATGCCTGCATGGACCATGCCAAATTTCTCTTTCATCTAAAAAGGCAGAGACTGACACCACACCAGTGCCACTGTGGGCCACAACCCCTTGGTAGATGCTCTCCCTTCTGCATACTGCTGAGCCAGACAAACAACCTCCTGCCTGATGGCCTGACCCTGGGATAGTGGAAAGGAACAGTTCACATCATCCTTGTAGGTAAACTAGACTTTTTTTCTCACTCCAATTGGAAAGAAATCTGTGCTAGAGGAGCCTCAGCCCATGAGCAGGGAGGTGGTGATGATCAGCAGGGTTTCAAGTCTGTGCAGAACAGCAGAACTTGCTGTCTGGGTCTGTGGGCTCTGCTGTCTCCTGCTGACACCTCTCCCAAGATGGGATGGATCCTGGAGTGTAGCCACCCCATCAGCCCTTCCACATCCACCTGTGCAATGTCTTTGGTCTCCATAGTACCAACCACTCTCTTCTGACTTAAAAGACTCACTAACACCTGCAGGCATCCCAGATGTTGCAGAACCATCAGAGCACACCACAGCAGTGGCACTGCAGCTGCTCACACAGCAGGGGAACAGGGGCCTAATTCTGCTGCTGCTTGTATCTGCTGCATGGCCATGGGGCAGCAGACATAAGGAATCCTGCTTCAGACAAGAGGATTGGTATCAGTGAGCACAGCCAAACTGAGAGATACCTGGGGAAATCTGAATTTAAGCCCCATTACAGGTGTTTCCTTCAGTCCCTCAGGGCCAATTCACAGGTTTTCATCTCAAATTATAAATCACCAACACAGGAAGGTTAAGCCCTTTCTCTCCATCAGCATTCTCCACCTGGACTGAGCAGTTACCACCATGCTGGTAGATCAGCAATACATATCCCTATTTGATACATATACATGTACTGGCAATAATCTGACTTATTCCTCCATCAGTTTTTCCAGGTTAGGTGTGATCCCTACATGATGGTACAAAATTCTCACTGGATTCAGAGCAGAGCCACCAGGTTTAGGGAAGCTTGCTGGAATCTTGTTTTCTTGGGAGATATCTGTGGCTTCTTCAGACCTGGCAGCAATTCTAGGGTGCAACAAGGAAAGGCAGCATGGAAGCAGAGACTGGTTGTCATGTTGCAAGGTAGGGCTCAAAGGCAAGGCTTCCCTTAGCAATGCCAAGGTCTTAGCAAGGTTGCAGTTCATGCCGCTTAAAATTACCCAAATAAAAAAAGGCCTCCGATAAGAAAAGAACTGCAGAGAGCCTTTGTGCAGTGATGCCATCTGCTGGGTACAGGGGAAAACAGCAAAAGCCCAGAGAGGAGGAGAAAAAAGGGCTCCATGGGAAGTGTGGGATGGAGGCTGAGGAGCTCTCACCCCTCCATGTGATGAAAGGCTGAGGGAGCTGGGGCTCATGAGCTTGGAGGAGACTGAGGGGTGACCTCATTCATGGTTACAGATACATAAAGGGTGGGTGTGAGGAGGATGCAGCCAGGCTGTGCTCAGTGATGTCCAATGACAGGACAAGGGGCAACAGGCAGAAGCTGGAACAGAAGAGGTTCCAAAGAAACACAAGGAGAAACTTGTTCCCTGTTGAGGTGAGGGAGCCCTGGCAGGGGCTGCCCAGATGGGCTGTGGAGGCTCCTTCTCTGGAGACATCCCAACCCAGCTGGATGAGTCCCTGTGTGCCCTGCTCTAGGTGCTGCTGCTCTGGCAGGGGGGTTGCACTGGATCAGCCTTTGAGGTTCCAGCCCTTGAGGTTCTGTGACTCTGTGACTCCACTGCAGAGCCTTTGGGCTCTTCCCTGTGACACCTCTAACTAAGCAAAGCAATATCCTCATTTCTCATTTGTGAGCCCAAAGCAGACTGTGTCTCCTGAGGGAGCTGCAAGCAAACTGCCCTTGACATTTTAACCGAGTCCTTTTAAGGCCAAACAATTAGGTAATGGCAGAGCCCACGCCACTGAAACACCCGAAGACAACTGCAGCGCCAGTCCTGGCAGAAATACTGGAAGCTGTATTGAGGGCACAGAGGAACTGGTAACAGATGATGACAATACATTAAAGGAATAAGAAATCTGTGAGATTTGTGCTCTTCCCTGGTTGAGCTGCTTGGCTCTGGCTCTGCTGTGTATTAATTGCTTACAAGGCTGCATGTATATTTTATGCTCGGTACCTGCCTGGAACATTTGTTGGATTTAGCTTTGATTGATGAACCTCTGATTATATACTTCTGTGGTCCCTGGCAAATTAATAAACTGTTGACTGGTAAAGATTCACAATGTCATGATTTGTGAAACAGTGTCCAGAGTGAAGCTGAAGCAAACCCAGTGCTAAAAATCAGTACACGAATGCTCCCTCAACTCTATCAGAAGGGGATAGCTTAATTAAATTACATCTCAATATTGCCCACAGCACTTACCAAACTGGCAAATGGAGTTCATGGCAGTTCAGCTTTAAAGCTGACTGACTTCCCTGCAAATTTGCAGCATGTGCCTCCATCCCTGCTCACACTGGAAGCCCATCTCTCACCCGTCAGATGCCAGGAGCAGGGGCAGGATGAGGAGGGAACGTGTCGCCCAGCACAGGGACCAGTGCTATAAGGTCACACATTGGGACTGCAATAAGCTCCAAAACTCAGCTCCTATCACCCATGACCCCACTTAGCACCACGAGCATGACTCAAGGCTGGAGGAAGCACTGCCTGCCCTCTCATTAGGCTTTTTCCCAGGCAATGGCCATGGACTAGAGTGGGAAACATGGGCTGGTGTCCTCCAGAGCTCTGCCCACACCCCTGTGTTTGCTGGGAACCTACGGGGAGATGATGAACATAAAATATTGCACAGAGCTGGGAGACTGGGAGAGATGGGACACTGTACCCTGGTGTCAGTCTGATGGGAAGCAGGGAGAGATGTGGATGGGAAGTGGGATGAAGTAGCCACCCCTAAACTTTCCCCAGGGAGCTCAGCTCTGCTGTTCAGAAATAGTGTGACCACTAGGATGAGGCTGCAGCTGGGACTGAGGAGCTGAGGGGCTTGACCCCATGACTGCAGGCACAGCAGCATCATGTCCCTGCAGTGGGGAGAAAAGGAGGCAAAGAGCAGAGGGAGGAGAGATGGGCATCTCTCCAGCCATCTCCTGTCCCCATGGGATGCACGGCCTCGTGAGCCCATTGTGATGCAGGGGTTAGAGGGTCCTGTAGTCCCTGTGTGTCACCTCTCACCCACAGCATTCCAGGATAATAACTCTCACTGTTTCTCCTTTCTTCCCCCACTGCCCACTGAACATGCTTCCTTTTCTTTGCCTCAAGTCTCAGGCATCACAGAGGCAGGCGGGTTATAGTTTCCAATTCCTGCCCCTCTGTGTGCCTGGTGAGAGCCAGGCCTGTAATGTATTGACAATTTCTAGCTTAATATATCCTGGCTTTTAAAAAGAGGCATCTCTTCCCAGTGGCACAGGGTGATCAGAGTCCTCAGTGCTTTTGATGGTGTTTGGGAGGCACATTGGCATTCAGAGAAAAATAACACCTGAAAAAAGGGGGGAAACCTCCCCAAAGACTTGAAAGGCAGCTGCTCTCCAGAAAAGGGAACAAAAGACAATGATAATGGGAAAAGAAAGGAGGAAAGAGAGAGGAGTGGCAAAGGGGGAGATGGCACCAGGTGCTGCTGGTGACACATCAGGCTGTCGTGTAAGTGGCCTTAACAAGCAACCAGAGACTGGGATAATGAAAACATGGCCCTGGGAACAGCATAACTCCAGCCTGACCTTTCCCTGCTGCTGTGGATAAACATCTTCAATAAAGAGACACTTAACTCCTGCCTCTGCTGAGATGGGAGGGATGGGGCAGCGGGGGCTCTGCCTGTGGTGAGAGGGAAGGGGCAGAGGGGCTTCAGGGGGCTTTGGAGGCACAGGTGTGTGCTTGCAGGGCAGGCAGAGAGGGTGAGGAGCTCTGGATCCCCTTGGGGCCTGGCAGGCAGATGGATCCTACAAAGACAGATGAGAGGGATGCTTCAGGTTTCCCCCACTTTCCCATGGCCCTGCCCCCACATGCCTGTGTGTTATTCCAGACTCATACAGACTCTGCATGCAGGGAAATGGTGACTTTACTACTGGGAGAGATGGGTTAGAACAGGAGAGGTGCTGAGCTCTGCTGCAGCCACCTCATAGAGCAGCAAAACCCCTCTGTGCATTGATATCTGGGAACAATTCAGAGCTTCTGTTCAAAACTAATACTCTAGGGTCTAAAGGGTCTTGTGGAGGACCTGGGACTCAGCAGATTGTCCAGCAAGTGAATACATTCAGAAACAACCCAAACCTCTGAGGGTGTAAAAGAGGCAGAGGATGAGGAGATGCTTCATCTTCCTCCCACATTGTAAAGAAAAAGGCAGGAGAAAAAGCAAGATTGCTTTCAGCCTGTGCTTTCTTGACAAGCAGGAAAATGACCATCAGCATTTTTCTCTTGCTCATCTGAGCCCTGGGGCTCCTTCCCCAAGCTCCTGAAGGCCCATGTGATCTGCCACAAAGGCTCCAGGGATGGGAGGATTCCCCTTGGCCACATCCCCAGAGCTGAAGCAGGCCATACCCCTCATTTTATCCCCAAAAGAGTCACCAGCCCCAGGGCCCAGCAGCCATGGCACCTACCACACAGCCCGTGGAGTCCACCTTGCGATCCGAAACACACTTGAAGTTGCGGGTGCAGCCGCCGTTGTTGCGGGAGCAGTCCCGCACTGGCCCGAACGACGACAGCAAGTCATTGATGGTTTCGAAGTAAGTGGACAGCATCGCTTCTTCCCTTGGAGAGAAAAGGCACCGTTAGGGCTGGCAGGGAGCTGGCAGCACGTGGCAGGGGCAGGACACTCCACAGAGAAAGCTGCCCTGGCAAAACCGTGGCATTTTGATTAGGAAAAGTGTTCAGGGACTTTACTTTCTGCTGGGTTCCTGCAAAGGGAACACAGATGCTTGTCAAGAGCTTTAAGTATCTCCAAGGTACTACTATCCTCAAACCACGTTTGATACATTAAATGTTATCTGCAACCCATCTGGGGCATCAGAGCTCATCACCCTGTACCTGACCAGAGACAAAGTGATGCACCCAAGGTCACGGAACAGGTCACACTGATGGTGATGGATTTGACCTTCACGGGCTGCAGTGCAACACTAACCCCTCTGACCTTAAAATACCCTCTAAGGCAATGCCAGGAGTCACAGACAGGGGTTTATTCTCCTTTAGTATCTCCTCTGCTGTCCCATCAGCACCTAAAAAGCTGCATAATGACTCGATGCCCAATGCCAATCTCTCTTTTTTTGGAGGGATTTATTTGAAAACCATATGCTTGGCAATGAAACAGTGGTTGGAGGCAATGTTCAGCAGCTCTGGAAGACCACAGTACTGCTGTCTCCAACTAGCACTGTGTTATCTGTCAGTGGGGCCCCTGCACGTACACACTGTCACACACAGCCCTGCCAATACCAGAGGCTCCAAAAAATCATGAGTCAGGCATTAAAACAAATATAATTACATTGGCATAAAAATTATGAGATCTTAAAAATAAATCAATCACTGGGTAGTTTGTTGGGTTTCTCTCTTTTTTTTCTCTCTCTCCCCTAAATTTGCCTTTTGCTTTCTAGGCCTTTAGGGCATAATCAAGCTTTTCCCTGTAAACCTGAGGGTTAGAAACGATGCAGAGACCAAACACAAGAAATAAAGCCCTGTGGAGTAGTGAAGACACAATTCTGCAGGCTGCAGGTTTCTAGGCAATCATGAGATTCCAGAAGCTGGGACTTTCAACAAGCAAAAAACACCATTAAACCAGCAAGAACTGGTAAATCAGCACATCCCTGATGGATGGAGGCGGAGGGCCGCTTCCCCGCTACCATGTGTTGGGGTGATAAGTTACCCCAGTGTCAGGGCACCTCCGTGCCCACCACAGTGCTTGTGGCTGCATCACTATCCCACGTAGCAGATTCATGTCTGCACTGCCTGCTTTCGCCCCAATTAATGCTTCCCAATTAACTTTTCCCTCTTGGTGATCACGCTTCCGACATTCCCCCTCTCTTGGCCCATCTCCTAGATTTTCCAGCATATTTGAAGCTGAATCTCTCTCTGTCCTCTCTTGGTCATGTTTCAAATATCTTTAGAGCCCTTTTCTATTAGCACTCTGTTCCCACCAGAATTTGCAGCTCCTCCGAAGTGAGGGAGTGAGAAAGGCAGAATATATTACATCAGGGCACGTCTCTCTGCTGCAGAGAAGGGAGGAGAGAAAGGGCACATTATTTACTAACCAAAAATGCTGTTTATTAATGTAGAATTAGTGAAATAAAAAAAAAAAAAAACAACAAACCATGACAACTCCTCCAGTGCCCACACAGAAAGCTCAGCCCCATCTGGTCCTCCTGAGGGCTTTCTCATTGTAGGTGCACTGCAAGGTGAGCTGTGCTCCTGTCCTCCCTCTTTGCATTTTCATTTGGTCATCAAACAACCAGACCCTCCTGCAGCTCCCACGGCCCTGGGGGAAGAAGGTGAGGAGCTACAGCTGCTTCGGTGGGAAGGAGATCCTGAAGCTGGATCCTTGGCTGGGGTAGCTCTGGGGAGCTGCAATGCTGCTGGAAAAGCCATCTCATCCTGAATAGCATCGTGCTGTCAGGCTGGAGATGCCAGGGGCAGCTCGTTGTGCTTTTAATTAAAACCTGGAAGCACAAACTGACCTTCTGCCCTCAGGAGGACAGAGGACAGGAACGGGAACATCGCTCTCTGAACCGTGCCTGGCATAATGGATGACCCCTGACAAAGCACAGGCAGGGGCTGCCGGGCCGCAGTGAGCCATCTGAGTCATGAAATATTAACCTTGCTGCAAGGTGGGGCAGCAGAGCTGGAGGGAAGTGTTGAAATGGCACCTGCCAGAGGAGCAAGGGGACGGCTCTGCCTGCAGACAGAGGGAGGCTGCTTGGCCCATCACTTCTGCACTGGCCGGTGTTAGGTTAGAGCAGCATCGCTCCAACACAACAAGCTGCAGGGGGTCTCAGCAGATGAGAGGGCTGAGGCCACGCTGTGAGTGAGCTGGGAGGAAACTTTGCTTTTGGCTGCTTCTGGAGGGACCAGTAGAGCCAGGCTCGCTGCAGGCAGGCACTGCTTAACCCTTGCACTGCCAGTCTCAGAGGCTCCTTTGAATGAGGAGAAGGGCAGAGCAATAATTCATTACCCATCTCCCACAGTGACCATGGGATAAGTGACATGAGGCATGGAGCTGATGACTTTGCACTCAGGCAGCTCTGGCAGTGAGCTCTGCCCGTCCCTCCTTGCCTGCGGCCCTCAAGTCCCAAATGCCCACAGATCCTGGAGAGCAGGCAGTGCCCACAGGCAGGGGATGCCTGAGGAGCAAGGGAAGCATCTGGCCACCACTGGCCGATGCCTGCTGGAGGCAGCCATCCCTCCACACCGCCCAGGCACACATCAGACCAGCCCTGATGGATGAGTCACTTTCCCTGTGGTAACAAGCTGCCTGCAAAAGAACAGTTCTTTCCTCTTGTTCTCCATCTCTCCCTATTGAATTTCACTGAGTAAGCCCTGGATCTGTTCTGACAAGGCAGGATGGGCAACATGGGCTCCGCAGCTCACGCTGTGGCCGAAGCACATGAGAGAAGCTGCCAGTGGCCCTGGCTGGAGCCAGGACCACAGGGCCCAGGCAGGGCTCGGCCCTCAGCCTACTGTGAGGATGGAGTAATTCCCCACTGCCCTGAAGCAGATGCCAGATCCCATTCAAAAGGGCATTTTGGAGCAAGCACCCTGATTTCTGGTGCCAAATTCTCTCTGTAAGCACACACATGTCTATGAACACAGGCACGAGCTCTTTCCTTAACCCTGCAGCCCTCCTAAAGACACACATAAACAATCCACTTACAAACAAAACACACTCCCTTCTCTCCCAGGACCCACTGATGACACACAGCCTCAGTAAAAGCCCCTTTGCTAACAACTTGCATTGCCACAAACAGCCAGTGTGATGCAGAGCAGCAGAGCTCCCTGCCAGATCACAGCCCTCATCCTCACCCAGCCCCACATCACCTCCCATCACCTGCATTTGCCTCAATTCTCTTGAAAATACTTTTCTCCATCCCCCTGCTTTGTTCCAGGACCTCACTAATGAAGCAGATTTGGTGACAAATATAACTGAAGGTTATTTATTCATGAAATACCAACACCATGCAATTCTCAAAGCCTCCAAAGCACTCATCTCAGAATAAGCCCCTGAGCTTCGCAGAGGCTCTTCTCTCCAGCTCATCCTGGAAGGGGATTAGTGAGTGTTATCCAACTCAGCTGCCCCTTTTTATTGTCTGCTAATGGTTAAAGACTTCAGCATCTTACAAAGTTAACCATCACTGAGAAAAACAAAGAAAAAGATGTGAGCTGGGGACTAAGACAGTGTTACTCTACCATCTGCTCCCTGAGTTGTGTTTGGTGAGGGATCACGGGGAGATTTGAGGTTCATGACTTTCTAGAGACAGGGCTCACTAGTAGCATAAGTCATGATGCTTTGTCACCTGCAGCTTCATCCTAAAGGAGAGTCTGCTACAGAGCAGGGACCCGAAACTACCCAGCACAGCTCAGCCAAGGTACCACGTGTCCTTGTGCTGCTTCCTACTTCCATTGGTGAGATCCCACTCGACAGGGAGCTTAAGAGCTGATGTACTTGCAGAACAGAGCAAGATGCACCCAGATACTGCATTTTTAATCCCAGCAGCTGCTTGCCTGTCTAATTTTGGCCAGCTCTGGCCACAAAACATCTGCTCTGCTGGGAGACTTGAGAATGGGCTGGTGTCACTGCTTAGAGCCCACCAGAGACACGTCCCCCTGGGCAGACTTTGGTTCCTTTTCCTGTTATGATCAGACAGGGGTTAAACCTGGATATCCTTTGTCCTTCACTCTTCTTCCCTACCCCATCAGATCCTAGAATTATAGAATCATTTCAGATGGAAAAGCCCTGTAAGCTGCTGCAGTCCCAGCCCTCCCCTCACCCTGCCAAGGCCACCATTACCACATGGCCCTCAGTCCCAAGGCTCTGGGATCCCTCCAGGGCTGGGCACTGCCCCAGCTCCCTGGGCAGCCTGGCACAGGGGCTGACACCCCTCTCAGGGAAACAGTTCTGCCTCAGCTCCGATCTCAACTTGCCCTGATTAAACTTGAGCCCATTTCCTCTTGTCTTATCACTTGTTACATGGGAGAAGAGGCTAACCCCCACCTCCTTGCACCCTCCTGTCAGGGAACTGCAGAGACTGATCATATCTACCCTAAGCTTCCTCTTCTCCAGACTACACATCCACACCTCCCTCAGCCAGAGCTTTACCCACAGGGACACTCATCCTCTGCCTCACGGATGCCTGTGTTGGAGTCGCAGCTGCTTCTCCCTTCCAGACCTCATCACAGCCTTATTCAACCCCAAAATGTGCTCAAGCCAAGCACCCATCCCTCTGGGACAGTTTTGAGGAGGAGCTGGATGCTCACTCTGGGGGAAATCCCTCTGAGGAATCCCCAAACACAGCCTGAGACCTGTGACAGCTCAAGTCCCTATTCATAGTGTGGAGAGGTTACTATTTTCTTCCCAGCAAATGCTCTTGTCTGAGCATCCCCTGTACTCTCACCTTCTCCACTCCTGTCTTCCTCTGCCCCTTTTATCTTCTCCCTCACACTTCTTTATCCTCCACTAAACTCCCATTTTCCTCTGCTAATCCATCCAGCACTGAAATCATTAGTGAGGCTGCTGAAACTCGAGTTTCAGAGCAAGTCTCTCAAAGATATTAATGGTGGAAGTGGGCTCTGCATGAGCCTCTCTTCTGTGTGAATGGTTCTGCCTCCTGTGGTTTTTTTTTCTGCAGACAAGTGGGTTGGAAATTGTTTATACCAGCCACAACCTGCAAATGCTGGGTGCAAGATGGTGAGCTGGGACAGGCAGGTGCTCTCAGCTGCAGGCTTGAAATATCAAACTGGAGGGAGAATTGTGGACAGTAGCAGAAGGAAAGTTAACTCAGCCCTTCCTCCCCATATTCCAGCACTCAGGCTGGTTAAGGCTGGCAAAAGCTCAGCATGTCCACAAAATCCACCACAGAAAAGGGCAGGAAGGGGCTGCCCACCTAAGCAAAAGAGAACCCCAGCTGGGGCTGTACTGCAACACTGGTCATCACATCTTTAATAAAGCATTACATATCACCAATAGAAAACCGAATTGCATTTGCACAGCCCAGCACTCAAAAATGAAGCACTGGGGGTTGATCAACAAGCAGGGCTGGGACCCAGATCAACAAGCACCCTGAAGTATCACCAGCCACAGCCCAAGCTCCCTCTCAGCACATGGCATCCCCCTCACCTGCAGAGGCAGAGCCATCCCTTCCCCTGTGGTCCTCTCCTCCTGAGGACTCACTGCACAGGATCCCCAGTACCTCCTGAACATTACTTTGCACTCACAGCTTCTGAACGCTGGGTATTGTTTTCTTCCTGCTTAAGCTGGGGAGCCAAGGCAACAAGAGATCAGGACTAAAGGTGCTCACCACTGTCAGATGTCCAACTGGAGACGCTTTCAATGTTATTTTTAGTACTTTTAGCACTTCCCACGCTTACAGTACAATTCCAAGGGAGTCTGACTGCACTACAGCCTCAGCTGTTCTGTTCATGCAGTTGAACACCCAGTGTATGAAGAACATGCAATTTCCCAAGATTTCAATCTTTTTATTATTACTATTCTGCCTGCAACAAGAGACCATTCTCTCTACAGTCCTCCCCTGTACCCAGAACACAATTTACCATTTAGATGATCACTGAAGGTCCCTTCCAACCCTACGATTCTAACATTCTATGTCTGTAGTGAAGGCAGCCTTCCCCAGCACCAACCCATAACCTATCTCCCAGGCAAGTCCATCCAAGCACCGACCAAACTGAGATGCTCTGAAAAAGTTAATTTGCAGCGCTGGGGCTGGAGGATCCAAAGAGGTGGTGGCAACTTCTAACTCAGGGTATTCCCAGCTAGAAATTTCAGCATGCTTAAGCTGGAGGCTTCACTCAGACTCCTCAGTGCAGTGCCTGAAGATGTGTGTGCAGGCAGCACATTTATTATTTCACACAGGCAAACATAAAATGAGTTTCTTCCCAGTGCACCCACAGACACTTTTCAGCCACTCTTAATAGTGTTGGGAGGTTTGAAGAAAAACCCATCATCCAAAGTCTTAAACTAGAAGAAATCATTCTTACTTGAGTGATACTGGAGAAGGCACTTCAATGGAGCTACACTGACACACCGCTGCTGAGGAGCTGCTTAACTATAAATTTTCTGGGTCGTCTCACTTCTTGTGGCAATACTATAACAAACACTCACAGGAACGCTCTCCCAAAAACCTGAGGTGGAAAGTGTTGAAAAATTCCCTACCACACTTCAGTAATCTGCTAGAGGTTGAACAAAACCATCGCTCTACCAGAGTGTTTTGAAGCTCACCTCAGCAAGCAGAAGGGCCAGCAATTTAATTACAGCAAAGCAAACCCAAACCCACCGGGATCAAAGGCTCAGCACACATAGCACACACATCCTGGGGACACTGGGGCTCACTGGGACCTCCACCCTGCTGCAGCCTCCTCAGAGGCAGCCTGGGTCTGCTGCGCTAAGGACCAGGGGGGCACAGATGAGATCAATGAATGACTTTGCATCCTGAGCATTTTTGCCCCTGTCTCAGGGAAACACCACAGTTGCCACTTCAGCCCTGTGCAAGCCAAAGGCAAATGCAGGAGATGCCAGCTCAGTCTCCCAGGCAACCTCAGTGCTGGAGGGGGTGAGAAAAAGCAGATGAGCCTTAACAGGGAGGATAAAGCCCGGGCAGTATCAGTATTTTTCCAAGTCTTTGTACTGGAAAAGTCACCTGCCAGCGCCTGCTCCACCACGGCTGGGGATGGATCCGGCAGCAGCACTGTCAGGATGCTCTCTGCTGTCCTTGCACAGCAAAATGTGGGATGGGATTGGAAGGGAAGGACTGGGAGAGAGTGAGATGGGATGGGACAATACAGAGGCTTGCAGCACAGCAAGTGACCTTGAAGGGACAGAAAACCTGCACTGAGCACCTGGTGACACCAGCTGGGAGGAGAAACAGCACTATCCTATCCTGGTGGAAGCAATGGGCATTGTTCTGTAACCCACCATCCTGTTCTGCATTTATTTAAGATGCAGCTTTCCCAGTGTTTTTTGAGGTCCCAGCTTTATTCTTCTGTCTCTCTGGAGCCCCAACAGCCATGTCCAAGGGCTCAGCACCATCATGCTGCAGCAGGCAAATGTTGGCTCTCCTGCACATCTCCCACTTGCCCCTAACCTCACAGCAGCCAACTCCTCATGGTAGGGATGGGACTCTCCCCATTGCAAAGGTGTCCAGCACTGACACCATTTCCCCCTCTTCCATGCACCTGCACAGCCCCAGATCTCTGCTGCTATTACCACAACTGCTCCTAACACGCCCGACAATGGTTTCAGCTTCAAAGGAATTCATTTCCCTCTGCTGATTACATCACCAGCCAGAGCCAGACGCACCTAATGCAGTTTCATTAACTTTAGTTATTAAGTTACAAAGCACACAAATTCATCCCAGATCAGCCAGACCCATCCCTTTCCCTGCCCAGCTCCTCCAAACTTCGCCTGCAACAAAATAGTTTAGAGCAATCTAAAATGGCAGCAAACCAGGAGGTCAGGAAAAGCACAGATTCATCATCTTTAAGATACTGAATGGTAAAAACAAGTAGGATGTTTTTAGACACCAGGAACAGCAGGGAACAGCAAGCTCCAGCCTCAGTAAGGAGCCTCCTGGCCCCTCACATCACTGCAACTACCAACCAACACCTCGGGTGAGGGGCTCTAGGCAGCTCCAAACAGTAATAATTGAACAGCTAATAGTAGTGGAATCTGCTTGTTCAACATGGAATCAGTAGTAGTAGTACATATTAATTGATAGCAATTGCACACTAATTAACTCAAAGAGCAATATGTTTATCTAGCCAAACGGATCACACTACTGGCATGGGGGTTATCAGTAAAGGCAGCAATTCATAATTAAAGACTACAGAAATGAATATTATCAAATGACTTCTCTATGCTAATGAATATTTTTACCAGCTCAGTTTGCTCAGCAATTCCTTCTACCCCATCCCTTCAACACATCGTTGACAAAATAGCGAACTTCAAAATACATCCCTGGCTTCCATTTAGAAACACGAAGCAAGTGGAGGATGTTTCTTATGAGACAAGGTGGTGGTAACAAGGAAGGAATAAAATGAGTGCACAAGTGGAAGTGAGAGGCCACAGGGAGAGCTCATGGCTCACCAGACCTCGCTGATGCTGCTGGGAGGCAAAGCTTTCTGCAGGCTGCTAGTGAAAGGAGGCATCTAGAAATACTTGTAACACTCCTAACCAATCCAAACCCTGACCCTGGCACCAGGCAGGCAGTGGTCAGGAGTCCCGTGGGCATAATCTGGGGGGATGGAGTGAAAACACACCACACTGTGGGAGAAGGAGGGGCTGGGGGGAGAAATCTGGTCTCACGTTGATTAAATCTTTTGTTCTGAACTCAGAGCCATGTGTTGTGACCAAGGGCAGGGACCCAGGAGACAAGACAAGAGAGTGAGCCTGGCACCAGATATTCCATTGAGATTGTGCCTCAGCAGGACAGTGGCACAGGCTCTGCTATCATCCTCACCTTGCTTCTGCACTGACTGCTTGGATGCAACTCAGCCCTTCCCACAGCCCTGCCTCCAAATGGAAAACAGCTGCCAAACACAGTACCCCAAGCTGAATGTACAGGGTGCCGCATCCAGGCTGTATCTCTGCCTGGATGGTGGGGTCTCCACCAGCAAAGGGATCCTGAAGAGCAGGGAAGGTTTAGATTAGAGATTAGGAAGAAATTTTCCCTGAGAGGTTTGTCAGCCCCTGTGCCAGGCTGCCCAGGGAGCTGGGGCAGTGCCCAGCCCTGGAGGGATCCCAAAGCCGTGGGGCTGAGGTGCTGAGGGCCAGGGGTTAGTGCTCGGCTGGGCAGGGTAAGGACTGTGACTTGATGATCTTAAAAGTTTTTTTCCAACCAAAACAATGCTATGACTCCATGATCTGCTCCTCAACATCAACCCCAACCAAGTCTCCAAGGAAAGCCCACGTTAGCAGGGCTGCAGACATGATGAGCACTGAGACATGGAGCTGCAGCAGGCACGTTCTGCACAGGAGCCAGTGCCACACAACACGGGCACCCGCAGCTCTGCACACAGAGAAAGTGTAAGCAAGGGAATCACTGAGGTTGCAACATCATACACAAAACTTAAGAAAACGTGAGCAGTAAGGTTGCCAAGGCAACCTTAATGCAGTCTCTGGTAATTAAGCACTTTGATGAAGGTGTTGATTGCAAGACCATGCACAACAGGGTTATCTGAAGGATCCGTCTCTCCCCAAAGGTGATGGTGCTGAGCTGTGGCCAGGTTCTGGGTGCAGGAAATGCTTGGAATGCTCAGCATTTCAACATGACAAAACCCACCCCTGGGTACCCATGAACATCCACAGGCTTCTCAGCACCCTACAAATAACTTCAGCTGCAGTTTCTCAGTATCTTGTTTTCTCTATGTCGGAGGACGCATTGCTCCTACTTTATTGTACTCTACTCAGATGCTGTTCTGCATGCACAATTACTCAGCTCCTCATGGCTTGCTTACCCTTTTCTCAACACCAAAAAGCAGCAATATTTCACAACCAATAAAGTGATTAAGTTCCCAATCACCCTGTTATCATCCCCATTTTACAGATGGGGAGCTAAGGCCCAGGTATGGTAATGTAAAAAACATCCACTACATTACATGCACCGAATCTGAGGCATTTAGACTTGATTTTTCAGAGTGCTTAGCATTAAATGACACTTTCCCTGCTCAAAGCACAGCTCTCATTGCCTTCAGCTGAAGTTTTTACAGCCCCACATTAATGCAGATCATTCCCAGAGCAGGTTCATCGGCTGTGCTGAATGAGGCAAAGGTAAAAAAAAAAACTAGGATATGATTATGCTATTAAAGAGGGTTTCATAATGCATATGCACAGAGGGGCTGCCTGAAGGCTGCACAGCAAACTGACCCTGGCACCTCCTGGCTTTGGAGTTTTACAAACTTGATAATGTTTGCTAAATAGGAGCCTAATGGGGGTTTTACTCTGGGCAGGGAGGAAGGGGAAGGCATTCAGGCTGGAGAAGAGAGGTTTTTCAGCAGCAGTGGCAGGATGCAGCATCACTCGGCCTTTGGCAGGCAAAGCTCTCCCTGGGGTAAAATCACCTGCCTACTCAGCCCTTTTGTCCCAGTATAGCCCATTCTTCTCTCCCATTCCCTTTCCTTGCTAGACCCAAACTGAGTATTTTTGTCCAGTGTCTGTTTCCCTCCTTCACACCCTGGGCCAGTGTTTCAGAGCAGGGATGCTCATCCATGCTCAGGCACAGAGGACTGTTGATGACTCTTGCTGCTAAAATCAAACAAGATTTCATGCCGTGTGCAGCAATTCAAGTTTTTCAAAAGCACTTTTAAGCTGGCCAAATTAAGGCAGCTCTTCGCTTGTTAGAGACAGACCCTCCACAAAACGTCTGCCTCAATCCTCTGCAACAACTTTGCCTGGGGGAGAAAAAGAAATATTAGAAAAACAAGCAAATGAGCAAAAGCCTAGACAGAAGGCCTGGGAGCTCTCGTCCTAAATTATTAAAGGATGAAAACATCATGAAATGGGTCAGGCCACCCCAGTACCAGGCAGTGATTGCAGCCCTGCCTGGGCTGCTTCAAAGAAAACACAGATTCACAGGGACTCTATGTGGCATGGTGAGAAATGCCATTAATCTCACTACCATGATGAGCTCTGGATGTCTCCTTGCTACCTCACCTGTATCCACTCCAGACACAGACCCAATCAGATGCTGGAGAAGAAAAATGGATCCAGACACCTTTCCCTTGCCTTTGCTCTTCAAAATAATCAGCCATCTGCAAACCAAGACTTCAGGTCACTGCTAGTTTGTCATCCCAAAGGGATGAGCTAAAGGATTTTCCCATTTGCAACAGACATATATCCAGCCCAAAAGAGATCCTGGCTGGGGCACTTCTCTGCACCCTGTTTTCCCAGCCTAGAAATTGGGAATTTGCTTGCTGGTGGGAACTTAGAGGGGCCAAAAAGATAGAGCAGAGCTGGAATGACCCCAGCCTTGTGCCCTATCCCCACAGAGTCCCACAGTGCTCCACGGGTGCTGGGGATGGACAGAGTATGGCATGGAGGGCTGTATCTGCCTTCAGTCATCACGCCTTGCAATGCCAAGTTTGAATTTCCCAGACTGGGGACTGAGGCTTCAGCATCTGTTTAGGCACAAATGAGCCCCTGGGGTTTTCCTTCCCTTTTATAGCCTTCAAGGATATTTTGGGCAGTGTTCTGCTCTAATGGGCTCTTCAGGATCTGACTTTGTGGCATTTGACGAAGGCCATCAGGAAAACCAGGACTTTACATGCAAACTGAGAGAGAGAGAGGAGGTGACTCCTTACCCTGCTGCTCACCAGGGCACAGACAGCAGGTCCAGCCACATCTCAGCCTCCACCACTCCCATTACACACCAGCTGAGGGCTTGCTTTCCTCTCCAGATACGTATGAAGTGCTCAGATGCGGTGGCGATAAACACTTTAGAAATGCCGATAGAATTAGATTAGATAAATAGGAAACAGTCATAGCTGCAGGATCAGACAGCCAGGCCCTGATTTTTCACAGGCTCCTATCGATCTGCTGGGAACAGACAGCATTGAGCTCCTGGGAAACTGAATGCTGGGGATGAACCATCTCCACAGGGGCAGGGATAAGCCTTGGGTCTGGAGATCCTGCCCTGACAGGCTGCTGACTGCAAACAGGACAGCCTGAGGAGGCCCTGAACACCACGGCAGCTCAGCATCCCCATGCAGCTCCAGGGGCAACACCAGGCTCTGCAATAAAGCTCATTGCAGCTGAAGCCCCTCAAAAGCTAGCACAGCTGAGTGACCTTCCCCAATCTCTCCTTATTCCAGGGATCACCAGACCCTGTCCACCTCCCTGTTCCCTGCATCTCATGGCATGGGGGTGCATATACCCTCATGGAGAAGGGGGTAAGAGCCTGTATGAAGCAGCACTAGAGCTTTTTGGAGAACCAAACCCATGAGCTGTGTTGTAGAAAACATCACACACCTGAGTCAGTTACTGGGGATGCATTTATGCATATATATACATATATGCATAGCTTTGCTGCTATATATAGCACCTTCTATCAGCAACACTCGCTGGCCTCAAAAAAGCCAGGTGAATGTCCACTGACAGAGGAACTGAGGCACAAATAGATTATTTACAGCTTATTTCCAGAAGTACTCTTTGAAGTTGGAATCCAATTAATTTTATACCTGGGGAGAGATTTGCATAGGGATTTTCCATCCATATGGGCAGATTTTGTAAAGGGACTCAGTTCTTATCTAGGCACCCAATGCAGACAGTTTTCCAAGGTGCCCAGCATCCATTAGCATCTCCTTGGAGCACAGCCAGCTTTGTCACAAGGGCAGCATCCTCCTTGGTAAGTCACTGGCCACTGAGCCCTCCTGAGGACACCAACCACCTCCATGGGTCTGGTCTCCAGAGGTGATGACCATCCCGATCTGCTGCTGCCTTTGCTATGGACCCTCTCACCCCTGCCTGGAGATGTGGGCACTTCAGAGCAAACAATTGCCCATCATGGAGGGGAAAAAAGGGGTTTTCTTCTGACTTAAATCCCTGAAGAATCTCAGTCCAGGATCACAGAGATGCCACTGCTGGCACACGGGAAGTGATGGGCATTGGTGGCTGGCAGAAGGCGAGAACCACCCTCTGCAGTAGCCACATCCTACTAAATCACCTTGGCTATGACCTAAAACTGGATCCACGCTGCCAGGAGGGTTTGTCTTCTACCTGCCCTGCAAAGATAAGCCACTGTGGCAGTGAGTGCTGCCTAGACAGGCCTCAAAGCAGGCACACACTGTCCCCATCCCACAAACTCTTTGGGGCAGAAGTTGGATTTAGCCCTGCACTTGGGGCAGCTCTCAACACCCTCCAATGACCCTCTCCTGACTTACAGCCTTGTGAATACCCCGGCACAGAGGTGAGAAAACCTTTCCCCATTCCCTCCCACACTCCCATCGCAAACCACAGCCTGTGGGAGCTCACAGCAAATCTCTGATCCAGGCAATGGCTGCAAAGCATCGCCTTCAGACTTTTGAGGAAGAGACAGAGCTTCAAATGCACATGACAGCCCCAGAGGCCAACGTTTCCCAAACAAATGGCAGCTGGCAGGAGGGAGCGAGCAACCTGGCTGCAGCAGCACCTGTCTGTAATGAGCTGACCCACGAGCTCCCTCCTGGCTCTCCCATTCCTGGGGTAATTGCTGCACACTTTTAGCCTTGCCTGCAGCCATTCTGGGTAGCAAAGGCTGCCAAGCTGTGTCCAGAGCCAGGTGTGCTCAGAGAAAAAGGGATAATCAGCATTTTATTTCTTCTTTTTTAAAATACAAATTAAAAAAAAAAAAAAAGAAGAGAAAGATCTGGCACTGAGCTCTGTGGGTTCTGGGACACCCATTCCTGTTCCTGCTCAACCACACTGGCTGCCATCAAAGCAAATAGGAGATGAAGAAAACACTGACTTTCTGCTTGGGTCAATAAACAAGATGAATTGAGTGTGGAGTTGAATGTGGTGCAGGAAACATTCTCATTTACCTTAGTGAGAGGGCTAAAGGCAGAGAGGATGAAGGGCACAGGTCGGTGTCTCACTGTGGCTTGGGTCTGCTATGTGGGACTGGGTCTGATGCGCTTAAAACAGAAGACCTCAGATTCAAATTCCAAGAAACAACTGGAAGGGATTGCATTCCTGCAGCTGAGCATCTCCTGGTGCCAATGGCACTTCCCTGAGTGGGTGCTGACACCTGACTGCTGCTGGTTCAGGAGTGGCCAGACCAATCCTGCTCCAGAGAGACACTGAGGGTGGGACCCAGCTCATCCATCCCAAGATTACCTGGCACATACACAGGATTGGTCACTTAGGGCTCCCTTCAAACTCACTGGGAAAGATAACTCATTTTGGGGATGATTCTCTGCCCTGAAGTGCTCAGGGAGTGTAGCAAGAGCTGAATGGAGACCTGAGCTCCAGGGACCAGATCTCTGCCTGAGAGCCTGAGGGCCTAGCTTAGGTACAGATGTAGGGATGAACTAAGCTCCTCCCAAGCAGCCTCACATCAGCACCAGCCTGCAGATCTTGGAGCTACTTGCAATAGATGCAAAGGAGAGAGGAGTCTTATTCTGTGTTCCTGAGGAATGGGAAGGTCTTGAGCATTACACAGCTAAAATGCCACTGGGGAGAGAGACAGAAAGCCTCCTCCTTGCACTTTGTGCTGACTCACACATCACAGATCCACCATGACACACAAACCTGCCAGATGCTAAAATCCTAGTGGCCCTCAACAGGATTCCTTGTCCTTGCTATGCTGTCCCATTTTATAGCTTCTTGACATTGTAGCTGCCCTGGTTTGGATCTGCCAAGCAGAGTTATTAGTGGGCTGTGGGGGTAGAAATGCAGAGGGCTGAGTGGGCTGCCAGGGTTGCTTGCTAGTCCTGGACTGAGATGTCCAAAGGAGACATCACTACCTCCTTATCTTGTTGGGTTATTTTTTTATTCATTAATAACCCACAGCCTGAAGCACCTTTAAAGGACAGATGATACATCAAATCAACAGCAGCACCATGTTCACACACAAACACATTGATTTCAAAGTTTTAACATGGAGCTCCTCTGGCTCCTCACTCTGATGCCAGACATCCCAGGACATCCTCCCTTTGTCTGTAAACCTTTGCACTCCTGCATTTTCAAGTGGAATATAAAGAATATATGCATTTATTAAAGGCTAAAAAGACTTCCAGCAGATTCTTCCCTGAGCTCAATTATTGCACTATCACCCATAGCAAACGCATTTAGGAAAGAGGTGTCCTATGGCAGCGGTTGTGAGGGATGAACTGGGGGCAATGATGGGAGCTGCAGGTAGGTGCACACAGGATGGGAGCATCCCTCCCCTTGGGCCAGTCAGATCTCAGCCATCAGGGTCGTTTCAGCTGCCAGTGTCATGCTGAAGGATATTCAGTTTGAACTGCAATTTACAGGAGCGTGGGACATGGTCGTCACTGCTCCTGCCTGATTAGATCTGTCAAAACCCATCAGGGGAAGTTTGCCAGAGAACCTGCTCTCCAGCTGCATGTTTAGCAACAGGAGATTGATGACAGGAGAAAAGAAAGAGGGGAAAAAAAAAAAGCCAAGAGCAGTATTTGCACACTGCAGGACCACCCTCCTTCTCCTCCCCATCACATTTCACTCACTGCCTTTATTTTAGTGTCTATCTTAATTAAGAAGACTAAAAGGAAAAGCTCCCATGCTAAACCAAGTTCTGCCCCTGAGGAAGATGCCCAGAATACAATTTGCTTCCTCTGAAAAGCACCAGAGACGTGTATGCAGAGACATGTCCCTCCACAGTCCTACCATGGACTCAGAAATTACCTCTGTCAGGGCAGGGAGCAAGGGATGAACAGGAGACGGTTGCCAGGAGCATCCGTCAGAGCCCGTGGCAGCTGGTAACTCCAGGTAGCAGAGGCAGCCAGGATCACTGTGTGGGCTCCTGGAGGAGGTGGAGGTGAGGGATGGCTGATCCCACCCACAGCCCACAGCAACCTGCACCCTGCTCCTCCTCACAAGGTGACCCCTCAGCCTGACTCACTTCATGCTGCAGCCGCACAAAGAGATGCTGACCCGATACTGTGTGCAAGGAGAGATGAGGCTTACCCAAAGCCTCTCAGGCAAACTGTCTCCCAAAATACAAAGACTACTCTTCAGTTATACACACAAAGGCCAAAACATCGATTTTTTCAGGCAATACACAGCAGCAAAAGCCTCTGTGAATGTGACCCTTGGAACAAAAGTGAAGTGGGAGGGTTTTGGAGGCAGAGCTCAGCAGAGAGGTAAATCTGGGGATTTATGAGCAAGAAAGCAGTCAGTTGGTTGGTGTATTTTTACCATTTCACCCCAACAGGCTTCTCCACACACATTTGCAATGAGTGGGGATCACAGCACAGTCTGAGTTCAACTTGTTTCTCCAGGTTTTACGATGGAGTAGCACCCCACAGCTGAAACACTGCCCAGTCACTGGTCCCAGGGCAACAAAGGAGCTTTCAGCACTGGGCTTAATTCACATTAGAAGACTTCAATTTAACTTCACCAATATTCACTCTGTCTACCCAAAACCAAACTTGGATTAAAGAAATGAAGATGACTTCAAAACTCATGAGGGGCTGATCTGCCACTGGAGATGAGTACAGAGTCCTCCCAGGAGCAGAGCCCTGAGTGGGAGCTGGCACTTTGGGATGGCTGCAGACTCAATTGGTGAATTACCACACTACCACAGGCAGCTCACAGGATGTGTCAACGCTCTACACTCCTCATCTGAGAAACAGGGACAACAGCAGCTACCTACCTCCCACCGTGCCATGCAGTTAATTAAGGCTCCTTTGAGTTGTGAAGATGAAAAGAGCCTACAACTGCAAAATTGTGGTTTATTATTATTGTTATGAATAAAGGCTGTTCCATCAGAGTGCACCTTCAAGCAGCGCTACTGGAGACACTGTGAATTGTTCCCAGCAGCCCTACTACCACTGGCATTCACAGGAGTTTGACTGTATACTTGCACGTTAAGAGCTTTGAAGATGTCGAGGAAGAAGAAAGAAAGGGAGAGCAAACAAGGAATTTCATCACATTTTGTGCTTAGCACCTGGAGACAATGCTCCCACCCTCCTGGGGGCCAGCACAAAACAAACCAGAGACAACAGCACCTCTTCCCCTCCTGTTCTTGCCTGTGCTTTAACCTTCACAGGCTCCCATAGCCCTGCACATGTAACATCAGGACAGACTATACTGCAAGAGCACTTCAGCAGCAAATTCACATCACAAAGCCACTTGAGAAGGGACACATGGAGCAGTGTGAGGCTCTCAATGACCCAGCACGGCCGCTGCCTGTACCCTGCCCAGCCGCAGGGCTCAGATGCCCACGGCACACGGCAGCTCCCGACAGCCACCTCTCATCTTTAATTCACACACTAGTTTAGTTAATCTATGCTTTAATAATTCATCCCTTCCATCTTAATTTTGGTAGTTGTTGAAAATCCCTAATAAAACATTTAGGGGCTCTTTTACTGAAGCAATGGCATGATTTACTTGACGGAATCCAGTCTTTGATGTCCTGTCTTAATTCCCTCCCTCCCGCTGTGCCTCAATCCTGTTTATTGCTGTGCCGGAGGTAAGAGGTTCTTGTCGAGTTTTGTAGCACTTAGATGCTTGGTCAGTGTTAATAATTCAGCTGGCCCTGCACGGCTTGGGCAAAGCATGCAGCACACCATCCTGCCTCTTTCATCATCATTTCCCTCTGCCACCACGGCTCCAGGCACAGGCAGGAGGGGGTGCAGAGGGATGAGGCAGCACAGCCCGACCGACGTGGGTCAGAAGCCTGAGCAAAACACTGCAGGTGCCAACTCCGTTGTTGAAAGAATATATATACCCTTGCACAAGGCTTCTATTTCATTCTCTACTGCTGGAATGGAGAAACATGCCGGGTTTTTGCATTCGTAATTGGGGAAGAACAGATGGTGGAGGCACAGTTGGAAGTAATATGGCCATTAAAATAATCTATATGGCTTGTAATTCTCCAACACGTGAGAATGAGGAGGGCCTGCCTTCACCTGAGTGCCCACCCGGGCTGCAGGATGGGTGGGAACGCTTCTTTTTTTGCAGTGGTTGGGATATTGAGATGTTTTGGTGTGTTTAGAAGGGTTTCACTGTTTCCATTTTCCTGGGATTCTCCTCTTGAAGCAACTTCAGGAGCCAAGAGTTGAACCAGAGCTGCTTACACTGGGTATTTATTTGACTCCCGTATGCCATGTGCAGCTCATTTTCCCCCCCAAATCACCCAATTACAGTAACTGTAAGCTTTACATCTATCTTAATGAGATAAAAATAGCAGCAGAAAGTCCCAAGCTCTTCAGGCAGGTAGGTGTGTCTGTAGTTAAATTTCAAATGGGGGTGATGGGAGCTGGAAATTACACAAAAAAAACCTCCCAGTGATTCATGGAAATTGAAACTTCTCAGGGGAACACGCAGGCTTTGCCATCTCCTCTAGCACTTACAAATCTCGAGAGCAAATGTAAATTCAGAGTGAGAAAATTGCCCAGAAAACCCCAGACATCCAGACAACATATGCAAATCTATGTCCCTGCTCTGCACGATTCAGACCATGGTTTCAGAGACCTCTGAGGCCTCCCAACACTCCAACCCACCACGCTGTTTGGTACCTCTTGATGGGTGAGGGCTTTTTCCTCTGGAATTTGGTCACTGCTTTGTGTTGGTTTGTTTATCCACACTGACAATATTATAGTAAAGGTCCTGCTTCAATATAAAAATAGAGAAAGTACCTGAAATCTTAAAAAACACACATTGGAAGGAGTAATCCTTTCCTACTTGGCCCCTGAGGCCAAGCAGCCTGATTTAAGGAAGACAGAAGGAAAAGGAATCACAGCAGCATCCCCTGGCCAGGAACTCAAGCACCCCAGGTCCCTCAGGCACTGTGCTTTCCACCAACACCTCCTCAGGCTGGACACTAGGATTTTTCTCAGACAGAAACCTCTCCATTGGGCTTAAAATCTTCACTGTGATCACACAAACAAGTACCTCTCCAAATCCTTACTCTCCACCCTGAACACCTGGGAGTCAGCAAGATGTTACCTTGACAGCTGGCTTTGCTTTATGGAGCTGTAAATATATTTTTTAATAGGCTGGAGGCAAGAGAGATGTGTTTTCAGGCTCAACAACATCCAAAATTAACTGAGATTCATTTCAAAAGGGGTGAAAGGGGTGGAGGAAGGGGGAATGCGAGCCTGAAATGCACAGAATAGAAAAGCCTTGAAAGAAACTGCCAAAAGCCCCCGCATAGCTGCCTTCTGGCTCTCAGAAAGAGATTAAAAACCTGAGCAGCATCAGGCTGATGCAGACGTCACAGAGGCCACCCTGGGCCATGCTCATGCTCAGATAAGACTCTTTCTTCTTATTGTTTTCCTGAAGACAACCCAGCCTTTGCCAACGCAGGGCTCTGCCCTGCTCCTCGCATCACCCGGCACGGCGAGTTCATCTACAGCGAGGGCAGGAGATGTGAGACCAGAGGCTCACCCTGCACAGGTCCTGGGGACCTTGGAGGGATCCACCCATGAATATCTGCATCCCATTCCTCCTCAGCATCCCATCCCTCCTCATCCCATCCTCTTTCGTGTGCCAGAGCATTAAGCCTGACGTGCCTTCGTTAGCCCCAGCGCTTGCTCTCTGACACCTAATTTGACTAACCCTTTAGTGACTAATTTAATTACCCCAGCCCACAAACTGACAGGCAGCTGTTAAAAATGGTTATTGCATTATTAATACGCTCCAGTAATTTCCCATTAAAACTATACTGTTCATAATTTTTTTCCCCCTGTATTTCTTCCCTCTTAATTAGTCTATTTAAAACTTTGAAGGAATATTCTCTTTATGGTAAATGGGAGCGTCAAGCAAATTACATTTTTGATGGAATACTTCTGTGATAGGCCAGCAAATAAGACCGTGGAGTTGTTAATTATTGTCAGAGTTTCACACGATGCCTGCTAATGAGGCAGTCAATCTCCGCTCCCATTCCTGGAATATTAATGGAGTCTGTTGGTATTGATTTTGTCACCAGGAGAAGGCAGGAACCCCTCTGGATTGGGCAGCTCCAAGAGGGTAGGGGGAGATTCTGCACTAGTAGGGGACACAGAGAGAACCTTTGGGATGGGCTGAGCCAAGGAGAGCCTCAAGCTGGTTGAAGCTGGGGATGCCAAGGGTAGCTTGCACAGCTCATGGAGCTGGCACGGCCCCATGGGATCAACCCCACTAGAGATGCTGAAACATAACAGGCAGGACAGGGGTGCCAGCTCCTGCCTGATACATTGGTCTCTGTCCCCTCTCTCTGTGTCTACCTGTTGACTCTGAGGTGTGTCAGATTCACCCCTTACCTTTCTCTGATAACAGAATTTGTATTCTTTTTGGTTTAAAAGGAAAGGGAATTATTTGATCCATCTGGACTTCAACAGGTAACTTGATAAGAGTGATGCAGGGAAATTATTAGCCAAGCCACCAGGATAAGGATTGACTTGAATCTGCAAGGTGCTTTAGAGACTGTACAGGAGCAACCTTTTAGTTGTGCTAGGAAATGTGACAGGGAGCTTCCAGAGACATTTCTCAAGCTCTTTGGGGACTGATCCTATTTGATATTTGCACTAGCACTCTCACAGGAGACCATATGTCTTGGCCAAGCCAGAGGTAATCCTACTAAAAAACCCTCCTGATTTTATGATAGGGGAACTAAGACAGAGAGAGGCCACAGCCCCAGAGGTGTATGGGTCTGACTGATGTCCCAGCTATCCCCTTAGAGACATCTCCCCAGGGCAAGGAGGAGTTGAGCTGCCCTCATAGCAAGGGATGGCAACACCAGTACAACCTTCCCAGCACTGCCTGCAAGCCCAGCACACAGCAGGCTGTTGAAACAATGGGGAGCCAACTGCTTCACAGGAAATCTTGTCATGCTCCCTTAAATCCCTGCAAAGCCCCAGCTGATGAATCCAGAAGCCACACCAAAACTGGAGCTTCTCCCTGAATTGCTCATTCAATTCCCACTCAGTCCCATCAATTTCTTGGTCCCTTTCAAGGCCAGGCAAGGGGACAGCAGGGATTTCTGTGGTTCCTTTTCCAGCCTGGATCCAGGCAGCAGATTAGCATGGCTGCTCTCCAAATACAGGCCTGCACTCCCCCCATTCAGTTGCTCCTGCTGCTACTGAGCCCATCTGCTGCCCATTTGTGCTTTATAAGCAAGCCAGGTACTATTCTTACTGCAATGAAGTTTTTCTTACTAAAAGGTCCTTTTTTCCCTTGTTATAATGCAAACTTCAGTAAAAGAGGAGGCTTCCATTTATAATATATTGCCTGGGATGCAGCATATCCTGTTTTTACCAGGAATGGGGGAGTCTGTAACTCCAAGTGGGAGGGAGTTACAGAGCTCCTGAGCTCCAAGTGAGATGCCATGAAAAAGCCCTTCAGGTCAGTGACAGCCACTCTTGATTTTCCTCCCTCAGTATCATGTATCAGTGATGTTCAGGCACAAACTATGGCAATCACTCCCCCAAAAAATATGTCATCCCACTGGTCTGGCACCAAACCTAGGAGGGCTTCTTCACTTGGACCCAGCTCCCATTGCCCAAGAGGAGGGTGGAAGAGGTGGGCTTGGGTTTGCCTACAGTCACATTAGGTAGGGACCATCTCCTGCCTTAAGTACTTGAGAAGCTCCTGTAAAGGAGAGAAGCAGCCAGGTCTCATAACACAAAAGTGCTGGCTTTTGGGACCTAACAAATAGAGTCTCTCACCCTGCCTCTCTCAGGCCCCCTTTCCCATAGGGAGATGCAGGATGGTAATCAAAGCCATCAATAGCTGCCTGCAGGAGTAGAGAACAGGAGCCACTTATTCAGAATGGGTAAGGAAGAACTAAGAAGATGGATATCCTGAATAGTCCATCCATAATATATACTCTTGACTTGCAGTGGTGCCCATCCCAATTTTATGGAGCAGGTCAAAGAGGGCTCTTTGTAGCTGTCAGTAAACCAACAGTTAATGTCCTTTGGACTCAAACATTGACAAATTAGAGGTAAAATGCCACCACAAATACTGGCTGTAGGCAGGAGGTGAGCAGAATCTCACAGCTTCCCTGAAGGAAGTCATTGCCATGGAACACGAGGAGGAAACCAGGTACCACAACTCAACACCTACCAAGTGCCTACACAGGGCCCTTGGGGCATGGCTGGGCTGTGAGGTGGGTTGGTAGTCACTACCAAACCTTGCTAGCAAGAGGCAGTGCTGCCCAGCCTGCCTGCGCAGATGGCATTCTGCCTCAACAGACCCCACTGCTGAGGAAGACAGCCGTGGTGCTAGAGAGCTTAAAAGTCCTGCTTCCAAATGAGGGCAGGCTGTGAGTTAATAAAGGGTTAATGGCAGATTACAGACTGTACACATGGGCATATATGGAACAGAAAGGGGGCTGAGATCAAGAGCCTCACAGTGGGTTAACTCCATCCACTGCCACAGGATTTCCAGGGCATCCCCCCTGGGGAGATGATGCAGAATAGCTGCTCCACAGCACTGACACAGGTAGACGAGCCCTGACACACGACAGAGACCTGTTATTCATCAAGATTGTGCTTGCTATGGATGGTTATAAGCAACATATTCACCCCTTGGACTCTTATTGGACCAGGAGCACTTTATTAAACCACCCACAGCTTTATCACTAACCTTTTACAAACTATTCAGCCACGGCCCTAATGTGGGTCCAAATCCCAGTCCCACGTTTCAGAGCCAACATCTCCAGCTCTGGCTCATTTCTATTTGATATGCACTGATTAAAAAAGTAAAAAGGAAATGTGGACTGAACTGAATAAAGAGACTTCTCACTGCAAAAGCTCAGTACATATTTGCACAGTACCCTGCCTTAATTCTCAGCTGCTTCATTTATGTCATTTTAAGCCCTCTGCAATAGCAGGGAGGTATTAGCTGGGTTCAGCGTGGCTCCTGATGAGCTGCAGCAGGGCAGGACAGGGCAGGATGTGGCCAGGCAGTGACAGAGGGATAGCCCACGGCAGAGCCAGCAGCCAGGAGGATGAGCAGCATCAGGGGACACTATCCCAGCCTGACCAGTTTTGCTTTACAACATCAGCCAGCACTGAGCGACCTGGCTGTGTGATGCCTGGGACAAATCCCCAGTGCAATGCACAGACCTCCTGTCTGCAGGAGATATGAACATGATCTCCCCTAAAACTCACCCAGCCACAGTGCCAACACATCCCAACCTGCCCAACATGCAACTGGCTGCTTTTCACCCCTCAGCTGCCTCCCCTCCAAAACCTGCTCCACACCAGTTGCATTCATTCCCTCTGCTGGAGGAGAGACATGTGCTTCATTAACAATGTACAGACCCTGGAGTCTATCATGAGTCTCACTCCCATCCCTCCCTGCCAGTGCTGCCCCCCTGCAGCCCCACAGCCCCCACAGCAGCTCAGCCCCATGGCCCTGAGAAGGTCCCTCCTGGCACCCATCTGCCTCATGATTAAAGGCACTCGGCTGCAGTCAGCAGCACCTCATTATATCAGAAACACCGCAGGAAACGTCTCCAGATGAATTGATTATGGCACAGTAATTCTTCAGGCAATAAAACCAGGGCAATTCCCAAGATGGGATTATTTTTTTTGCAAGGCTTCACCTAATTTTCTTGATTTTTTTTCTTCCCCTTCCTGCTGACTCTCCAGCCCTCCCTCTAAACGTCTCCAGCTTTGCACTACTCTAAGTCAGTCTCTCTAAACAATATCCTGCTTCATGCACCCCAGCATAGTGCCCAAAAAGCCCCATTGCCCACCAGACCTTTGGGCATTACACAGGTAGCAGCAGGAATAAGTCAAGAAAGCTTTTTCTTTTGCTCTACAGAGGCAGCAGCTCAATTTGGGGAGACCAGAAAATTACCTGAAAGCTACTTATCAACATCTAAACCAGAAAGGGAGAAGCTGGGTGAGCTGCAAATAAACAGACAAAAAGGGGCCATGATACAAATCCTGGGCAGAGCGAGGCAAAGGGTGGACAACGTGCAGGTGCCACACAGTGAGGAAGAGGAGAAGGAGGAGGAGGAGAGCAGAGATTCTCTGTCTCAAGTCTGGCATGTACCCCACTGTCTCAACACTGTGCTGCCACACAGCCACTCTTATCTGGACCAGGGGATGAGCCACCTGGTCCCTCTCCCACCTGCAAACCTCCTAGTGCCTTTCACAGGCAGGAGATGCACTCAAAGGTAAAGGTAATAAAACTCAAAGAGAGGGGAAAAAACAATGTAATTTAGGGAAAACAGTACAGACAGGCTGGATAAAGAGAGAGGCCGTGGGGATGCACTTTGAACAGGCAGCTACAAAGCACACTCTGGCTGATGTTTAACGGGAAGCAAAGGCAGGGACATAAAACCACCATCCAACAGGCACGGGAGAACTCCTTTCATCAGAGAAACACAGGATCTGATTTTGTCACCTTACATCATCCCTTCTGCTAAGCACACATGTCAGCACAGCATCTTGGAGTCCCTACTCCCCCTCCAAACCCTGAGTGCTCAGTGCAGGCAGGATCCTGCCCCAACGTAGACCCTGCTCCGGGTGTTGTATGGACACACACACACAGCCACAGCAGCAGGTCTGGCACGAGGTGCAGCTACAGAGTCCAGCACCAAACCTCACTCTGCTTCTGGGTGTGAGGCAGCATTTGTGGATTTAGAGAGCGTTGGTGGCTTTTTTTAATTGTCACAATAACTATATAAACAAAATCTGTTCGCTCGTTGGGTTGTTTCTCCCTCCTGGGCTCTGGGGCACCACAGACGAGAGGAACAACAATCACTCAGCTGCCAAACATGGAGATGCTGCTGGTGCTCCCTGCGAGGGATTTGCCTACGAGCCAGGTCTGAATCTGCATCCCCCATCCCTAAGAGGTTTGATTATTTTCTGTGCAGTGTTATGGCCCAGCATCAAGACTTCTAAAATACAGTGGGTTCACACACAGGACTGGAGAAACACAGCTTTACCACAGCAGAGATTATTAAAAGCCCCCAAAGAGAGAGGGCTTGAAATGTCCCTTAGATTCTGGACATGAAAGATCACTCATAGCTGGCAATGGACCAGGAAGAGGCAGGTTGAAGGCACTGAGGTCGTTGAACCCTCCCAGAGGTGCTGGGGGACCCATACTTCAATTCTGACCTGCTCTAGATGCTCCCTGGGTGATTTCAGCTCTGTTTTGGGGTTTTTTTACCCACTTTTCCTCTCTGACCCCATTTCCCCATCAGACCACTCCTGTCATTCCTCTCATGCTGCTGCTCACACCCTTTGATGGCTGCTGCAAGGTTACATCTCCATTTAGTCACCTCACAGCCAGTGAGACATCCCTGACTTTTCCAACCTGCTGTCATAAATCAAAACAGGAGGCAAGGAGCAAGATGCAGGAAGGATGATGCTAAGTTGACAGATGCAGGGCAGGAGCTGGTGGCTGCCTCTGTAAAGCATCTGTCCTTTCCCTCCAGAGGATGAGGCCCAGAGCTGCCTTTATCCTGGTGTAAAGCACTCAAACTGCTTCTCCATCATTTTTTTGAGCCAACAGCATGTTGGGGTGATGAGAAGCCCAGGCCAGAGAGTCAGGGACCTCATCTGTGGGGATGACAGTGTCTGTGTGGTGTAATGAGCTGTTCTCCTTGCAGAAAAGAGGAAGTTGTGCCTGGTGATGCAACAAGCAATTTGCTCCACCACATGAAGTCCACAGCACCAACAGAGTAAGATGCCCTGCAGGCAGCTCCCCACATCCAGCCTGCTTTCCTCTCTCCCCTGACCTCCTGGCTGAGGGTCTCTCCAGCATCAAGCATCTAGAAATCACAGCCTACTCTGTTCCAGGAGAAAGAGAAGAAGGGGGGTGGAAACAAAAGACCACGTTCCCATGGCATCTCCTGTAGTGAGTGGCAAGGAGAGCTGGCAGGGAGCTCTCTGCCCACATCCCGCTGGCAGCCCAGTGCAGCCCCGGTCCTGAACCTCAGTGATGCCCACCTGCAGTAGCACCCATTTCCCTGCACTCCTGCAGATAAGGCACAAGGCTAAGGCAGAGGACAGAGAAGCTCTGCTGTGGCTGCCACGGCAAAGCTGTTTTTCCTCTCCTAGCCCACATTCCCTCTGCCTTTCTCATCCACTTTGCTTTTCATCCTCCTTCGCTCCCAGGAAGCCTCACACCACAGAGCTCAGCCCGGACTCGTTAAATCATGAATGCCCAAATCACTGCAAAACCTCTGCAAAACATCACTGCAAACCCCCTTTAAGACTAGGGCAGCAGTGGTGTTGCAAGGGCATGGCAGGGGTGAGCAAGGGAAAGCCACAGGCAGGGGACAAAAGTCCAGCTCCAGTCCTCAACACGAGACAGGATGCATGAGGGCACAGGGATGGGGAGCAGAGCTCTTTGCTGCTGAGGGAACTGGAAATACAATAACAAACAAATAAAAAAATAACAATAAAAAAATCCAGTTGATTGTACTTTGGCAAAGAATTCAGAGAGCAAAGGGGCTCACTTGGGAGCAAAACGAAGATGAATCGACAGCGAGTTCAAGAGAATTCATTCTGCTGCTGAACACTTGTCTCTCCATCAGGACATCTCAAAGGCTTGTCAAGTGAAGGCAAGGCTTTTATTTGTTTCTGTGGTTGCCATAACAATAGAGTTATATGTCATGTCAGGCGGCAGCTGAGGCTCACACCTCTGATTTATAGCTGCTCACCAGAAATTATCAACCCTTCTGGCACAGCGGGTGCCACAGTGAACCAGGACCTCCAGGTGTTTGCTCTGCCTCCCAGGTTGTCTCTCTTCTTGGTCCCTCAAAGCCATATGTGCCCCAAGGGATGCTTTATGATCCCTCCCAGGGATGCTCGGGGCTTGCTAGTGGCAGAACCCAGGGGCTGCAGATGCAGATCCTCCCTGTGAGCTGATGATGGGGCAGAGCAGTATATGCTTCTATAATTATGGGCATTCCTGGTCCCACAGGACAAGCAGTAGCTCCTAAAGGGCCAAAAAGAGATGGCAAGGTGTCCAGGGCAGAAAAATACGGACTACTGTGGTTACCACCAGGTTATGGAAGAAATAACAGGTAAGAGAGAGGGATGAGAGCAAAGGGGAGAAGAGAGGTCTGGAAAACAAGCAAGACAAGACAAGACTGGGAGGTGTTTCTTGTCCTGGCAGGGGATGTGTAGCTGGAGCAGCCTGACCAGCCTGGGACTCAGTCTCCAGACCAAGCCAGAGGCTGCCCAGTGTGAGGACAGCCCCACAGCACTGCTGGCCAGCCTCACATAGAATCATAGAATGGTAGGGTTGGAAGGGACCTTTAGAGATTATCTAGTCCAAACCCTCTGCAGAAGCAGATTCACCAAGATCAGGTCACACAGGAACATGAACAAAGACATCACCGTTCACACAGCTACCATGACCCAGACACGCAATCGACGTGATCCTGTGTGGGGAATCAGACTCCAGGGCTGAGGAGGAGATGCTCAGTATGGTTATTGCTAAATTACACATAGAAGTTTCATTAACTCTGAGAGCACCCTCGTGCTTAATTCACGATGAACAGCCCTAAAACTTCCATCACCCAGCTCTCCATGCAAAATCCTTTACCCACTCAAGCCCCAGCACACACGGGAGCATCCCTGTGGCATGTTTGCACATGGACCTTCAGCTCCTGTCTCTACAAAGTTTCTCTAGTGACTCAGCTGGGGCAGCAGCAGTAGATTTAGGCCCTCTGTTCCCCTTCACCAAAGCACCATGTACAGGTCATGTCACTGCTCAGTGCAGAGACCCATGGAGAATAGCAAACCCCAGAGAAGTAGCAGGGCATCAGCCCCCAGGGAAGTTGCAGATCATCAGCCCCCAGAGAAGCAGCAAGGCATCAGCCCCCAGAGAAACAGCAAGGCATCAGCCCCCAGAGAAGCAGCAGGGCATCAGCATTTCTCCAGAGAGCTGCAGTCTCTGGTATCTTCATAAAAACGCAAGACCACATTTAAACCTTTAACCCTCAGAGTCGTAAAGACTTCATCACTTGTTTTCTCCAAACCAGGCTTTCTGCAATTTCTCTCCATTAAACTCCTCAAGACAAGTGACCCCAGAGCCAAAAGGTGTCAGACTAATGAATGGTCTGGAGGAACGCAGCACGCTCGTTATTAAAGACACAGGAGAGAAACAGGGCTGAGCTACCATCACAGCATTACAGGACAGCAAACAGGGCACTCCAGGTGCTGAGACACAGCTGCAGCTGGTGTGATCCAGCCCAGGATCTGCCCCTGGGCACTGGGACGTGACTGCATTAGAGCTCAAAAACTGCAGGGGCTGCCGGTGAGGAGGGACAGCAGCATTACCACAGTCTCACAGCCTGGCCCCTCTGTTCAGAGGGATGCCTGCACCTGAACACAATGGACAGCATGTGTCCACCTCCAACCATAGGTCTGACATTACAAATCATCATCAGGCCAGCTGAACCACCAACGCTGTTGCATTATTGCTCTCAGGAGACCCCACCACAGAGGGAAAAAGCAATGAGTTACTAGATAAACAGCTCTAAAACTACCTTTCCCACTGTGTGAAAGCACCCAGAACTTCACAGGAGGTTCTTGGAGACAGGCCAACATCACGCTCACTGGCACCAAACACAGCAAGGTCCCTGCTCAAGCTGGAACATAAGCTTACAAGCTGGAACAGAACAGCTTCCAAAGAAACACAAGGAAAAACTTCTTCCCTGTTGAGGTGAGGGAGCACTGGTAGGGGCTGCTCAGATGAGTTGTGGAATCTCCTTCTCTGGAGACATTCAAACCCACCTAGATGAGTTCCTGTGTGCCCTACTCTAGGTGGTGCTGCTCTGGCAGGAGATGTTGCATGGGATGATCTTTTGAGGTCCCTTCCAGCCACTGAGATTCTGTGATCCTATGCTCCTCACTGCAGAGGGCTTGCCCAGCCCCAGCATCAGCTCCCTCACAGCTCCTGCACACCACCACGCTCTGCTCAGGTGGGGTCACCTTGGTTTTCACCCATTTTGGGATATTCAGCACCCTGAGCCTGCAGCCTGATCCCTGTTTGAGAGGTGCTTAAGTTCTAATGCAGAAATAATAGATGGCTTTTTGGTTTTCAGTGTATCTGTAAAACCTTCCATAATTCAACATCAAATATTTATTATTACGTTTATTAAAGTTTTAATAATTCAGCACATCCCGTATGTCAGACACAAGCCCTGTGAGCTCACCTCCCTTCTACCTGGCTCACTCCAATATAGTTATACCTGGAATTTTCTTTACTGAAAGGATGAGGGAGCCCTGGCCCAGGCTGCCACAGGGAGGACGTGGAGCATCCTTCTCTGGAGGTTTCCAAACCTGCCTGGATGTGTTCCTGTGCCTCCTGTTGGGAGGGGAAGCTGCTTTAAGAAGGGATTAGGCTGGATGAACTCTAGAGGTCCCTTCCAACCCTCACCATTCTGGGATTCTGTGTGATTCTGTGAGTTCAGGTTCCATTTACAAGGGGAGCACGCAACAGCCTCCCCCTGCCTGGCATCCATCCTTCCCAACCATGCCTCTCTCACAGGGATCAGTGCCCAGAGACAATTACCACGCCAGAGCAGAAAGCAGGAGACTTTCCAGCCTCTGCTCTCACAAAGGTACTTTTAATGATGATGTGAGAAGAAGAGAAAGAAAGAATGTTCTCTGGCACTTTGGCTTGGAAAATGTTAACATACAACAAAGTGACCCTTCACCTTCTCAAATGAAAAGCAGCAGTCTTCTGCAGCTGAGAAAAACAACACTCCTAAGAGAGCCAAATTGTGATAGATGTGTGCCATCAGTCTCTTTTTTTTTTTTTTTTTTTTTGTGGGAAATGGAATAAGCACTAATGAGCAACAAAATCTCCCTTGGAAGTGAGCACGGATGGCATCCTGAATGCCATCGTGGATGCCAGTCCTGGCTCTGCCACAGGTGTTGTAAGCACTTGCTCCAACCACAGCCCTGCCAAGATGATGGGAATCCATCATCCCATTGCTCTGGGAAAAGAAAAGGCAGGAGGGGCTGGGGGACACAAGGGTTCTGCCAGTGCCCAGAAAGATGATTTACAACACAGACAAGAATTTGCAGGTTGGGAAATTGTGTCTTGAGCCAACAGCAGAAGGCAGCAAGAAGGGAGGGAGGGATCACAGAGTCTCCCTGGCACCCAACAGTCACATGCTTCATCTGAATTTAATGGGGGACAGGGCAACACACACACTAAACACCTCAAGAATGAAATCCTTCTAGTTTACAGTTAAACCTTCATAAGCCAGATAGAGGAGGGCAATCACTGGTATCTCTTTCCTCTGAGGCAGATTCTGCTTTTCCCTTTCCAGACAGGGAATGGAGGACACAGAGGACATGGTTCTTGCCTGGCTCCTTTTCCAAGAGATCTCGCTCTGCCCACCCTCAGCCTGGTCCCCCAGCAGCCTGTCTCTCCTTCCACAGGGACAATTCTCTTCCTCCAGTGTCCTCTTAGGTACCACTTCTGAACTAGACTGTCACAAGTCCAATGACATCTGGTTAAAATACGAGGCAACCAAAGTGAGAGAGCCAGAGAAATATCCAGGCATTTACTGAGCTTAAGGAAGGAATAAATTCCTCTAATTCTCTAATAATTAGACAAGCAACATGGCCTTAGGCTCTGGAGTACAACAGCAGACTATCAAGGGCTGGGGGGATGTGATATACATACGAGTTTCTGAAAGATGACAGCATCTCCATATTGGTAAACACATCAATTTAAGCTGTGCAAGATAACATGAGATTTAAGCCACTTTAGAATTGCCTTGACACAGGTTCATACTAATTTACTTGACTGGATTGGCAGACATCAGAGCTATATGTACAGGCCTGGCCTAGACCCATCAGGACCAAAAGAGCATCAGATTTCCTATTGGAAGAAAATTAATCAAACTTATCATCATAGAAATTACAGCATCCTCAATAACAATTGAGAGTAGTTATTTAGAGCAGTGTAGTCACTCAAGCACGAGGAAAAAGAGAAATGTGCTTCCTACCTGACATCTGCTGGGTCTTCTGTCACCAGAACATCTGTCTTGCAGCTGGCAAGAGGGTTGATGGAAAGCTCCACGGGCGGTACCACGAAGCTCTTACTGACAGGCAGCCACAGGCCTTGACCCAAACTATAGGTGGACCTGGAATAAGGACCAACATGTCATATAGGAACCAAGGGAATGGTGGCCCTCTGTAGCACTTGGCCACTGAAGTCTGAGCAGTGGTGGCACCGTGGGATAAACTAGTCATTCGGTCTTGTCCTGAAAACCAAATGAGAAAGGAATAGGCAGAGATGTGACAGAGGGAACATGGGCATGGTCAAGCTCTTATTTTTAGTCAAGGTGTCTTTCTGTGCACTGTCCTCACTTTTGCTGAACTGTGTCCATCTGAGGGGACAAGAGGAAAACCCAATGTATGGACAAATCCTTCAGGCCTATCAAAGGCAAACCAAGGCAAACTCATGTCCCCCAGACAGCACAACAAGATTGATCTGGAGGTGACCAAGAGGTTGCATCTGCTGAGATGTCCTCATCGGCTCTCCCCACCCAAATGTCCAAGCTCAACACTCCTTTGGCTCACCTGAGTATCTTCTCTGGTGCTTGCTCTCCTGTCACCAGGTCGTATCCCCGCTCAAGCGTTGTGTAGGGCCACGGCCTGTGAGGCAGAGAGGGAACATCACTCAGCAAGGGAAAACAGCACAGTCCCAGCCTGGGGCTTGGTGCTGCTGATGAGAACTGGGCTCCTCTCCAAGGCAAGAGCCAGAGCAGAGCAAACTCACCACCGCACAGCACTCACCCTTCGCTGTGTCCCCAGTCGCTGCGCACACACAAGTGGCGGTGGATGGGGTCTGGGGCGTAGCCTTCGTGGCAGCTGCACTCTCCTGAAAGGGAAGAGGGGGAGATGAGACTCCTCTGCCCCAGAGGCATGTCAGTGATCACAGTGTTAGGCCCTCCTCCCCTGTTGCCCCATCTCTGCTTGTTCATAGCCATTCTTGGTCCCTGACATGTCTGGAACACCTGACTCCTCTGAAACCTCCAGGAGATGAGGAGGAAGAGATGAGATGTGCAAATCTGCTGTCCTGGAGGGTGTTATGTGATGAAGCACCCAGAGCAGCTGGGTATGGGATTTCGTGATGCAAAAAGCCTCTCCTTAACCTGTGTTCCTGTACAGCCCTGCAGCAGTCCACGCTCAGCAAACTTCTGCCCAATGCCCTCTAAGAACACCTCACGTTCCCCACAAAGCCATTCCTGCATGGATCCAGTCCCTGTCCTGGTTGGGCTGAGCCCTGCCCATCCCCTGGCAGAGGGGCTGCTCAGGGGCCAGCAGTTCATTCCTCAGCAGGGATCATAACCTCACCTGAGGAGAGTCAGCACTCACCCCCAGGGGACAAAACCAGTCCATTCTGGCCACATTCCCTTCCCACTTCTGTTCCTGTCACCTCACACCTCCAGTCTCCTGCAGCCCAAAGAGCAAATCTCTATCTCTGTCCATGTTGTGCCCCCATCCTGCAGCTGAAGGGTTCTTAGATCCGCTCCCCTCCGCTCTCTGGGTGCTGGCTCACCCTGTGACACCCTTCAGTCAGCAGGAGAAGACATTTCCTGCACCAGAAACCTAACCATGCTTGCTCAAATTGATTCCTTGTTTGGTAGAAATACATAACCCGGAGCAAGAAACAGCAAAATCAAAAGATTAATTGGATTTGCACGTGGAGTTTCTGTTACAAGCTGCTGCCAGTGGTTTTGCCCCCCCCTCCTCTCCTCTTCCCATCATGCCTGATGGTGCAGTAGGCTGAGCTGTAAATGCCAGCAGAGGTGGGGACCTGGAGAGGATGCTGGAGGGGGTACCCCATTGCAGCGGTAATGCAGACTGACAGCTACCTGAATGCTCATCGGGATCCTAAGCAAGTTCTGAAAATGCCTTGCAGGGATTACAGTAAAGAGCTTTATTGTCAGGAGGGAGCGAGACAGGGGCTCAGCCACAGAGATTTTTGAGGAAGAAACGCCTGGAAAGCGGGAAGAGGCAAAAAAAGAAAGAGAAGGAGGGAAAGGGGGGGTGGAAAAAGAGACAGCTAATGATGTGCTAAAATGCAACAGCACCTTCATGAAATATTCACCGACTTAAACACATCTAATATTAAAGATTAAATGTCCTGGGATTTGTCCTAGCAACTTCGAAGCACTGATTTATGATCTGTCAAAAGCTGCTAACCTCATGATTCATAACGAGAGCGGCAGGAGCGGTGCTGCTGTGACGGGGAAGGGTTCGGGGAGAGACGGCGGTGCTCGAGCCTGCTCCAGCTCAGCTGCGCCCACAGGCTGGGAAGGCCTGGCTGCAGGAGACACGGGTCCTAATGGCTCCATCAGTGAGTTTAAAAGTTATTGGGTTTTTTTTTCTCCTTGGGTGCTTAGAACGCTGAGTTTCCCCAGCTGTGCCACAGATCATTAATTCCTGGCGCCTATTACATAACAAATATATGCTCTGCAAATGAGAGGCGTCTCAAAATGCTTGCGAAGCAGAGCTGGGAGTCCTGGGGCACCAGCTCCCGCTCAGCTCCTGCCACAGAAATTAGAGCAAGTAGAGAAAAACCACCTACAGAGGTTGGCATCAAACAGCCTCCCTCCTTATCGACGTCTGGAGGTGCCGGAGCGGTGAAGCCCTTTCCCGCGGTGCAGAAGGGTTTGTTTTGTCTGCTCGTTTGTTTACTGCTCCATCAGTTTGGCGTTGGAAGGAGAAACTCTATCAACCGGCAGAAATATTGATTATATCGACTTCAATCCTGGAGTTTCAACAGCTACAGCCGGTGCTCGAGGCTTTACTGGGAGGTTTATTGGGAGGTTTATTTCAGTAAGTGAGAGGGCAAACGGTGGCACCAGCTGGGGAGGAGATGCAAGGTGGCAGAGACACTGGGGGAAGCTACCTAAGGCACACAGAGACCATGAGTCCCTGTCCCTCACCAGGACCACTCGAGACCAGCTTTCCATAGGTTTTCCAGAGAGATTTGCACTCCTTTAGCAGAGTTTTAGAAACTGAACAGGAAAGCTGCCAGCACAGGATCAGATGAGCACTGGGATGTGCTGGAGGAGCAGAGACTCCATCTCTTTGGGACAGATGCTTTGGGATCTATTTCTGTACCTAGAACTATGACCAGGCAATTAGTAGGGTTTCCAAAATAACCTCAGAACAACCTGTTGTGCTCTCACAGGTTTTCATGAGTTTTTACTCTCTTCCATTAGCATCTACCCTCTTTCTTTGGCCCCTTGAGCTACTGTTTTCAGTCCAAACCCATCCTCCCCTGGTGCAATGCTGAGCTGGGGAGGATGCTGAGCCAGCCAGACTGAGAAGCACCTGATAAAGTCCCTAGAGCATCAGGAAAAAGCATTCCCGCAGCTTTAACTTCTCTTTAAGGCAAGTGCATTTTCTAAAGAGTTGATTTCAACATGCTGCTAAAACAAACCAAACCACCAAAAGCCAAAGCAACAGTGCCCTTGTGCCTGAGCCGCTAAATCCCACGTGCTGCTGAGACAGACACAGTTATCCCCTCAGCAGCACTCGGGCTGAGTTAGGATTCAACCTGAGCTCCAAGCCAAAGTCAACCAAAATAACCAAGTTTGACAAATCACCACACCTGCGGCCGGCTGCAATTTCCACAGGTCCTGCACACGCCTCTGCACGGCGTTCGGCTGCTGGGGGAGGACAAATGAATCAGGATCTACGAACCGCTGTGACAAGCATCCTATTTGCACAGCCACCAACTCACAGCCTGCCCACGGGAAAAGCACAGCCGTTTGTGGCCCTTTCTCTTCCTTTGGATTCATAATCCCACAAAGCTGGTCAGATAATCCATAGTGAGTTCGGAGCTGTTACAGTAAAAAGGATTGCTGCTCGCTCAGTTGAGGGACAGCAGGTCCTGTGCTCAGCTCTGGAGTTCTTGTGTTATATTTCCAGGGTGTTATTAAATGAAACACTAGGAGGGGAGAGAATGCCTCTGCTGTTGCTGAGGGAAGAGGCATAAACCAAGAAATGGAGCAGCACAGTTCTAACAAGTGGCTCAGCAAACGTTATCCATGCAATACGTGCAGCTATGTGGAAGGGTGAGGCAAGAGTTGAGGCCATGGGAACACATGCTGTCCATCCTCCCCTGCTCCACACTTACAATCATCACAGGCCATGCTGCTGTAACAGGTGACATGGAGTCTCTGTGCCACTTACTGCTCAGCAAGGATGAACCTGTCTGAAGCAGCAGGACATCCCCAAACACTGCAGCTACATTTCACCTGCAACCTCCCTCCTGCTGTGCCTTCACCTTTGTGGAGGTTGGTGGAAGTGACTACTGGTAGCCCAGCCTGAAGTGCCACGCAGAGCCATGTGCCTTGAGGCAATGAGCTGAGAGTGGGAGCCCTGTCTGTGGCACCAGCAGCACAGCTGTGAGCTCCAGCCTGGTGTTAGAGTCACAGGCATCAGCCCTGCCCTCAGCTGCAGGAGAGGGACCTGAAGCCTGACCTCTTGGAATACGGCAATTTATGGACACATTGATCTGGTTTCCACATGCAGACATGAGCTTCCCCTGCCTCTTTCTGAGTGAAGGGCTTTTTGCATTGCCCCAGCTTCATTCTGGCTTTAGCATTGGAGCTGCAGGAGGGCAGGACTGCTGCCACTGTTAGCAGCCATGGCTTCTGGCTCAGGGTTGGCCCACACTGAGACTTGCTCATGCCTGAAGGAAATGAATCTAACACAAGTCACATCCAAGCTCATCACCTCCAGTGACACAGGCATGGTACAAAGCCAACTACATAGAGGAAAACAGCCCTCCAGCTCCTGCTGCATCCAGGCCAGCTCAGCTGGAGGCTTTAGTTCTCTGGTTTTCATATCCAAGCTGGAAGATGCAGAACAACTCTTTCATTTCACCCACCACACCATGCTGCTGCTCCTCCTGAAAGGACAAAGGAGGTCATCTCCTACATGTTGTCTGGCCCCGTGCTGTGCCCGGAGAGCAGCAGGCAGGGCTGCAGGATGAGCTCAGCATGCCAGGGCAACACTGTCAGCCTCAGCAGGGTGAGGGGCAGCTTGTGGAAATAATGCTGCCACATCTTCCTAATCTGCTCACCCAGCTCAGCACAAAGTGCAGGCTCCTGGAGTTCTCTGCTCCCAGGGAAGATGCTCTTTGCTAGCATTGCTGTTTTTCAGAGGGGTTTTGGCAGTGGTGGAACAAACCTGTGGCTTGTCAACCTTCCAATGGCACTGCCAGTGTCTGAGATTCCCTCCTCCATGGCAGTACCTCCACCCTTGGCACTCACTCTTGTCCTGGAGGGATGCCCTGCTGTGTCAGGGCCATGCCCCAGCCACAAAGGCACCATCCTAGGGACAAGTCCAGACCCCAGCTGAGATGGCAGCCTGTTCCAGAGACTGCAGGGCTACTAACACACACCTTTTGCCCTGTCTGAGCATTGCACGTACTCACTCATGCTGCAGGGCAGCCCCTCTCACCCAAAGCGATGCACAGCCTGGTCCCAGCAATTAGAGGCCTCTCCTCTCTGAACACACAGACAGACCAGGGGACACAAGTAGCCCCAGCAAAGCACCCTTGGTGCCAGTGAGATGGGAAACTGCAGCCCCACCTCCTTGTCCTGCAGAGTCCCAGCACTGGACGAGCTCCAGCACAGTCGCTTCCTTACCACGGCCTCTCGCTTTTCCTCCTTCCACCCACCCTGGCACAGGAGAAGGCAGGGACTGCAGAGGAGGTGGGTACCAGGCTGCAAGCTGAGGCTGAGCATCTTTTGGGGAACAGAGCCTGCTGTTGAGTGCAGCAGCTGCCCCCCACCAGCCCTGACTGCACCAGTGCTCATTGCAGCACAAAGCCCCTCTCTTCTGGGTGAGCACTGAGCCATCTCCAGGGTTACCAGTCTGCTCCAAGGTGGGAGGACGGGTGGGTTCCTCCTCCTTTCCAGTTGCAGGGATGCAAAGTCTTTGCCCCCATCAGTAGCTCAAGCTGCATGGTCTGAATCCCTTCACCAAGAGCAAAGGTAGCTGCAAAGGTGGCTCCCATCCAGCAGCCAATATCCCAGCCACCAGCCCAGTGCTTGGCAAGGGCAATGCCCCCTTTGCATCGCTGTCCATTGCAGCAGCCGCTGCCCAGCAGCTCCCGTCAGGGCAGGGCTGATCTGGGTGCTGCCACACTGGGCTCGTGGGCTGCCTCCTGACAGCACGTGGGACATCCTGTTCTGTGCCCAGTTCTGCTGTCTCCTGACATGTCACTCTCACGGTGGTGGCAATGCCCAGGTACACCAGCAACAGCCCTGAGCACCAGCTGCATGGCACCAAGCCAAAAACAGACTGACACAAGTCACCCCATCCATCAATGTCCAAGGCCACCAACCTCCTGTAATGAAGCTATTGCCTCAGAGTCCTGTCCACGTCTGGAGGAAGCCCTGCAATTTATCCTTTGTGAAAGCTTTGTGAGCTCCTGGCAGCAAAACAACTTCTTCATCCAGCATCCACAGGAAGTCTGACGAGGGCAAATCAAACCTTTTGTCCTTCAGCCATCTGAAGCATGTGCTCTGGCTCCATGGCCATCTCTCACAGGCTGTTCTCCCTCACCACTGCAGAACACCCTGGGCCCTGTTGTGGATGGACGGGTGTTGCACCAAGGGAAATGGGCTGGTGGTTGATAGGGCTGGGACAAAGGCTGCACTCAATGAGCTTCAAGGGCTTTTCCAGCTGAAGTGATTCCACGATTCTGGGAGGCCATGGCTTCTCAACAACCATGGCAGCAGCACTGGATCCTGGTGAAGCTCTTTGAAAACCTTCTTTTCTTGCCCTTGCTATCGGCTGTCCCTGGCCTTCAGGGCTGTCACTTTTCAAACCTGGCTCTCTGCTTCATCCTGCCCAAAAAATGCAGTTTCACAAAAGCAGTTTTAGCTCTTGAGGAACAGGACAAGGAAGGTTGCTCCTGCTTGGCTGACCTGGTGCAGAGTACAGATGGAAAACGTGGAGTTTATTCACCAATTATCCCACCTCTCCCCCTACTGCCAGTCACACTCTTCACTCACATCCACCACAGCACTTCAGCACAAGCTTAAGATCCAAGGACTGCATCCATGCACTGCATGGACTTTATTCTCATGATCATATCAGCTCCTACACAGAGCCACTATGGAAGATGTCCCTGAGCACACCTGCATGGCTGATGCAAGGCAGCAGCCAGAGGTCCTGAGGCTGGGTGCCAAGGGTGGTCCAATGTGTTGTGGTTGTTGTCATGCCCCAGAGCTCACCAAGGCAGGGTGAGAAACCATCTCCTGCAGCACTGCTGAGATAAGTCAAGCCAGGGACACGGGTCTAGGAGCAGCTCCACACTGCAAAACTCATTCCTGTCCCCTCCTCTCCATGGTCTTTAGACAAGCACAGAAATGCCATTACAAGAACATTAGCAGCTGCGGGATTAAAAACTCTAATGGCAGAAAATGAGAGTGTAAAGACAGCACAGATAACCTTAACTCAGCCCCCTTGCAGGCATGCATTTTGATTGCTGTTTATGTCTAACACTTCAGCCTGGAGCTAAATTACCTTGGGAGTTAACTGCCTCCTGCCCTGCTTGGTGCATGAGGCAAGCTGTGCCGCCACATGAAAAGAAATCGTATATTACATGGTTTTTGACCAAGTTATTAAACTACATACCTTAGAGAGACAGAACCTCATCTTATAAAAGTCTAAGTCAATAAAGACACTGGGATCCTCCAACAGCGAAAATAGCAGAAGTGCACAAGAACAAACAGATATTACTTGATGTGCACACAAGCTGCATGAGATTAAATTGAACTATCGGAGAAAACGGCTGTTTTCATAAACACAAATACTCTCTCTCCAAAGCTGGTCATCTCCTGATTTACATGCTCAGCTCTGCAACCTCAAAATCTCCCTAACAGGTTGCCTTTAAAAAACACCTCTGTTTAAAAATGACTTTCATCTGTCTCCTGCCCACAACATCCCTGTCCTACCCGGACAGGAACACCATCTGCAGCCCTGCTGACAAACTAGCCCGTTTGGAAGGTGATGGAAACCCTTTTTGTTTTCTTCTCCTCATGCCAATTTCCAGAAAAGACCTTTCGCTGTATCACATCTCATTTGGTCCTTACAAGCCTGTGCCGATTGCTTTGGGGGTGTCATCAATTGTAGATGCAAAGGAGAGAACTTTGATGGAGTAGTGCATGATTTATAGACAGAGGAAAAAGAAATTCGACACATTTGCACCTGCTAATCAAGGTAGCTATCCATCTCCTTTATGCCACTGCTCCTGTAAGCCTGACAGCACAAAATCACAGGCTGTTTCTTCCAGCATTTGACCCTAAGGGACTAATTCTCCAGCAGGTCTCTCAAGCAATGCCCACAGAACGTGCAAATGAATCAGTTTTACATGTACAAAGCAGGTAATTGTGCTCACAGATCAGGACTTGCATATGCTGCCAAAAAAACGGGTGCTCTCATAACCGTTAGTAGTGCTGGTAAGTGAGGCCATGGGAAAGTCAAGCACTCCTGAATTTCACACGAAGGTATCCCAGCGCAGGGTGTGAGCAGCAGCACTGCCAGCATGTTCCACATCTGTGAGACTGAGGAGACTGTTAAGTCCCAGAAGAGGAGAAACCTTCCCTGTTTTTGGTTTTTGCTTCAAGCATCACAGCACCTGCATTTTGGCTGAACATCTCCAGCTGAGGATCTCATCCTGACCCCATCCAACCTGGCAGCTCCTAGCAGTTTGGGCATCTGTCATGTCTACAGGGGGAAGACCCTCAGCAGCATCCATTTATTTATGTACTAGCAGTCATGTAAAAACAACCAGCTTGGCCATTTCCAAGGCAAAGGGGGAAGGAGAAGGATGGCATTTTGCTCAGGTGCAGATGTCAATGCTCCCTCTGAAAAGCCCCGATGAGCTGGTGCTTTGCAACGTGGGTTTAAAGTTTGTCAGGGGGGCAGCAATCATTTCATTAAAGAGTAAGTCACATAGCAAAGACACAAGGGAAGGCATATATAGGACAGGCAAGCAAAATATGTATTTTGCCATTTCCAGATAGAGCACACGTGACCTGAGGGCCTCTGGCCAAANTCGGTTTTCAGTGTGGATTATTACTCAGCCTGAAGTAGTGCTTGGTGGCTGGAGTCGCAAGTCAGCACATTGTACAGACAGATCTTGTCTGAAACTCCAACCCAAAAGATGTCTTCAGTGCTGGGAAGAGACACAAGCTCAAGTATCACCAGATAGAGCACATGTGACCTGAGGGCCTCTGGCCAAATGTGTGCTGAGAGCCCATGGCACTGCTGATGGGGACAAGTCCTGCCCTTGGGTCAAGGGACGTTTGGGACAAGGCTGTATCCACACTGCCATGGCGAGTGGCACCAAGGGAAATGCTGAAGGCAGATTAGCTATAAATGTGCTGGAGGACCTCAGAGCTGGCTCTGCTGCTCTTCACAGAAGAAATCTTTAAGGCTTTCATCCTCCAGACAGGATAACCTCAGTCCATCCTCCTCATGGACACTCTGCCCAGACCAAGAGGACAGAGGGCAGGGGAAAGCCCCCAGCACCCAGCTCTTGTTCACGGAGATGATAAAATCCCTGACCTGAAAAGGTTGAAATCTAGGCAGGATTTATGTGTCATAGTAAAACCACAGGTCTGCTTCTCTCATGGTGATAAAAAATAAATCACCTTTAAAAATAGAATGACATTAATAAAAATAAATCCAAAAATCCATGCAGTGTATCATGGAGTTATGATCTGCCCCAGTCTGGCACTGAAACGTCTCACCAGCTGAGGGATGCTCAAGGGTGAGGAATGGAAGTGGTGCCTGGGCCTATGACATGGGGTAAGGTGTCAAACAGGGACTTGCAAAGGCCTCATTTTCAGTGAGTGGTTGTTCAGTTGCCATGAAGTTTGAATCTCTGAAAGGAATCTTAGATTTAGGCTCTGAAAATCAGCAGCCTCATGTGCCAGTTCTGCATAGACACAGCAGAGTTTTGCTTCATCCAAGTGCAAACTCTCAGGCTGGAGAGAGAGGAAAGGAGGTGATCAACAGATTTTGGGTAAGGAAACTGAAAGTTTAAGCAGTTTCAGGCTGCTCTGCAGGGAGGGTGGGGAGCAGGGATGGAGCAGAGCAGCTAGCCAGGGCTTATTTCAGCATGGGGCTGGAGCAGAGCACACCCTGAGCTAATGAGCATCGCTGCCTTCCCCACAAATAAGACCTGACACATCCTGCTCAGGCATGGGGCACCCAGCAAGAGCAACATGGTGCTGTGGTGAGCTGGGCATGCAGAGGGGCAGCAGTGGGGCTGCCCACAGGCGGGGCCATGTGAGGATTAAACCAGCCCTGCTCGGTGCCAAGGGTGGCATCGGGCTGGCAAAGGGAGTCACAGGGCTCTTCCAAAGGGGAAATCACGGGCTGGCTCCGTACAGTCTCCCCACAGTTTCTGGTGGAGGGAAGAGTTTTTAATCTCCTCCTGCTCTGACAGCTGAAGGCACCATCCCTCTCCCACAGAGATGGCTGCATTTTGACAGTGCCTGAAATGATACTTCTGCTCAGTGACATCTCGAGAAGAGCCTCCTCCTGCACCATCTCCATCTGCCAGGGTGGCTGCTGTCACCTCCCAGCCCTCCTCGAGACTGCAAGTGATGCCCAGGGCTTATCTGCACAGGGAATACATCCAGTATAATTATTCTGCTGCAGCGCTGTCTGACAGCGCCTCTGTGCAGACAAGCTTTGAGGAACAGGAGTACTAAGAGCAGAACATTGTCTTGACCAGGAAAATGGATTTATGAGACCAAGTTCAGTATTTGCATCTCAGCTGAGCAGGGGTTGGGGGTAAGAACAGCTCACGGTGTTCTTCACAGTGTTCTGCAGGAATTCCTCCTCTCAAGATGCCATGTACTAAGGGGACCATTCACAGCAGTGGGAAGCTTAGAATAAACCTTCTCCTCTGTGAGCTGTTCCTCTCCAAACCCCCTGGCAAAACCAGCAATCAACACCCCTACTCACAGCCACGAGTCTTGTGCACAATAGTGAAGATACTTCATTGCTAAGAGAGGAGGGAAGTGGTCCCATAGAGAGCTGCAGCTGACCTTAGCATGGTGCTTCCCTATAAAGAAACTGGGTGTTCTGTGCTCTTTCAATGCAGACCCATGCCAGGAGCACCAGGGCCACTTGTCTCCACGTGACCAGGAAGCCAACTCATTCAGGGTGAGACACTGAGGAGTAGGAGCAATGCTCACTGCTGCAAGGGGCACAGCACACCCCACATCACAGAAACCCAGCACAGCTCCTGAGCCACTTTCCTGTGCAAGACCTTGTCACCCACACCAGCTGAGATGTTGCCTCCCAGGCCATCAGGCAAGAGCACTAATGGGAAACATGGTGCTCTGCAGTGGAATGGTCAAAAAAGAAAAGGGATGGAGATGGGGCAAGCTCACAAGTAGGTTTTCCAGAACTAGACAGCAAAACAGCACAACTTAGAAGCAGATAAACTCCACATGCCTGCAGCTGCCCCACCAAGGAACTGATAGGTCCCCTATTTTTAATCCTATCCTTGTGCCCACCTTCTTTGTACTTTGCTTAGGGAGATCAGCACGTGTGACCCTGCTGGCACCTCGTTGGTCCTCTGTGCCGAACACCAGGCTGACACAGAGGTGAGCTGAGTGGGCACTGAAGCACCCAGAGACAGACCTTCTCCCTTGCACCTCCAAGTTTTGCAGTCTTCACCCACCCCCAGCCTCCCTTACCTGTCTCTTGGTCACATAGTTGTTCACAGGCATCAGTGGTCCTCTGTCCACAGAGGTCTCTCACCCAGGGTGATGTGGCGTTGATCTGATAGTACAGGGACAGCTTGGCTGGATTAAGCCAGTCGGAGATGTCCAAGTAGCTCCCCTCGCTCACAACGAAGCTGCTGCCTGGAGGGTAAGAAAAAAGTGCATTAAGTGAGTGTAGAAAGTACAAACCCACAAACTCAAATGTCTGTTTTGTGCCAATATCAGAACAATCTGTTCTTCAGGAGTTTTTGTGATGTTAAGATCAACAAAATAATATGGAGTTCACCAGCAATTGGACCATTCCTCTTGATATGAACATGCCCCAACCAGCTGGGACGCTCCTCTGCCCATACATGCAATATCTCTACCCTAAACAGCATCACTAGATAGTGGACTTAATTCCCAGATCTCAGCAGAAATACAGATCCCTCAGACCAAAGCATTGCTTCCCCAGCTCATACAGGTGGTGTCCATGAGACAGCTGGATGCCAGGCTCAGGACTTGGATGAGCAGTGGGAGCATAGGCTGCTCCCACAGCAGTTCCTTAGCTGAAGGTGAGTGAATTGGCCCAACACACAACTTCTTGTATGAGTGGTTTCATATCAGAGCCACTTCCTCACCCCCTCCCTCCTGAGACTTGTAAGTGAATTCCTGCCAAAAAAATTTCTTCTTACAAAATCTTACTTTCCTTTATTTTGTGAAACGTATTTTTCCCCACTGGCATCTGGGAATATGCATCATCTAATTAGCCAAATAGATTTTCAGTTCAGCCCAATCATTTCCTTATCTAACATCTGAGGCCCAGCATCGCTTGGGGGATTTTGCAGGCACAGAGGTCCTCATTAACTCTGATCTTCAATTACATTGATTATAAGACTGCCTCCATAATAGTGCTGCACAGATCAGAGGGGAGCCAAAAAACCTCTGCCATTAAGGAGTGTATTGCAGAAGTTATCAGGGTAAAAGCCTCCAAAACCAGAGGAGAAGATACCTTCAAAGAGGAGTGAGCAAGGAGAACCCAGGAACCCAAAGTCACCCTTCCACTAACCACCAGGTCAGGCAAATGTGAACAAAGCTTGCAAGCACTACCTGAAGATTCAATCACTCAAGGCTGGCAAGTCTATAGGCCAGGGCTTATTTTCATGCAACTTTAGAGCTTTTATCATTTAATAAAGTACTGGGATGTTATTTCTCTAAGCACTACATAAGATCTTAGGTCAACAAAGTGAGGCAATTGAAAAAAACCAGGACAAAAACCCCCCTAGCAGCAACCACTCCACACACACCTGCTTGAACACAAACTCCTGATTTCCTTGTGAAAAGAATCCCTTATGCTTTGGCAAGAAGGAGCTCTTCTAAACATCACCCCATGTCACATTACCCATGCAGAGGATGAAAAAAAGCAAAGCTTGAAGTGAAGCATTTCAGTGAGTGACTCTATTTTCAGGCATCCTGAGATCTCAGCACCGTGCAAATCTGGCTCCTAATTTCACACGAGTTCAAATCTTCTACACTTCTACTGTTCATACACCATCAACCAATTGACAGACGCATCTTTATGCTCCAAGCCAACGGAGCCTGCCAAGCTACTGACTGTTCAAGCAACGGAAAATCAGCCATCCAGGATCCAGCTGCTCTGGAGACACAGCAAGGCAGGAGTATGCATCACCAGGGCTGCAGGATACATCTCAATCAGACACAGGGCTGCGGCGCACTGCTGGGCAAACTCCATAGCACCAGCAGAAAACATCGAAGTGCTGAGCACAAAGAGGGGCCTCAGAGCCACGACATTTTGTGGCTCATTATCATTCTTTGCCATTCTTTAAATACCAATCATAAATCTTTAAATACCAATCATAACTATTGCTGGTTTATTTTACCAAACAGAGATGCATCATGAACTCATTGGGAGTGTTTACTTATGTCCTTGTATGTGTCTATGGAGTAACCTGTCAATCTTGCTTTCTTCTTTATTTTGGTAGGTCCCTAATAAAGAGCAAGGCTTGGAAGTCATGTCAGCACGTTCTGAGGCTCAGCTACAGATACTTCCCTCTGCACCCACAGATGGAAGAGTGAAACAATTGGCACCTACTTAACAAACTCCACTTCTAGTTAAGATACAGCCAGTCTGCAGGTAACAAAAGCCAATCAGACATAAATTAGCCATATAATTAGCATCCATAAAGACAAAAACGACTCAAGTTGGCAGAGCCTCCTGACCCAGGAGCTGCTACACAAAAGGTGAACTCCATGGTCAAGCCAGGTAATGGAGAGGTGGCACCTGAAGCTCCTCATGTGCTGAGCTCCTCCATGATGAGGAAACACATTCATGGCCCTGCTGACCAGTTCCCACCTTTTATGGATAACTCTGCCTGTTTGCTACTGGAAGTATAAAACCCTCAAAAGCTATCTATTTCTAGAAGTACCTCCAAAATCAACACCAACACATGTCACTTGGCCAGGAGCCAACAGCTTCTCTTTCAGCAGAAGTCTGTCCGTGCAAAACCACCAATTTAGGAAGCTTGAAATAATTTGCCACTTAATGGAAATTTGCCATATTCTGCTCAGAGAAAGATCATCCCAAACCTTTTTAAAAAGCAGAAGAAATAAAAACATTTGGAGCCCAAATTCCCGAATCCAAGCTCAGTTTAAACCAGAGGCTTTCCCACTTCAGCTAAAAAAATCAAAAACCTTGAGAAAGGAATGATTTTAGTTAATTGTAAACACTTTCTTCTCTTCCTAGGAGGAAAGAGGGGACAACTTCCAGCAAAAAAAATCCAACATCTTCTCACACCTTTGAAGCTGAGTGTGTCACAGCTCAGCTGGTAACAACTTTAGACACTCTCATCACCTTCACTGCCATTGAAAATACAAACAAAGAAACATTCCGACCTTGTGTTCTTTATAGTTTACCTGAGGAAAAAAAAAATAACAGGAAAAAGTGTTTTCCAAATATTTTGAAAGGTAAAATTCTGACAATTTCAAAGCCTTTGCACACTATTTTTCTCTTTATTTTCAAAGAATCCACACATGGAAAATGGGTTTTCAAAAGTCACCAACGTGCACTTATCAAAATCATCTTGAAAAGCTTGCAAAGGGCAGTTTGAGTATCAAATCCTTTTAGAAACCACTGAGAACAAACATTTTCTAAGCAAGAGCCATTTCAAACATCTTTAGCTTACCAGGAGCATCATCTAGGCTTGTTTTCACTGTGTAGCCAAGTCAAGGTGGAGGGAAAGAGGGTGATGAGGAACCCGACGGGCTCACATGGCCAGGTCAGTGCAGAGCAGACCCTGCTCTCAGTCACCTGAAACCCTGCCTCAAAGACCTCAAACCCCACTGAATTGCCTATACCTTCACTCAGCCTGAAGCACACCTACAGCTGCTGCTTGTGGACCCCCAGAGAGCAGACAACAGAGCAGAGACAATCTCTTAGGTGGTTGTGCCCTGTACTCAGCACCTCGAATGCTGTGTTTCAGTTTTGAGCCTCTCACCAAAAGAAAGACATATTCAGGTGCTGTAATATGTCCAGACATGGGCAACAGAGCTGGTGAAGGGTCTGGAAAATAAGTCTTATGAGGAGCAGTTGAGGGAGCTAAGGGTGTTCAGCCTGGAGAAGAAAAGGCTGAAGGGAGACAGGAGCACTCTCTGCAACTCCCTGATAGGAGCCAGCAGTGAGATGGGGGCTGGTCTCTTCTCCCCAGTAACAAGACAAGAGGAAATGGCCTCAAGTTCCATCACGGGAGGTTGAGATTGGAGCTGAGGCAGAACTTTTTCCCTGAGAGGGTTGTCAGCCCCTGTGCCAGGCTGCCCAGGGAGCTGGGCGAGTCCCCAGCCCAGGAGCTGTTGCAAAGCCGTGGAGCTGAGGTGCTGAGGGCCAGGGGTTGGTTAGTGGTGGACTAGGCAGGGTGAGGGCTGTGGTTGGATTCAATGATGTTAAAGGTCTTTTCCAATCGAAATGATTCTGGGATTCCATGATCCTATTAGACACTCAGACAGACTGCCCTGTCTCTCCTGCAGTCCTCTGCTGTCAACCTCATCCTAAACATTCCTAGATACAAGTTTTGAGCTTCCCACTCAAAAACTCAATGATATCCACTTTAAAAGGAGACATTTAGGTCTCAGAGTGAAGCAATAATCAACCCAACAAGAGAATACAGCAATGAAATGGCAGCTTTCCACGCATCACCACCTCCTCTCAGGAACCTCCCTTGTAGGACCCATCCCTCAAGCACTGCTGGCTTTACAAGTCAGTCTATGCCACGTAGCAGCATTGCAGTGCCATGGAGAGCAGCAGTACAGAGCTACACAACCACCTCCTGGCTCTACAAGGTCCACCAGCGCTTCGGGGGATTGATTTGTTTGGGTTTTTGTACAAGTGTGTTTCTCTCCCTCCCTCCCCCTTTCTCCAACACTGATCAAAGCCAGATCAGTTAAGGCAGCATCAAAAGTTCATGTCTCTCACGCTGAGGTCTCCTTCAAAGTTCAGTGGAATTGCTTAAGTCTTGACAAAAGAGGCTTCCAGTTTTGACATTTCAAAAATCATTTTCCAGAACACAACAGGATAAAACAGCTCAGAAGAGAAATCTAACAAGGGGAAAGAACAAAGAGCCAAAAGGCAGCCAAGAGGGTTTGGCTTTTCCTTTCTCTCCTTCTTTTTCAAGGGAAAAGATCAAAAAACCCACTTTTGTTGTTTTTTTTTTTTTTTTTTAAAGGATTTTTTATTTCTTTCTCCCTCTGGTCTTTTTGTCTCCTTTGGTCCGTTCACTCTTTCTTGACCAATAAAACTCTTTTCCATCTAAAATTAGCGTTTTGTGTTGGAAAGCTCCAGGAGGTCATACTCCAGGTTGCTATTAATGTGCCCATCCCTACACTGTCATGCAATTACAATCCTGTTACTGATAGGTTTTTTTTTTTTTACCACTAGAGGAAGGATTATCCCTCTTGCTCCATTCTAGAGGTATAAAGAATAACCTCATTTAGAGATCTTCTTTTTTTCTTGTTCAACTTGAAAGGGCATTTCCTAAAGAGACAACTCCTCCCCTATCAGCTCCTCCATTGATCAGCTCTCCTGTCCTGCTCCCACGGAAGGAATATTTCTGCTGCTTAAATTTCTTTCAGAAAACACAGAAGAACCAGGCTGACATGGGATGTACAGAGTACAAACATCCTGACCTAAGCAACCAAACCAGGCCTGGTGCAGGACTGCACCCACACACTAACAGCTTTACCATCCTTCTCCTGCTCAGCACAAATTCTGGAATAAAGTTCTTCAAAGTCAAACTCTTAATTCTGTACTCTAATTTGAATCCTAGGATAGTGTCCCACCAGGTTAAAATCTACTTAATCTTCTTTTTTCAAGGGATTTCTCTCTCTTGAACAAGATGAAATGCCTAAACAGAGTTATGATAGCAAGCTTCTAAAACAGCAAAAGCCTACAGATCTGCCTTTCATTCGCTCCTCTGTGAGCCACAGCACACAGAGTTCATATCACACACAGAGCTCAACTCAGGGATGTATTTTCAGCACATAAAGCAGTGGCAGAGCTGTAGCTGCTGATGCCAGCGCTCCCCAGCCCGTGGATGAGCAAACCAGAGACCCTGGCCCTTCGAAACGCTGTCAGTCCTGACAGAGCCTTCTCACTCTGGCAGAGCAGAGGCAAATGAGTGATACAAATCTGTGTGTAATTACAGCTCAGACTAGAAGCATCTTTCCTGTGGGAGGAGCAGGGTTATATTTTAATTGTTAAATTGCACTTGCTTGATAATTCTGTCAGGCTCTTTCTTTGGGTTTTCTTGGCAGTCAGTCTTGACTTCATCAGGGCTGAACTTCTGACAAGCAACACACATATTGAACTTTGCTCAGCAGGTGATGACTTGCCGCTCTTCTCCCTACCCCTATCTTCTCACCCCAAGTCTGTGGTCAGTGACAAGACCTCCGATAGCACTGTTAGACAATACAACTGCACAGGGGTTAGTAACAGCACATCTCAGTCCTCCAGAGGCATCTGGGCCAGCAACGGCTGAGATGGAAATTAGACTCCTAAAGAAAAGCTTCTCCTTAATGCTCTGTATCTCCCAACTCCCACACTCCACTCTGGGGCTCTCTCTCAGCGAGGCTCTCCAGATATTGGACACAGGTTTGAGGAAATCCAGCCTAAATCTAATCACATCACAAAGCATATGATGGATGAGTTATTATAGAGTGTGTCAGTGGAGATTTTCTCCACCAGCCCTAAGACCAAACATCCTCCCAGGATGGCAGAGAACACAACCAAGAGGCAGCACGTACAGAGGCAGGCTATCACCCACTCACCCCGAGACTGCACATCAGCAACGCTGCTTGTTGGGGGAACGATAAAGTTGAGTAGATTCAGACTAGATATGAGGAAGAATTTTTTGCTAATGAGGGTGGTGAAACATTGGAACAGGTTGCTCAGAGAGGTGATGGATGGATCATCCCTGGAAACGCTCAAGGTAAGGTTGGACAGGCAACCTGATCTAGCTGAAGGTATTCTAAAAAGCAGTACATTCCTAGCTATGCAGCCTTCAAAACCCCTCACTGCATTGCTGCTGCAGGAATCCCATGAATTCTTGCTTAAAAGCATGACCTGAAGACAATTCCCCAGGACCAACCTGCCAGCACGTTCCAAGCAGGCAGGGTCTCATCCTGCAGATGTCAAATGTTTGCACCTCTCCATCTATGGAATGAATCAGTTAGTTGGTTAAAGACATTGTGCCTTACTGTAGTCTTCTCTAATGATCCTTCCTAAATCTGAAGTCACATGGTGTTAGGAGAAGCTCAGCAGGTGCTGGGAGATGCCACCTTTCCAATGGTGGGCACATCCTGCCTCTTTCAGGATGCAACAACTCTCATTTCCAAACCAGCCCCGGGTGGCACCATCCAAATAACAACACCCATCACCCCAGCTTTGCTCTGAGCAACCCTGCACAGAAGGGGAGAGGCTTTTGCTTCTGGCAGGCACGTGGCTGGTGGAGCCAGGCTGACACAGGGATGAGCCAAGCACAGGATCACAAGCCTGTCAAAGCCACAATAAAAACAAGATGTACTTCAGCCTCCAGAATCTTATTAGTTCTTCATGCAAAGAACGTTTGCACTGTAAAACTGTCTTGGAATCACTTTGATCCACACTGATACAGTTTATAAATTGATGTTAATATTTAGGGTTCATGTCTGGTAACGCTGCAGCCTTTTGCTCACATTTTCTTGCAGCCAAACATGCATAGGAACAGGAGTGAGCTGTAAAGCAGACACAGAGGTGACCTGGTGATTAAGAGCTGATGAAATTCAATGCAATCTGTAAAGCTGCCCCCAAACACAGTCATCTTAACGGCAACACACAGGCTTGGAGGCAGACAGACATGCCACTGAGACTGCAATGGGAAACCACTGTTTCTGCCAAAGCCCTGACCCAGGCCTCCATACAGCAAAAAAAAGGGATCTCTGCAGCAAAACAGCTTGGTGGGGGAAGAGGGAAAACAGCACAAGAAAAACCTTGTTTCAAGCCATTAAATTTCCTCTGCTGATCTCATACAGGGTTGGTGGGGCTGAAACCAGTTGGGGATTATGGAGGACCCCAATGGTAGCCTCTCTATGAAAGCTCAGAGAGATACCTTAGAAACCAGATTTCTTTCTCCATCCTTCTGATATAAACATGAGGTGATTCAAATGAAAATCAAAGAGTGGCTCCAGCTCTTCCTGGCTGTAAAAAAGGAACAGGGAGGCATCCAGTGCCTCACCTCTCACTGCTCATTTCCCCACGGCTGCATGCGCAGCACGTGCTGAGCACACGCACGGGAAGCGCCTCAGGACACAAACTAATGCCCGGTCACCTCCGAGGGCTGCTGAAGATTGAGCAGGAGATGTCAAAAGCAAACAATTTAAAGCAACAGATTTAATTAAAAACCAAAATGAGAAGTTGCGAGTCCAACTATTGGAATGGGCAGAGCCCCAGCAATCTTCAGGGGAAATTAACACGAGCTGCTAAGAGCAGCATCCGAGGCCACCAGCATCTTGGAGGAAATAGTGGCAGTGGGAAGGTAGGAAATAACCTTCAGATGGAACAACTACTGATCAGCAGCACAACAGCCACGGGACATCATTGTTCACTCAAGCACATGCAGCTTAAAGGTAATAAAAAGAGAAGCTTCCTCCAGCTCTGCCCTCTGGTCAGATACTGCAACCCAAAGCATGGTCTTGAGCAACTGCAGCTCCCGCTCTTCTCCTGGCTTTGCATGGATAGGACTGGGTTTGCTTTCCTCACTCTGCTGCTTGCAGGGCAGTTCTCATCCTGGGGGAACTCAACCACGTTTCCAGGAGGGAAAACACACACAGAAACCACCCCGTCTGCCCCCCATCACGGCTTCAGACGGAGGGACCACCACATCTCCCCTGGCACACGATGCAGAAGAGAAGGGCCCAAGGTTGCAAATGCCCTGAGATGTCTTTGAAGTCACAGAAACCTGATTTATGTCCTTTATTTCCACTTCTAAAACAAAGCCCTCCAAGCCCCCAGCTAAATGTAGCTCTTGATTCCCTCTGTCCGCACCAGAGGATCTCATCTACCTTCTCCCACTAATGTACCCAGATACAAACATCCACCCACACCGTATATAACCTCTTTGTAGGCTATAAAAATGGGAAGCTTTAATTGATACTATATTTCAAAGTGTTGTGCAGCAAGGACATACTCCAGGCTGAGGCCTCCAGGGTATCTTTCTCCAGCCCTGCCTCCTCTGTAAGCTTCTCCTACTGCTGTACCTCCACTTCTTGAGTGATTACTTACAAGGAAGAAAAAAACCAAACAAGTATTGAATGTATAGAGATGAGTGTCTCACATATTCATAAGGGGTTTTATTGCTCAGATGGAGGGACTCTCTCCTTCCTTCCCCTCATTGACACTGCTAAAGGGTCCTCTAAATAATGCCTTGCATTTCCATAGCCTCATAAAAGCCACTACAAGTCCTTCCATAAATCTGTGGTGTCTCTGAAATCTGAACGACACGTTCTGCTCAGCACAGGCAGAGGCTGCCCCAAAACCTGATGCCCTGGAGCAGCAGAAGGGAGGAGAGGATGCTCCCACCATCACATCCAGAGAGAAGACTTCGAGGCACCCACTCATTTCCCAGAGGCAGGAGGGCTCCAGCCTTCACCTACTAGCCACAGCAGCAAAGAACACGGCAGCTTCTGCCAGGCTTCCCTGGGCTCGACCAGAGAGCAGCTGTACAAACCAGGCAATAATTGCTCACAGGGGAGAGCAGTGGTTGGGGGGAACCCCCTCAAATGAACAAAAGGAAGAAAACGAACTAAGACACAGAAATAAGGGCAACAGAGACGGGCAGGTTATTAATACTGCTGCTTGGAATCTATTCTCCTACATTTGCTGCCAGTTGGCTTCTGGTCCCAGTCCTTCCTCTCCTCCTTTCCCATCCTGTGACTCCAGCGGGCTCTGGAGGTTCTTTCTCTAAAGCTGTTGCTCGCTGCAGAGGGGAAAGCTGCTTTCTGCCAAGGCTGGAGATATTTGGTGGGGCTTTTCCACCCCTCCTCTTCTTCCCAACTTGGCTTTGGCTCCTGGCGTTCTTGAGCTGGCTGGCATCTATTTAAAGTTTCCTTCAAAGACAAGTTTTCATCTGCTAAGAGAGGGATTTCTTTCAGCCTCTGTCTTTGTTTGGCTTTTCCTGCAGAGGTGTTGGGAGCTGCTCTGCTTTAAGATTTTCCTTGGCTGCTGGCATCTACTGAAATCTCACATTTCAAACAGGAAGGAGAAGGCACTCCACTCGCCTGGGAACAGCTCCCGTGAAGGCACCATCGCTGCCTCTCACACAGCCTGTCGTGGGCTCAGGACAGACACAGGAGACAGTAGCTTCAGGAATCAGGCTGCTGAAGGGCACAGCAGCATTTACATGGCACGGTGTGTGTTGTTGCTGGGTGAGGGGCTGGTTTAAAGCTGATCGAAGCTCTCAGCCACAGATGGACCAAAGACATCAGCTCTGCAGTCACTTTGCCCACACCAACCCCCTTCTGCACCCAGGCAAAAAGCAGGTTTAAACCCCCTCCAGGAGATTGCCAAAGAGAAGCAAGTCCCCTCTTCCATCAGCATTAAGACTCTGGGTGCCAAGGCTCTGCAAACACAGCTAGTCACGTTGTTCCTGGGTATCGTTAAAACATCCCAAGTCAGCTCAGTTCTGTGATGCCTTTAAATGTTTCATAAGGTTTTGCTGCCAGTTGGGCGCTGCCTCAGGATTTGTTGTTATTCAAAAAGAAGGGACAACTTTAAGAGCTTTCCTCTGCTCAGAAAAGTGACTCTGCCACGGCATAAAACGATGAGGTTTCAGTAAAAGTGATGGCCACTGCAAAGCATCTTGGCTGCTTCTGTGTGAGGAGTCTGACTGCTTCTCATAAAACACATTTGAAAAGTTTTTGCAGTTGGTAATTATATTTTACAGTTTCATTACAAAGCTCATTTTTAGTTCTTCTCCAAACTGTTCTTACCAGTCCTCTTGCCACTTCCTCTTCGGAAAAGTCATTAAGTCAGGACTGGAGATCATCCCATTTCCCCCAGTTTCGAGGATATTAATCTGTTTTATTGGTATTTCTTTGTCATTTCCATTTGAGCGTTCTCCATATTTGCATAATTTGCACTGTCACCTCCTTCCCAGTGACAAGCACAGGCTCAGCTTTTCACTTGCATTCTACACAGTTACATTGCGTTCTGTTTTATTCTCCTTTTTCTGTCTTCCCTGGGCCAGAACTGCAGGCTGGGAGCAGGATGCCAAGGCCCTATCTCCATCCCTGCCTTCCTGCCCAACCTTCAGCAAGTATCAAAACCAGCTGTGAACACCCACTGCCCAGTGCCTATCTCCAAGGGACACAAGCAATCTCTTATCCCAAGCGCAAAAAGAGATTCTGCTTTCCAGCTTCTTGGAATAACAATCTGTGAAGACTTCAGAGTATTTCTGTGCAGCCTGGATAACCCTTAAAGCCTTTTAGAAACAGCTGGAAGTGTAGACAAGTCCTTTGTTTCAAGTTATGCCTTTTTTTCGTGTCTCCGTTGATGTTCAGTTCCTTCAATGTGAGATCACAAAGTAGCTGCTCTTCTCTTTCCTCTAAGGATCAAGCTTTTGCTGCTGGGATAGCCCACATATCCAGGGAGTGGGACGTAATTTCCAAAGTCAGTGGCTAAGGAGCATCCTCAGGGATCAGAGCAGAGGCAGCCTCACACAGCAGCACGGGAGCATCAATCCACTGCACACACCTCCATCCCACAAGCATCATTAGGTGCAGACACAGAGGTGGGATTAAGGAAGGAGTAAATGTCAGCGGTGGGGCTGGGAGGAGCCTATGCTCTCTCAGAACACTGAGAAGGTATAGATAATGTCCTACGAATACCTATCACAGCCAAGAAGCCTTTCTTAGCAAGGCTGAACCCCACTTCAAACATGCCGGTGAGTCCCTCCCCACCAAGGGGTGATGGTTTAAGCCCCTTTCCATCAGTTTTCAACCATCTACCTCTCCCCAAAACATTAATCCCCTCAAGAGTTGTCCTCCATCTCCATCCCAGCCCCCAAAACGAGGGGCTGTACAGAAGTTGTCTGTGCCAGTACAACCCAGCAGTTGGTGAGGCGCCAGCTCCACGCAGCTTGATTCTGCCACAGCAGAAGTGCCCCCTCTCCATGCCCCAGGCAGCACGACGAGTGCAGGAGCTGAGGAATTGGAACTGACTGAATAATGAGTCCTATCTGCTGGAAGAAAATGAAATTTGCCCTCATGTTACCCAAAACTTGCACTCGATGCTCACTGCACATTATAAAGAAAAGGTCAGTGAAACACAACAACTGCACAGAGCCCAGCTGAAGAGAGCAATAAATAGTGACAGCCACCCTCGTCTAATTCTTCAAAACATCTCTGCCGTTGCTCAAACCCTGCCAATTTCACTCCATGCTGCTCTAAGGGGCTGGGAGGAGCAGCTTTGCTGCTGTAGGACAGGAGGTGTCTGCCTGTACAGGCTCCTCAACAAGTTTGGAGGGAATAACCATCACACACAATCAGCAGCGGTAGTAATAATAATAACAAAAGACGTGATGGAGATTTTGGCCAGGGGCTCACTGCTGTGCTTCACTCCTCTGGGAAGGGGAGCACAGAATCACAGAATCTTAGGGGTTGGAAGAGACCTCGAAAGTCATCCAGTGCAACCCCCCTGCCAGAGCAGCACCACCTAGAGTAGGGCCCACAGGAACTCATCCAGCTGGGTTTGAATGTCTCTAGAGAAGAGAGATCTGTATCCAAATGCAGCTGAGGCAATTCTCCAAAGAGGGGGACCTCCCCTGCCCCCAACACGCCCAGGGGAGCAGGGTCTGAGCCCTTGGAGGGTCTTACCGTCTGCGATGAAGTGCTCGGGGACATGGAGGGTCACCTTGACGGTCAGCGGGCAGGAGAGCTGTGAGCCACACACCACGGCCAGGACGCAGGAGCTGACCGCGATCAGCGTCAGTGCTGTCTTGTTGACGGGGCTCTTCATGGAACCTGGAAGGCAGAGAGTGGGGTGAGTGGCCAAAAGGCAAAGCTGTAGCAGAGACTTGCTCAGCCCTCTCCCTTCCCTGTACTGCTGCAGCCAATCCCAGGGAAGGGAAAGCATTGAAAACAAAGACGGCAGCTCAGTAGCACTGGACGAGCTCCTGAGGTCTGCAAATCCCATCATTGCCATCACGCCTTGTTTGGCTGTGTTTTAACATTCATGGTGTTTTGCTTACTGAGTTACACCCATCTTGAGGACTATATCTTCCTAGAGGAGAGAGAAAACCTGCTCGGAGCCCTGAACAGACCCTCTCCCTGGGAACCCCTCCTCCCCAGAGCCGCTCACTACCGCTGCCAGGCTCCCCTGGCATAGCCGTTGTCACTTCTTGTCAGCATCCTTGGCTTATTGGGCAAATCTTGTCAAGTCACAAAAGCCAAATCTGCCTACACTGTGGCATCATTCACTTTCCCTAATGCCAGGAGAAATCTACACCTGTAGATGTTATATAGCACCAATATATAAATAGGCAGTCATCACAAGGGGAGTGCAGTGAGCAACAAAGCGACCCACAGAACCAGTCTCTTCTGTGATATCACAGAACCACAGAATGGTAGGGTTGGAAGGCTTGGAAGATCATCTCAAGCAGGTCCACTTGGATCAGATCACTCAGCAACACATCCAGGCATGTTTTGAACACCTCCCAAGAAGGAGCCTCCACACCCTCCCTGGGCAGCCTGGGTCAGGGCTGCATCACCCTTACAGGAAAGAAGTTTTTCCTTAATTGGAACTTTTTGTGTTCCAGCTTTTGTCCACAATTCCATGAGGCTAGGGAGATCCCATCATCCTACAGCTCTGCTCAGACCTGCACACTCTGCCAGGCTTGGCTAATGGTTTCCATTTCAGTTGGATTTGGTTTTGAAGCATTAGGTAAAAGCCAAAAAGCCAACAAAGAGCTCAAGTATCCACAGGTCTAGCGGGGCTGGCAGCAGGTACAAACCCACAGGGTCTTTATGGAACAGTGTGGTGTTAATATGACGATTAAATCACTGTCAGCTACAGTTGGGTGGGACAGAGCAATCCTCAAACTCCACAGTGAGAGGGGAAGCTGGGAAATACAGAGTCATTAGGAGAGAGGTGGCTGTCCCAGGAGATTCAGCTGCTCTCCTTGGGTGCAGGACAGGAGTGCCCACGTGTCCAGTCACAATATTCTCCATCAACAGAGATGACCAGGAGAAAGTATCCCCAAGCCACTGCTACCCCATCAACAGGGGTTCTTCCCTGTCCACTTTCTCTGGACCAGGATGAGAGGGGCTGCCTCACTGCTGGTGCAGCTGCACCACAGCCCCTACAAACACCTAGCACCTCACACCAGCACTCTGCTGTGCAGGAAGCTAATGACAGACCCTTCTCTGGTGCTTGGGATGCTGATAAAAAGCCACTTGGGAAGCACAGCATTGCCACGAGGGCACAGCTGGCAGTTAACCCCAGCTGCTGCACGGGCTGAGATGGCATTGCTCCCAGCACATCTGACAGCCTCCCTGCTCAAGATTCAGGTGAGGACACATTTATTTTTGGAAGCCAATCCAGCCTCTCTCCCCTTGCTCCTCAGCCCTCACCATCTCATCAGCAAAGTGAGATTTAAAAAGCAGCAGTTTGAAAACTGAACATCCAGCAAGTTGGTGCTCGCACACCCCGTCACTTCCCTGAAGCTGCTGTTGGAGATGCTGGTGCCAGGGCAGGCATCTCACACCATGGCCTGCCTTTTCCAGCCATGTCCCACCAAACCATCCCTTGTCTGCACAGTGGATGCTCCAACCAGCATTTACACAAGTGCCTGAAAACATCCCCATCACTGTGACCAACTGGAGTATGCAGATGGATTATTTATGAAGCATCTTTTACTCTCCTTACATATGCATCATCTGAACAGCCTTCTCACCCCTATTTCACAGCTTTATTGCCGATCTCTTGTGCCCTTCACCTTGCAATACCCGTTTTTTTTTACCTTCCCAATCTTTATTCATACCATCAGCATAAGTTAGCACCTCCTTGGGAGGCAAACTCATCCTCTCACTGGGCACACTGTGCCTGCCACAAACCCTTTGCTTTAAGTTCTTCCGTGAATGCAAAAAGAGAAAAGAGAAGGAATAAGAAAGAAAAAAACCAAGGAAAAAAGCCTCTGTCAGGATAATTGGACACAGCCAAGTATATAATAGCCCAGAGAACACTGGATTTTACCATTATAAATCACCTTTCAATCCAGGGTCTTAAAGTGCTTTGCAAACATTAAATCACAAATCCTGTGTGAGTTAGACGAGTATTATCCCCTCTTCACAAAGAGCCTGAATCACAGGTACCACGGCAGCTTTTGCCATCCTGCAGCTGGAGTGGAGCTGGAGGAATTAGGATCTAGGAGCTTCCATCTTCACTCGTTCATAGGGCTGCTTCTTTCCCTGTGACTAAGTGGAGAGGAGCAGAGGAGCTTGAGACAGAACAAAGCCCCTTACAGCTCAATGTGTTTGAGCTTGGCTGCCCAAAGAAAGGGACAATGTGCTACAAGTCTCCTGGAACTACTTTCCCCGCTCTCTTGCCTCCTGCTCCCTGCTCATTTCCATCACGGCGCTAATTATTGACCTCTAGAACTGCCTGATATTGTCTTTGACCAACTGAACCAAAACAACATGTCTTCTGCTTAAGCAGAAATTGGATTTCCAGCTCAGCTCTTTATTGCTCACAGCCAGTTTGCTGCAGGGTCTGGGAGGCTGCTGGAAAAGCAGCTCCCTCCCTCATTCTTGAAAGAGAGGGAGACGGCTCCTGTTTTCCATCCCATTGCCTGCTCTTCAGACCACTGATGCTCCAGCAGAAGCACTCCTGTGCTGTGTTTAAACACCCATCTGGAGTTAAGCAGCTTCGTGTCAGGCCTCTAAAAGCACAATAAAATGTCTCCTTAGCAAGTCATTGCTAACTAAACCAAGCTCAGCAGGTTCACTGTTCAAGAGAGGAGAAAAGGACCCATTCCTTCCTTGGCCTAGGGAGGGAATCCAAACAGAGATCAGTAACTTAGGCAGCACCACATAACTCAGATGGGAGCTGTACCTGGCTGAATGAAGCCTGTTCTTCCCTTCTCCTTGTCACCTCGAGGCTTTCAATGAGGTGTCAAGATTTGAAAATCCAGGTCCACCAAACAAGCTGGTATCAACCTTCCTTACCAAGACAAGGCAAACACAGAGGAATGCAAGACTTTCATGGACTGATGGCACTCAGGAGCCCCAAGAGCCTCAGCACCCAATACAAGTCTTCATTTGAGTCTTGCAGGGTCCAAAAAGCCCAAGAGAAAGGTGGAAACCAGCCACAGCTGAGACCAAACTCGCTCCACAGATTCCTCTGCCCTAATAAATCCTTCATATATTCAGATGAGCCCTCTGTATTTTTAATTAAGCATGTTTCTGTTGTGTTTTGAATTGTTGTAACATGGTGTGTGGGTGCCTGAGTGCTCAGCTGGGCTGTTTTGGGAGGAAAGCGATGGTCTTGTAAGGGCTGCTGGGGGAGGCAGAGCTGAGGAGCAGCAGAGCAGCAGGCAGGACACAGTGAGAAAGAAGAATGGGGAGAAGTAATCCCTTCCCCCAGCCTGTGAGAGCAAAGAAGAAGTGGAAAGGAAAGGCAAACTGCTCTGCTTTAGGGCAGAATCATATCTGAGATGCTTCCTGCTAGTGATCCAACTCGTGGCAGTTTAATTAGACTGAAAGACAGGAGCTGTAGCCAGGGCTGTGATCAGATGGGCTCCTGCCACCACCACCTTTCCCACCCAGGACTTCTTTTTTTTCTCTCCTTAAACACAGGTGCCAATTGACCCAGCCCCAGCCTCCTGCAGAAGATGCAGGTCCCTCTGCAGACAGCTCAGAAACAGCTTGCAAAGCACCACGTTCCCTGGAAGATTCTGCACCTGCTGCAAGATGAAGATAAATTCAAAGCCACTGGTGTAAACACTCTGCAAACAGCCCCTCTAAACGCACCGTGTCTCCTTTGAAATATCATTTCCTCGCGCAGTTAATTGCTCGCTGCTCTCTACACTTTCCCTTGCCCACCTAAAGGATAAGGGAGGAGGGGGGAAACCCAACAAAACTATGAGCTCATTTCTTTTAATACTGGCAGTGCTGCCTAAATTTAGGAAGGCAAAAAAAAAAAAAAAAAAGAGGCTGTGTTCAGAACATGTATGGATTTATGAGCAACACAAATATCCCGCACTCCCGGTAATATGATGTTTCTAAATCAGGCTCATAAATACATGCTTGGTAGATTAGTCTATAAAAAAAATAAACTTTAATTACCCCATCTTTATCAGCACACAGCCCATGGTGTTGGCCATATGTGGGTGTTAAACACCAAGTGCTCTGCAATCTTCCCCAGCCTCCCCCCCTCCCCGACAGTGATACTGGCATCACATGGAATGTGCGGCGGCTACTCGGGTGCTCAAACACGCTGCTGCTGCTGAGGCAGGGCTGGGGAAACAGCAGGATGACAACTACTGCCTGACAGCCTGGCAATGTGTGGGGCAGCTGCCAGCGCCTGGCTGCCCTGCCATGCTGTGCCATGCTGTGCCTTGTTGTGTCATGCTGTGCTGAGCCGTGCTGAACCACAATATGCCATGTCTTGTCATGCTGTGCCACACTGGGCCATGTCATGTCATGCCATACTGTGCCACACCATGCTGTGCCACACTGTGCCATGCCGTGCTGTGCCACACTGTCCCATGCCGTGCTGTGCCACACTGTGCCGCACTGTCCAATGCCATGCTGTGCCACACTGTGCCATGCAGTACCATGCCATACCACACTGTGCCACACTGTCCTGTGCCATGTCATGCCACACTGTGCTATGCCATGCCACGCTGTGCTATGCCATGCCATGGCACACCACACTGTGCCATATCATGCCAAGCCATGCCACACTGTGTGCCAAAGGGCATGGCGTGGGGTGAGCCGCCCCCTGGCAGCGTTGGGAGCAGCGAGCCCACAGCAGCCCATTCCATAGCCCTGGCATCCCTGCGCCGCTCCCACCACACACATCGCTGCTGCCGGCATGTCAGAGGAGTTGGATGCTCCTAATGATCCTTCTTTATGTTCCAGCAGAGGCTCATTAATAGGGTACAACAGCGTTTCCAGGACACCCTCAACACACAGAAACATCTCCAGGTGTTTTACAAGTGGGAGATCATGTTGAATCAAATCAAACGCCAATTAAGAGGAGCAGTGGTGTTGGCAGGTGGCTCTTGCCAGGGAACACTCTGTCCTGGGGAGCTGCACTGCCCAGCTTCCCTCCCAGCCCTGCACCAGGATCCCCTCACCCCTCCCATGTCAGGTGGCTCGTCTTTCCCAAGCACACCAGATACACGGGGTAGGATGGGACATTGTCCTTCCCACCAGGCACAGCTCTCCTGCACCATGGGCCCCACACAGCCTTCATGGACCCCTCTGCCTCTGAGTCACTTCCCTCAGAAGGGGACTGATGCAATGAACCCCCCAGGGCTGCATCGAGCAGCGTGGTGAGAGGCTAAGCAGGTATTTCATTGCATGCCCTCTCTATGATGCCAGGCCTCAGCCTCTACTTGAGCAGGCACCTTCTCCATCACTGCCTTGGACCAATCCCAAGTGAAGGTGCTCACATCTACAGCCTGGATCTAGCTTAAGGCTTGGGCAGGGGGCTGTCTCCAGCCTCATCCCCAGAGTCAGCAGGATAGGCATCAGCCCCAAAGCAGTGGCTTTGGTTCCCCTATACCAGGGAAGATCCCCTGAGAGACTCCTCTCACCTCCAAGAAGACAGAGAGCATACAAGAAGGGACTGGGGGAAGCAAGGAAGAAAGTAGTGTTGTGCAGCAGAAGGGATTTGTGAAGCAGGAGACGCTTCTGGATTTATAGAGGATCTGATCTCACTAAGCTCATGCTGAATCAGATTAATATTATTAACATTATGAATTACCCACCAGCAATTAGCCGAGGTGTCCTCTGGTAGGGCACGGATGGGCTGCAGAAAAGGCAGCCCTGGGGTGGGTAAGACGATGCCAAGGGGTGGCACAGCTGCCATGGCAAGATCAGGGCTGAACCAGCAGCCAGTGGCAAGGCCGAGGGCTCAGTGGCTGAGGACCTGTGACCCACAGCCTGTCCTGCTCCCCCCAGCCGGCCCCTCACCCTCCTCCAGCAGCCTCAGCCTCTGCTCTTTACTGCTCCTAGAGTTTTAATGTCTCGTGTACTGAATAAATGTATTTGCTTCCTATTTATACAGTTGCCAGTTGTGCTTTGTCTTTGCTTTAAAACATTGGGTCTGCAGCTCGCAGGGAGAGGCCACCAGAAAATTTCAATCAGGAGGAGAAGGAGGATGGAGGAAGCAGAGGAAGGAAAAGCCCCTGAAGGCTGGGCAAGGAAGGGGCAGCGGGGAGGAGGAAGGAGATGACCAAGGTGGCAGAGTTTGAGATGCTGGTCTCTGCTGACCCACCAGCCCCATCACCTCCAGCCCCATCACCACAGGCAGGGTCTCCAGTCCACGTCTCAGATCTCCCCAGGCACAGCAAAGGGGGAAGAATTTGTGCAAACCCAATTTGTTCCCCTGGTGCTGTGATATTTTTTTGCATCTCTCTGGGCGTGGACAATTAAAATCAATGAAGTCAGATTTGCTTTCATATTCTTAGTGCTGAATGGGTTGAGATAAAATCATGTTAAAGAAACAGTTACATATTTAAAGGCAGAGATTGCCTGCACTGGAATCTTCTTTCATGCAACTCAATGGAAACCCTTCTCCTGGAATTAAGGCCTGATCTTGTTTTTGTTTTAAGCTCCAAATCAGTCCCAATTTTACAATGTACAAACACAAAGGCAAATCTGAGTGCAAGGCTTCATCTGAAGGAGGAGGGAAAGCAATTTTCAATACAATGTAGGGAAAACATTATTCCTACAGGAAATTAGCTATGAAATAGCTCATGTTGAGTCACAGCCCAGGGAGGATTGTGCTCAGCGAGTGAAGATGGTCAGACAGCTGAACTGATTTCAGAGTTGGAGAGAGAGCAGTGATGAGGCCAGGCTGTCAGAGAGGGCTCAGGACCTGGCAGGAGATGCCTCAGCCCCTCACAAGCTGCCCATTGCTGCTGGACCTCCTCCAGGCTGCCCATTCAGGCCCAGCCTGCTCCCAAACAGCCACCCCACAGCCCTGTGACTGAGATCTCCAAAGCCAGATGTGTTAAAACACACGATCCCTAAACTATCTTTCACCTCCCTCCTTGAATAGATGCAAAATGACCCAACAAGGTGAGAATAAAACCCTTTGCTCCGCAGCAAACAGCTCCCCAAGGTTGAGCGATATCCCTTCCGTGCCTCAGTTTCCCTCACAGTCGAGGATGAGTGTGGGATGACATCCATCACCCTTCTCTCCTTCCTCCTACTCCCCCAAGAATCACACAACCACAGAATCATTACGGTCGGAAAAGACCTTTAAAGATCATGAAGCCCAACCACTGAGCTCTGGAGACAAACCCAGCGTGTCAGGAGCGTCGGCACTGAAAGGCGGCCGCGTTCCCCAGCCCTCGCCCTCCTCCCGCCGTTCTGTTCCGCTCCCTGGGAAACAAGAGGCTGCTTGCCATGCGGAGGGCAGCACAGAGCCATTAGTGGAATTTGTTACCCTCATGCTCTGAACAAAATTAAATTAAAAGTGCTGCTTTGCTGTCGAGATAAGGGCCAAGCTGGAGAGATAATTTTTCACTCTCAAACACTCAATTACTCGCTGAGGCTGTATCAGATACAACCCCCCCCCCCCCCCAAAAAAAAAAAAAAGGTATTAAATAAAGAACGAGGAAGACCTACCCCGCCTCCAGGAATAGATGTAAGAGCCCTTATCATCAGCACAGCCTGGGGTGCAGCTGCCACGGCTCTGCCACCGCCTCCATCACGGGGCCCTCTGCTCCCTGCCTCACGCTTCCACACAGCTTCCCCTCTCCCCAAAAGCTCATTCTCTGGCCACAGTGTTCTAACTGCACCTCCAGACCTATAGCTCACGGCAGCTAAGATGCTGTGGAGCAACCCCAGCCTGGCTTCCCCGCACAGGGATGGAGAGGGGCTTTGGGTGGCTGTCATGTGCCAAGCAGGGTCTGCTTGCTCTGTCAGGAAAAGAAGCTGTTGTGTAAAAGCACCACGGTTGTTTGCTCAATTGAAAAACAGTATGTGTGACAGAGCTTTGAAAGCCAAGAAAGGTTAGACATTAACAGTGTCCCTCATTGGCACAACCACCCTGGGCACTGCAGAGGGTGCAGTCTGTCGGGTTGATGCTCCCTGGTGCTCTGGGAGGTAAAGCTGAGACTTGGATCATGAAGGTACCTCACCCTCAGAGATCTGGGGACATCCAGCTCATGTGGGACTCTGCTTGTCCACTCTGCATTGCCCTTCCCTGGCCTCACAGATAGCAGCAAGGCTCCAGGGGCCGTGACCCCACTGGTATGCACCAGAGACCAGCACCAACTTGTCCATCCATCCCAGTGGTGAGCAGCTCTGTGTCCCCTTCCCAGGGAGCTGGGTTGGGGACACAGGAGGAGGGTTCAGTCAGCAGCTGGGCCAGCACGGTGCTACCAGCAGTGAGGGAGAAAGCTCCCCGAGCACACACGGACAGCACCCAGCACAGACAGACCCATTACTCCCTCTTCCTACTGTAAGCAACCCAAGCAAACATGTTTGGTGTATCGCCTTTGGCCTCCCATTTGATTCCTGACAGCCTGTCTCCCGTCTGTAGGCTGCTGCCACAGTGGGGTTGCAGTTCCTCGGGGAGTCTAGCAGAACATGGAGAACAGAACCCAGATTTCATTCTGCATTTCGTTTAGTTCTCCATGAAATAATAAGTGTCTGCTGCCTCCAGAGACAGGAAAGGATCAAAGCAAAGCTTCCTCATATGTAACAGACTCCGAATACCTAATATTCCCTTATAAAAGGCCTTGTTTTAAACACCAAATACAGATGCAGATCAAAGCTCAGCTTCTCATTTCTCTAACAGCCCTCAGAAGACTCTGCCAGGCAGCAAGGCACACGCATGCGCACACACACGCGGCTGAGACCCATCCAAGGTACATAATTGGACTCTGTTAATTTGTCTAAACCGCCACTACACGCTATGGAAACAGCCAGGTGTCTTGTTCACGGAGACCTCAGCCAAGGTAGCATTTTAAAACCACAGCCTCCCTCCCCCAAGCGCTGGGGAGCTCTTCTGGGATGGGAAGGTACCACTTCAACAACAGCTACGCCTGAAAACAGGGTAGGATGTTCCCCCCTTCTCTTTTGACAGGTGGCAACAGAGGTGATGCTGAGAGGGGTGAAGTGATCTTAGACCTGAGCATGGAGAAGCAGCTTTGGAGTGCTCTGGCTTGGGCTGAAGCAGATGCCAGAACCTGCCTGAATAGCAGCAGCCAGCTGAGGATGTTTGCTGAGAGATCTCAGTACGGTCACTGTGCTGGGCATTCTCCAGCACATCTCAGCCATCCCCAAATCCACAGCCATCACTTTGTGCCTGCACCCAGCTCTCTGCTTTGTACCTGGGTTCCCAGAAACAATCTGTATCTGACCTTTCTGCCTTATGGGGGAGTGAGATCAGCGCCAGTCCCAGAGGTTCAGCAGCAGCAGTGGAGATTCCTGGTAGGTCCCAGAGACCCAGACACAGGACTTCCAGAAGTTCTCAGGGACTCAGACAACAACCAACCTGCAAGAGGGGCCAGAGGCTCTCTGAGACAAACAGGGTCAGTATGCTCAGCACCTCACAGGGTCTCCACATTATGCCATCACTTTCCCTGCCTCAGTTTCTCCTAACCCAGGCAGCTGCACAGCATCTGCCCTGCAGACCAGACATGATGCTGATCTACTCTTCACATATCCCTTAGAAACCTTCTCCCAGCAGTGGCTTTAAATGAGCAGGAATGTTTCTGCCTCACAGAGCTGCTGCCACAGGGCCTGAGGAAAAAGATAGAGGTGGAGGAGGGCTCATACATCCCCCTCCTCTGAGAGAGCTTGGAGGCCTGTTGGACTCTATGATGAGCAAGGTAGCACAGAGAATAGAGGCCAGCCCCTCCTCATCTTTCTTTTTATTTGGAAAGCCACCAGGCAAGCATCACATACAACCTGGAGAGCTCAAGGCTGCTAAGTCAGACCTGTTGCTGAATATATTTTGCTGGGAAGAAAGCACCACCCTGGAGCAAGGGAGGTGGAGAGGGGGCAATGCACTGAGCCAGCAATGTTTGTGCACCAAGCTCTGCCTCCCTGACTTGGGTTTTTTCTTCTACTAATATTTTCCTCTTGAACTCAGAGGGGGATCTGACTGAACACATCCCACACTGCTCAGGAGGAGAGAGCAAGTGAGTAAGTATCAGAACTTGATATAACCCACGATAGGCAGCTAGGGATGTGGATTAACATCTCTACAACCCTGGCATGCCCACACTGGAGCAAGTTCCTGGCAGGACCTGGAAACTCATGGAGAGAGGAGCACACACCAGATCAGGTTTGCTGGCAGGACTTGTGAACCCATGGGGGACCCACCCTGGAGCAGCTCATTCCTGAAGGTCTGTTTTCCCCATGGATGAGAGCCATGTTGGGGCAGTTTGTGAAGAAATGTAGCCTGTGGGAAGGACCCATGTTGGAGAAGCTCGTTGTGGACTATCTCCTGTTGAAGGGCCCTACACTGTAGCAGTGGGCAGTGTGAGGAAGCCTCCCCCTGAGAGGAAGACCAACTGTAATGAATTGACCATAACTCCCATTCCCCATCCCATTTGGGGGAGGAGGTAGAAACTCAGGAAGAACAGAGAGATGGGGAGAGGTGTTTTGAGATTCAGTTTTATTTCTCATTCCTTTACTCTGTTTTGATTGTTTGTTAATCACTCAAACCAATTATCCCCAAGTTGAGTCTGTTTTGCCTGCCACAGTAATTGCTGAGTGATCTCTGCTCTCGACTCTTGAGCCCTTTGTTATGTTTCTCTCTCCCATGTCCAGTTTAGGAGGGGGAGTGACAGAACAACTTGGTGAGCATCTGGCACTCAGCCAGGGCTAAATGATCACATTGGACTGATCACATTTATTTATGGCAGCAATGAAAATGAGACATTTAATGGCTCTGCTGCTCCCGAGCTACCAGAACAAGCTCTCCCTCACTCAGTATTTACCTATGGGAAAGCCCCTCTAATATATTTTGCCAAAGCACTATATAACCTGCAGTCTTTCTTCTACAAGGGTCAAACAAAGCCCATGGCCACTTAACCAGCTGGCTCCAACGAGACTCCAAGGAAAACCAAACCCTGCGTGGCCACTTCCCATCGCATCAGCTGCTATCGAGGCCTCCACAGTATCAGTAATGAGGCTCAATCCTGCAAAATCTAATCTGAGGACAGAAACCTCCAAGGAACCTCTCTCCTTGGACCTGATAACTACCTCATGGCACCCGCAATGACACACAATCATGGCGAAATCGATACAGGAACATCATTGTAGGAATTAACTGCATCTGACGACGCATCCTTCTCTATTAAAGTTATGATCTCGTCCAATTATGGATCTTTGCTGAACTTGTAATTACGAGCTTGGTACTGTGACTTCCCACGAAGCTATTGCTTTCCTTCCATGAGGGAGAAAAGAGTCAATGAAAGGGATAATGGAAAATTCCTTTCAAGGACGCAGCGATGGCAGAATTTAGCTAGACAGGAGAGGAAATACAATGGAGACTTTATGCAAGACAATTCCCTCGGTTACCCACCACTGAACACGAACAAGCCAGGTTCTGGCAGCATCACTGGAACACTAACATAGATCTAAGAGGCAGCTCTGTGACACTGTGTGAGGCAGCTCTTCCTCCTGAATTCCCTTCAAACCCAGCCATCAAAGCTGCCCAGGTGAACAACAGCTTATTCAAAAGAAAAGAAAGGCATTCTTCCCATTTATCTATTCCTTTATATTTGCCCTACAAGGAAACTTAAACAAACAACCCAAAGCCAACGTATTAGTCAATAAGAACATCTTTGTACCCAGCATCTAGCATGAGCGTGTTTCCAGAGACTGACAGAGCACCTGACCTCATGGGGAATGGTGCTGAGGCAGCGGGGATACAGAGCTTCATCTACTTTTCATTAAAAGAGTGTTTTCTACACCTTGCTCATGCACTGTCTCACCCTTTCCCTTGTGGTACCTGAAGAAAATCCAAACTTCAGTGACTTTTCTGAAGTACCCAAGGACTTTCATGCCCAGCCCAGGATTCCTGAATAACTCACTGAAAAAACCATTTGGAAAGTTTTCCTCCTGCAGCAGTGAAGCTTTTGGGAACATATTTTTTTTTTGTCCTTATTTGCAACACAATCATTTTCCTCCCTCTCTCACACATCCTTTTCCCCTTAACATTTGTACTGCAACAGGTGACTTTAAGGAATTCTCTCTCTCTGCTTTCCATCAAAAGTTCACTTCAAACTCAGTCAGAAAGTCTTGTGGTTCTAAAACACTTGGAAAAGGGGATAAAAAAGAATAGAACACCCTGCCTTCAGGCGGGAATGAATACAATCCACCCCTGTGCACACGTGTGTGCTCACTCCCCTCTGCAGTCCTCAGGCTGATGGGAGGTGTTGAGGCAATTTCACATTCAAACACACACGTTGTGAGTGGTTATTGGAATGTCTAATCACTGCAACGAGCGGGGCCGTGTGCGTGGCAGGAGCAGCATCTCTCTGCTGTGCTGGGCTCTGCAGAGGCCTGGCTTAATACAGAAAACAAATGGAAGGAGCAAACCCACTGTGCAGTTTTTAAATTGCTTCCCGATGTGGTTATTTCCTGACAGCCATTTTTCAAATGCAGCAGCAGCAAGGCTTGGCCTGTCCTCTGCCAGAGAGCTTGGTCCGAGGTTCCTGAACAAAAATGCTGTGATGTGGGGGAAATGCAGACAATGCCTTCAAACTGAGGAGGATATTTCCATTTCTAAGCTCCTCTAACTCACTGAAAAAAAAAAAAAAAAAGCCTGAAGGGACTCAGCTCTACAAATCCCTGCCCCAGCTCTCATTTTGAATTTGTTCCTTTTAATTGCCTTTGTGCTGAGAGGAAGGCTGGGAAATTTCTGTCCAATGGATGCTTTGCATGGGAAACAAAGGGCAGAAAACAGGAGCTTGGAATGTCCAAGGTGACCATCCCCGACAGCTGCACTGGCACCAGGATGACAACCAACACAGTCACCACCTGCCAGTGCAGCTTTAGGGAAGTGCCAGGGCATGTGGAATGTAACTGATACTAAAAGCTGCCAAAGAAATCCAGAACCTCAGCAACATCACCAGGAAATGCTATTTATGGCTCCTGCTCAGCACTGCACTGCACGAACTGCACATCTTGGGATGTCCTTACTGCTACAGACAGCTACTGCAGTCCTTACCCAGGCTTGGATGGTACCAGGCAGCATCACCCATGGAAACAGTCGAGGCGCTCAACCATTGCTCTCCCTCTTACACCCCCGTGCATCAGCACTGCCCGTGTCACTCCGTACCTTTGCTTCGCCGCCGGCTCCGGTAATGCTCGGTGTAGAAGGTCAGCTGGGTTTCATCATCTGCCTCCGAGCCAGAGTTTCCTTTGGCACGTCCAAACCCGATCCCACCTGCAAGCAATAGAAAGGAATAAATCATCCCTGTCAGCTGGGCTGCAGGACAGTGTGAGGAGCCAGCAGCCCCTTGGAAGAGCCGCTGGGTTTGGCTCATGTCCACTGCTCCTGGTACAGATGCTCTGCTCGGCGTCACCGGCAGTGACCAGCAGCTTCTGCCACTCGTGGTTTCACTGGCTCCTCACTGCCCTTGTCAACAATCAAGAGCCCATGGTGCCCATTGCAAGGTGAATGTAAGAAGATGCTCTCTGCGTCTCCCAGGAATGGGTTGTACAAATGTATTGAGATGTATTTTCAGAGAAGCTCTGGCTGCAGAAGCTGCTGTTCCCCAGGACACCCCCACAGTGAGGAAGGGGCAATTTCAGCTGTGCTTCAAAGCAAACCCAGTTGAGACAATCAGCACAGAGAACACACAGCACTTGGGGAGCACTCCAATCCCTTTGGCATAGCAAGTGTCTATCTGCCCTCCTTCAGCACCCATTTGGGCCCATCTCCTCCACCAGTTTGCCAAAACATCCTCACAGCGGCCAGTACCCACAGCTCTGGTGAGGAGCAGGACTGCTCCAGTTTGCCCAGGCTCTCCCTCCCGGAGATGGAGATGCCAGAGGGGCCTGTCTCACCTCTGCTGGTCACAGCAAGAAGTGACAGAAACTTGAAAAGCAACACAGACTCTAACTGGCAGAAGTCCTTCCATCCTTGCAGAGCTTAAGGAAAAGAGGCCTCTGAGGGTTGACAGTAGCCCTTTAAACTGCCATTAAAATATTTTACTGGTTTTAAAAAATCCTTTATTCTAGGCAGCAGCACAAATTCCCCACTTCTTGGCAGGAGAACAGAAAATGAGCAGTGCCTTCTGCCCCCTGAAATCCTTAATCACCGTGATGAGAGGTGGCTGGCAGGAACCAGAGAGATGCTGAGAGCTCAGCACGTGGCTCCTGCCCCATCCAGGCCCCAACCTGGCCATGCAGTGGCCTCACAGGGGGTTCAACACAGGGGTAGGAAAATGTTCCACCGGTTCCTCTCCTCCTGGCAGCAGCAGGAGAAGTCAGTGTTTGGATGTGGGGTCTGAGGGGCTCAGAAACTCACACCTCAAACCATAATCCACCCTCAGATCCTCTTCAGACCCTCATATCACAGCAAACATCCCATGTCATGACACACCCACAGCCAGGGACTGAGGTTTTGAAGGGCACAGCAGAGTGCTAAAACCAATAAAGCTTATTCACATCAGCGAGGAAAATCTTAATTAACCTGGGCTTCTAATACAGGCCCTTGGGCAAGCAGCCAGGGCTGCAGTTCTGCTGCACATCCTCTTCTCCCATGGAGCAAGAGCTGCCCAGGGCTCTTCTGCTGCCAGCAGTGAGTATCTGGTGTTGGGAGACAGACACCAGCAATGGGAGAGTTATCCCTGTGTTGCCCAGCAGAACCATCACCTCTGTCCTGGAGAGAGCCCTGGACGCTGCCTGCACAGGCAAGACGTGACATGTCCCTCTGCCACCTTCCCATGAACCAGCCGTGGTTGCTCTGGTGCAGGCAGAGGGCCAGAGTTGGGCAGGGGCAGTGGTCTGGGGTGCTCACTCACCGAGGTGAGCAGGCAGGAGCTGGCAGCAGCCGCTGCTCAGCCCGCAGCGGCCCATCCCCTCCGGCTGCCCCACGTTGCTGTGCAGGCTGCGTCCCCATGATGGATGGTGCTGACATGTTAAATTACTCAGGCTGGATGTCTTCAGAGAGCTGGTGACAGCAATATTGCATTTTCTGATTACCCAGCACTGCGCAGGATGTATAAATACAGGAGTCAGGAGACCCAGCACAGGTTCCCAGCCCAAAGAGGAAACGTCTCCTCTGACCCAACACGCGGTGGCAAAGGTCAGTGTGGGAACACAAGCCTGGGGCAGAGAAACAGCTGCAAGGGATGCACTTTTACCCCTGCATGCTACCAACAGCACTGAAATGCATCTTGGTGGTAGTTTGGGGGGTCTTGGAGCCCGGTTGAAGCAACCTGTAGGATGCAGGAGTGTTGATCCCCAACTGACCCCAGTGTGAATCTGACTTCATGTTTAATCACATAGAATCACAGCATGGTGGGGTTGGAAGGGACCTTTAGAGATCATCCAGCCCAGTCTCCTGCTCAGGCAGGTCCCACCTAGATCAGGTCACACAGCAACATGCCCAGGTGGGTTTTGAAGAGCTCCAGAGAAGGAGCCTCCACACTCTCCCTTGGCAGCCTGGGCCAGGGCTCCCTCACTGAAACTAACAGTTTCTCCTTGTGTTTAAATGAAACTTTTTGTGTTCCAGCTTCATCCCATCACCCCTTGTCCTGTCACTGGATACAACAGGAAAAAGTGCTGCCTCAACCTCCTGACACCCACCATTTAGGTATTTGTACTAATTATGAGATCTCCCCTCAGTCTCCTCTCCAGACTAAACAGTCCCGGGTCCCGCAGACTTTCCTCAGCAGGAAGATGCTCCAGTCCCCTCAGCATCTCGGTGGCCCTGCACTGGCCTCTCTCCAGAGCCTTATCTGGCCTCACAGTCTTGCTGAGGCATCCCTGGGAGATGCTCACACTTTGGGCAGCGCCTCTTGGCACCAGCTCTGGCAGCCAGCTGGGCTGTCAAGCAGCTCACCGAGGCTTTACACCTAGTTTACTCCTGACTTTTAGATTTGAGGAAAAAACCAAGCTCCTCCTCCTCGCCAGTGCTCCCCCTCCTGCCCTGGTTCCCAGGCAGTGGGGCAGGAGGCAGGAGCATGGGCAAGGAGGCAGGCAGTGGGGGAGCTCATGGGGGGAGCTCATGGGGGATGCTCTCACTTCTAATCCTGTTTGCAGATTTACAAGTTCATTAATCCATTCAAACAGATCACGGCTCAGCCCCGTGCCAGGGCAGGGCACTTGTTAATTTGTCAGGGAGCTATGAGGGGGAGGGGCAAGGCAAACATCTCTCTTTGCTATGTAATTAAAGAGGGTAAAGTTAAAGCTAAATGGGGACCAAGATGATAGAATTCAGGAAACATAGGCTGCCTCATCCCCAAAGGCTTTTGGTTAGCTAGAGCTGTGTGTGTTCATGTGAAGGGCCCTTCTTGTCGTTAAACAGAAACAGAAAAGCAGCAAACCTGACATTTTAAATCTCTTCCCCAACGCCAGGAGGTTACAGAGCGTCTCAGGGAAACGACTGTGGATGCAGAAGGAATCAAAACTGGGTTAAAAATAAAGAAATACATAACAGAAGCTACTTGGATAACTCCTGTCTGAGGCCAAGTTGTACTGGTACACTCAGTCCCTCCAAGCTGGATGTTGTAACAGAAGTGGGAGCTCATAGTTGTCCCCAACAGTGACACAGTGTCCATGCACCCCTCTGCCCCACAGCCACTGCCCCACAGCTGATGCAAAAGGATTATCTGCATCCCTCCCCTTCAGAAAAAGGACCAAACCTTGCACACACCACAGGGTGTGTGACTCACAACCTCTCTGCCTCACTGGGTTCAGTTCATTCCACCTCCACACTCACCTGCCCTGTGCAGGTCCCTAGGTGTTCACTAAGCCCCTCTGCTCCCAGGCTTCCCAGCACAAACCAGATGAGAGCCCCATCCCCATCTCCCCAGCACTGTGCTGAGGCCCATGCACTGAGGGCTGATGCAGAGCTATGCAATTAGTTAGGTGGAAATTGTTAGTTTTAATTGATTTACACCCCTAAAAGAGCAGCAATCAATTGAAGAACCAAACTTGGACAGAAAAGGGGACGTTAGACACGGTTTTAGGAAGGAGAATAAAAATATGACACAAAACACTTTCTTTTGAAATGCATCCAGTCACTGCAAAAAAAAAAAAAAAGGATAAAGAAAAATAAAGGCCCTTTGCTAACAAAGCTCTGTGCTGTGGTTTGGCATTGCAGCAGGGGAAGGAAAATCCGTGTTCCTCATTCATCTTCCCTTTTCCTTCTGCCTATGCCCATAAAACCACAGCGGGGTAGGTGGTACAACAACCAGGTGATGGCCCCATGGCTTCCATCAGGAGCAACTGGGATCATACCTGTCATTTCCATAGCTGTGAAAGGGTTTATTTTCACTACAGACCAGCTCGAGGAGCTGGATGTGACCATTGGACTGGGATGAGGTGAAAGCTCCCAGCTGAGCCTCAAAACAGCCTCACCAGCTAAAAGTGATGCTCCGTGGGCACTGTGGGATGGGGTGAGGGGAGCAGAGAGAGAGAGACCTCCTGGCAAAAGCAGAGACCATGGGCAAGCCCATCCGAGCCGTGGCTCATCTAAACAGCATCATTTTGGGTTAATTTAAGGCACAGCCAAAATCTCTAAACCAAGAAGCCGCGGCCCCCGAGAAACGGCACATCCCGGCTCGGGCAGCAGCACCCTTTAATGGCTTATTTATGCTCAAAGCAAGGTGCTTTTAAAGACCGGCCCCAGGAGAGGGCACCAGACCCCCTCTCTGAGCAAACCGGCCTCCCCTGGCCGGCCCCGCATCTCTCCCCTCGCCGCATCCCGCGGGACCCGCATCTCTCCCCATCCCCTCGCAGCGCCGCATCCAGCCTCTCCCCGCCTGCCCTTGCACAGGGCTTCCCCGGTCACGCCGCGTTCGGGTGCAGCCGGGTTGGGATGCTCAAGGCTGGGATCGCTCCGTTTTGGGACTCGCTAAATCCAGACCCGCTGGGACACAGCATCCCAGCCCTCAAGCAGAGATCCAGCCTCCTTCCAGCCCCTCTCCTGCACCACGGCTGGTACAATCCTCCCTCTCTCTCTGTTATTTATAAACTCTAAATGCATTTCACTCGATACAAGCGTCTGGGGAGAGAGTTTGTGTGGAAAAAGGCATTAGAGGAACTAAAGTTCTATGGCACTGTAAACGCAGAGGGCGCTGTGGCTTGGGTTGGTTGTTTTAAGTCGTTATTCTCAGCAAAATAAGACCTTTCCTGGGGCTGTTAGAAACAGCACAGAAGCAGCTCTAATCCCTGTCTCCTATAGTATCCAGCAACAGGACAAGGGGTGATGGGATGAAGCTGGAACATAAAAAGTTCCATTTACACACAAGGAAAAACTATTTCAGTGTGAGGTGAAGGAGCCCAGGCTGCCCAGGGAGGGTGTGGAGGCTCCTTCCTTGGAGGGCTTCAAGACTCACCTGGACACATTCCTGTGTGACCTGATCTAGGTGAACCTGCTTGAGCAAGGAGGTTGGACTGGATGATCTCTAAAGGTCCCTTCCAACCACCACCATTCTGTGATTCTATGATTCTAATCACAAGCAGTTGAAGTGCCATTAGTGCAGGGAAGCAAGGCAAAGCTTATCCCAGGTTTGGTTCTGCTGGGCTGGGTCATCAGGCTGCTGCTCTCCCTGTTTAGTTTATGTGGTCCTTCTGCAGGAGCAGCACTCAGGGCCTTTTCAGAGTCTTTCCATACAGGAGGAAATCCTTTAGCTTCGTGCAGCTCCTGCGGGGGGAGTGCTCCAGCTGTAGGGCTCTGATGAGGTTAAGCATTAATTAAATGGAACCGCCAGAAAATAATTACACGCATGCATCCATCAGACCAGCCTGTCACCACCCAGTAACAAAGTTGGATGCAAACTCCATCAGCAGAACTGTCACACGGCTGTTAGATGGAAATAAATGCATCCCAAATGGACAATTTCATTTAAGGGGAGGAAAGGGGATAAAAAAAAAAAAAAAAGAGCAGCCCATGGACTGCAAAGGATGAATGAGGCAAAGGGGTTGTGTTTGTAGCTGGATGTACAAGGCAACTGTGGTGAGTTGGGTGACTGCTGCTGAGCCTCAATGTGCTCGCCTGCCAGGAGGAGGCAATGAGCCATGAGCTGGGAAACCAACCCCCAGCATGGCAGAGGGGCAGAGAAAGGATGGGCAGGGGCTCAGCAGCACCCAGCCATGGTTTTCACGAGAGAAAAGGGTAGGGTTGGAATGGACCTTTAGAGATCATCTAGTCCAAATCTAAATTAAAAGGAAAAGAAGATGGGATGGGGATGTGGGGAGTGAGATCTCCACTGCCGACACTGGCACTGGCTCATGTTTCGGGGCTTCTCAATCATTCTGATGGCTGGGACCTTCAAATCCTTTTTTTCCCATGACTTAAAGTCACAGTCCCCTCCTGAAGCCCTCGGGTACATTCTGCCTCAGGCAATTAAGGCCAGACAGTCACAGAAATGCAGCCACCCACCAAGGAGCTGCAGGGAGGAACACAGACCCAAGGAAACCACCGCAGGTTGGGCACCAGCACCATGAGGACCCATCCAACTCCCAGTGCAGACAAGGCAAAAGCCATGGCAGCACCTTCACAGCTAACCTGGACCCTTCCAAACATCCTTCTCACTTTTACCAGAGCTGAGCTCTGCAGCACAGGGTGCAGTGAGACATATTCACCCATCTTACAGCACCTTAGGGACCACTGCAAACAGCCCAAGACCAGAGCAGTTTAAGGTGCCCATGCCCAGCTCCTCCCTATCCCCCCCCCCCCCGCCCCCAAAGCTGCTTCCCAGTCCCACGAGCTGAGTGTGTGTGAGCCTGCCCAGTGTGAGGCTGCTGGAGCAGGCACCCTGGCAGCCCTGAACAGCACACCCAACACCTGGGAGGCGGCTGGAGAGCAGCAATGGGCATGGTGGGGAGTTCTGTGGCCAGACTCCTGGGCATGCTCAAGCTCCCAGGGGGTCCTTTCCCTGACAAGAACAGCACAAGAGTCCCAGCAGTAGCCTTGGCCAGGTCTGTGTTGGACAAAACAAATTGTCTCCCCACAGCATGGCAGTAACTGCACCAGGCTGAGGACTGAGTGTGTCGTGGTCACAGCATGGAGGGAAATTGTCATCTCCTCACCTCAAGCAGATGTTGGGTACAAGGTGATCTGCAGCCCTTGTGAGGAAACACAAGCCTGGGCAGACATGGAGAGCAACCAAGGGCTTCCCTGTCCTGGTCTCCACAGACTATTCCCATGGCCACTAACAGGGGACAGTGGTGATGGGGTGAGGATTGGGAAGGCCTCCCCCTGCCCTGGGGGAGACAGGGATCTGCAGGGAGGCAGGGAAGCAGCAGCCTGGGGAGGTGGGGGATGGAAATGTCCCCAGGGATGAGGGACAGGCTGTGCTGTCTCAGAGCCACACTGTTCCCATGCAGCCAGAGGCTCTGCCTGCAGCTGGGCATCGTGTCTGCTCCTCAGCTTGGCTGCAAGGATTAATTGACTTACTCCATTAGTGACCAAAAACACCTCTTGCCTTCAGGTGGTTTAAAAGTGAAATGAACCCCCCCCCCAAAAAAATGAGGCTGGAGCACGGAGTGAGGGAAGCTTCACCAGACCCCAGTCACTGTGTACCCCAAAGCATGCCCCCCCCCACACGCTACAATCCCAAAGCACGTATCTGAATAACTACTAGAAAACAAACCAAATAATTTAAACCAGTTAAAGAGTCAGAACATTTTCTTCACACTAAGTGAATAATTTATGGGCAGAGCTATAATAAAAAAAAAAAGCCCTCTCCAGGCCTGTGTTGCAGGAAAATGTATCCAGAATAAAAGATCCCATTTCAGACTCATAAATAAATGAAAAACAAAACCAAACAGTAAACAGAAAGAAAAGTAATTCCTTGCCAGTTCCTGGCACTGCCACAGAGACCTGCAGCATGCAGGGTACAGCATGGCCAACTGCCCATCATCCCTGGAAGGATCCCAACAACTCCTCCTCCTCCCCAGCTGGAAATCTGGTCCCAACTTCCTCCAATACAGCCTCGGCACTCCCCACTCAGCCCACAGCCAGCACTGCTCTGAGCAGCAAGAGCAGTGGGAGGAGGTGGGTTCTCTTGCTCAGAGGCCACACAAGGGCCAATCTTGCTCCAACCAACCTCCCCTCATGCTCAGCTGCAGCTGGCAATGGCCAGCAAGGCTACAAATACAACTCAGCATCCCTCTGACACACCTCTGCACGGTGCAGCTTTTACAGCCACGAAATATCCCTTCTACCGTCTGTGTGGCCCCTAACAAAATAGTCCAAGAAACCCCAAGCACTGGGAAAGTGCAACAGAGAGAGGTCTCAGTGATGTGAGTTACAACCAAAGTGAACTTTATCCCTTCCTCCAAGATGAAAATTTGCTGAGAAACCACGTTTCACTCCCACCAAGCCTCAGGTAGCTGGGGCAGCTGTCAGGGGCTGCAGCACACCTGCAGAAACCCCTGGGGAAGGTGAGGTAACACCACCCCCAACCAGCTCCACCAGAGGATGCTGTAGGCGTCTGCCCCTCTTCACCCCTCCACAGAGGAACTCTGAGGTCCCAGTGCTCAGCAGTGAGGGTGAGGAGCTTCTGCTTTCATCCCCAGCCACACTTCTCTGATGTGGCCAAATCCAGAGCAGTGGAGGAGTAGCTGGTGATCATAGAATCATAGAGTCATTTCAGCTGAAGAGACCTGCAAGATCACTGAGTCCAGCCTTTGTCCCAGCCCTATCAACCACTAGACCATCTCCCTCAGTGCAACATCCACCTGGCTCTAAAACCCCTCCAGGGACGGTGACTCCAGCAGCTCCCTGGGTAGCCCCTTCCAATGCCTCACAGCCCTGGCAGCAAAGAAATTCCTCCTCACATCCAGCCTGAACCTCCCCTGGAGCAACTTGAGGCTGATTCCTCTTGTTCTATTGCTTGTTACTGGGGAGAACAGGTCGACCCTCACCTCACTACAGCTTCCTTTCAGGTAGTTGTAGAGAGGGATAAAGTCTCCCCTGAGCCTTCTTTTCTCCAGGCTCAACAGCCCCAGATCCCTCAGCTGAGACACACTCCAAATCCTTTACCAGTTTGGTAGCCCAGCTCTGGATCCTCTCCAGCACCTCAATGTCCTTCTTGCAGAGAGGAGCCTAGAACTGGATCCAGCATTGAGCTGCAGCCTCACGACAGCCGAGCACAGGGGATGAAGGATGGCAGCAGCTTACCTCGGGGCCGGCTCCGGCGCTTCCGTCTCCCCACGGAGGTGCTGCGCAGCGCGGGCTGCAGCTGCCCGATCTCGATGGGCGTGTTGGTGCGGAAGCTCTCCTTGAACTTCTGCATCAGGGACTCCACCGTCTCCTGCGTCACCTCGGGACCTGCAACACCAGCAAAGGGACTGTGGTTAAAAGAGGAGCGAGCCACGAGGTTCCCCACTGCCTGTACAAGCTCTTCCATGCAGAGGACAGCAGGAGCCCCAAGCTGAGTCCTTGGGCGGGAGCTCTGCTAAAGTGGGACAGAGCTTGAGATCACCCTCCAAAGTCACCCGTGGGGACACATCTCATGCTTTCCAAGTCTTACCAAAGCCACAGAGATTAGAAAATTGGGTGTTTATGGAAGCTACATTTTCCACAGTTATCTCCAGTGCTTTGGATTATTCCTTGCCTTATCCCTGTGTGCACACACAGCTCTATGCCCTACTCCAAGTTACAGCCTGAAGGGTTCAAAACACACAGGAACCCCTCAGGCACTGAGCTGGCTTTGAGTTGGGTTTAATTCTTCTTCAGGAGCTCGCAGTCAAATTCTGGCAGGCGAGTCTGGGACTACAAGGTGGTGTGTATGGCTGGGGTGGGAGCAAGGCAAATGATGTAAAGCTGTGCTCACACATTGGATAGCAGCACCCAAGCTCAGCAATTAGCTTGCTGCAGCACCCCACAGCATATCACAGCTTGCTAATGTTTAAGTATCTCCTGTCCTTGCTCTCACACACCCCCTCACCCAGTAACACCAAAACCCACACAGAACTGCCCTATGAAACTCACCACCTGCAGCTATGGGAAAGCAGGAAAGCACTCACAAAGAGCAGGGATGAAATTCAGGATCAGAAGGTTCACCCTCCTACAGGCCACAGAGGTCTCCCAGGTTTAAAAAATGGTTTGGCCTCTGTCAATTCCTTGAATAAGCTCATTAGCAAACATAACCTCTGTCCTGTCTCCATTTCAAGAGTCATGATGTCCCTCCAATTAGCTCCTGAAGCTCCCTCCAGCCGCAGCGTGCCTGTGCAGGGCTGCCAGGGATCACTGGCCCTATATAGCCAACCCCACACACCACTCAGATAAAGGATGAGTGAGCATCTTGGTCACCCCCCAGCCTGCCAGGAGTTACAGGCTGATGCATCACCCCATCTCCTGCAGTCAGAGATCTGTACAGAGCAACTCTGGTGTGCAGCGAGCTGAGAGTGCGTAACTCTACCTAACTCCCTTCACAGCGTGTGGCAGGGCCCATTGTAGTGCAAAATGAGAAGGTGGCCATGCAGGACCAGGCTGGTAATTCGACACTGGTAACTCTAGACAAGGATTTGACTTGAATGCAGCCCTCAGCAGACTCCTCCAGCAGCCACCCACACTGCTGAGAGGACAGAGTCCTCCTGCCCCATGCCCAAGCAGTGCCACATCAGCTCACAGCAGCTCCCCCCTCCTTCCCCTCAAATCCCACAGGACACGTCCTTGGCCTTTAGACCAGCCCAAGGTGCTTTTCCATCAGGCTGCAGAGAATCAGCCAGTCTGCCAGGGCCATAGGGAGGGGGGAGCACTGCAGAAGAGCAGAGGAGCTGCTGTGCCATGGGGAGAGCTCAGGAAAGGATCTGTCCACCCAGCACTGTGGCAGCACCAGGCAGGGGAGAGATGAGGACCAAATCTGCTGCCTGCATGAGCACCAAAGGTGGGAGCCATTGAGAGAGAGCTCCAGAGAAAGGGTGGTCTGAGGGACCAGCTATGTTACATCTTCCAGTGATTCCACACCAGGCTCCCACAGCTCAAAGGCAGAGCTCCCCTACACTTAGAGCAGGCACAGGCAGATCCTGTGCTGTTAGATGCGCCAGCCAGCAGCATCATAGGGGAAAACAAACTAAACAAGAGCAGGGAAAGGTCTCCAAAGAGCATCTGGTGAGAGCCAATCCCAACCCCCTCGCACAGGGCAGGGATGTGGCGGCTGTGCCGGTGCTGAGGGAAAGCCCTGCAGCTCCTTCACGGGAGCAGCCGCAGCGGGGCCTCTTCGGAACAGATGGCAGTGATCTGAACCTCAGGGCTGTGCAACACCCCACGGGGAGCTCAGGAGCCACACTGCTGAGGCTTAGTTACCGAAAAGGAGGCCAGAAGGAGAGCGGGGGGTGGGTGTGGAGACGCTGTGCCTCCGGCGGCATTGGTCACGGCTCCCTGCAGCCTCTGCTCGGCTGAGCAGCACCGTGGCACAACCATCCAGAGGCATCTGCTCACCACACTCAGAGCTGGAGCAAACACCAAAAGCAGAGGGAGCCATTTCCTTCGTGGGGAGAGAAACGATCCCTGCCGGCCCTGGCTATTTGTGCTGATGCTACCAATGCCCTGCTCTGCACAGCTCACACGTGCCAGCACATCCTTGGCCTCTCCGTGCCCCTGAGCTTGGGGGTTTGGAGCAATGAAAAGGAAAAAGAGAAAGAGGGAGAGGAGGGAAAAAAAAGAAAAAACCAAACATTGTCAACATGATCTCAGCCAGCAGAACTCAACACGGAGAAAACCCTCGCTGACAAATGCATGGTAGCTGGGCTTCAACTGAATGAGCATCAGGGGTCAAGGATGAAGGAAGGACCTTTCATGCACTGCCAACCGTGACAAAAGGGAGGGAGAAAAAACCAATGCACTGTAACACGATGAGGCACAGCACTCACAGAGGTTTCTAGGACCTGCTGGCTCTGAGAGTGTCCATCATATCCATACAAGACACAGCCCACCCTGAACTGCATCTTGGGCTTTCCCACAGGCAGCCCTCTGAGCCTGGACAGCCAGAGGTAGGAACCCATCACCCAGCTGCGCTGACAGTGCCAAACACGGGCTGGGTCACAGCTCCAAGCACTGCCCACACACTGCTGCCCTTGGCCCCATGGCTGTGGACTCCTCCCAACGACACTCAACACGATGCTGGGTAGAAGCAACAGAACTCTCGTCTCCTGGAGTGAAGCCTGTCAAGCTGCCTTCTCTCTCATTCCTGCTTTCCAGGAGAGAAATCCATCGGGGCTATTGAGCTCACCATGTTTCCCCATCCTGGCAGAGGTGGTGAGATTCACCCCAAGGTCTGGCACCACGTTAGGATTTCAGTCTCACCCTGTCCTTTAGCAAGGGCCTTCAGCAGCATAATGAGCCCAGGCACAGGCTGAGGCAGAGGAAACACAAGGCTCTTCAGCCTCCGCAAAGGCAGCTTCTATCTCCGGCAGCGACTTAAGGATGCAGCTGAAGGTCACTGTACCTTTGTAAAGCACGATACGTGTTCCCAACACACATTTCCCTCCTGTCCACCCCCATGTGCTATTTTGAAAGCGATTTGCTCTCCTTATGGCTCCCCTATTCATATGCACATCTCCCACAAAACAATTCCTACCAAGAGCCTTTATTTCTTCCTTCCTTATTTTTTTTCTGCTGGCAGAAATTGCAGATGGAAAATATGTTGTTTGGTTTAAAAATTACAACAACAACAACAACAAGAAAAAGTCGTCAACTGAGCAATATGAGTGATGTTTGGGTAAGAATATACACTGCAAGGGAGATGGGAAGCAGCAGAGCTCATTCCAGCCCTCGCAGGAACCCCAGTGCAGTCAGGAGAGCTGTGTCTCATCTTTGCTGAGATATTTTAGGCTCTTCTCTTCTAGAGAAGCCCAATGGAGCAGATGTACCACACAACAGAGAACTGCCCTCAGCCTAAGCCAATGCTCCCACAGCTCACAGAGACTCTACACCAACCCAGTACCTGGCAGCCCCACCGGATCCCAGTGGGGAACGGGAAGGGCAGCAGCTTCTACCCAAACCAGGCTCTACACCTGCTGCCATTAGGTGGTTGGACAGTCCCACAGCTTGGTTTTTGCAGCTTATTAAAAGAGTGATGAGGTTTAAGGGCTGCAAAGGCATCAGCTTCCACAGATCTCCCAGCCTTTAGTGTTCAGCTTAAAGTTCTAGTCCCTGGGGCCACAAAACCATCCCTGTCCTCCTCACACAACACCTGCACTCCTTCAGCTGCAGGGAAAAGACTGGAAGACAACAGCAGCTTCTATTAGAGCTTCCCATGCTAGGTCTGGAGTGAAATGCATTTTTAAAATATACATTTTGATAAGCCTGTGATTTTGCCACCCCTCTGATTGCTGAGTGTCAGGGAGCAAGTGATCGATTCCTCAACACTACCAGTCGAAACGGAGAAAGGAGGAACTCACAGAGCAGCTCGAGAGCTGCTCAACTGAGCATGCTGCTTTGCTGGAATCAAAGTGTTTCACAAGAACATGTCAAACTCAATCAAGGATTAAATGGAAAAGTTTAGGCATGATTAGAAGTCAAGGTCAGTGGGGTTTTTACCTCCTGACCTATGAATGCATTCATGACAGCACGCGTGGCCACGTGTAGGACGCAATCCTCTTGTCTCAGACACTAGCTCTTCAAGGCTGCCTTCTGCCCTCTCACCAACTGCTTCTGGCACTTTTCACACATCAACCACTTTTTTCTAAGCACAGGGAAAGGTGCCCTCCTGGGAACTGTCTCTAAAGGTCATTATCATTATGCCCACAATGCAGTTTAATAACGTTATAATTGTTTCCTCCAAATCAACCCCCTGAGTTTCAATAAGCTCACTGTGGTGCCTCTGGATCGATCCTTTGGAAATTTCTATTCCACAAAGTATTTCAAGATATCAACTTTCTGATCCCATTTGGGACAAGCATAAATTTCACCATACTGAAGATTTCCACATGGTGGAAACCCTGTTTTCTCCCCAGCTCTAAATAATGGGTGTTTGTTGCTTTCCGAAGCATGAAATAAGTGATGGTGTTTGTTCAGAAACTGGGATGTGGACTGATTTTCAACAGTGCCACCCTGAAGGTGCTAAGCTCCAGAAAGCAGAATGCTTTACTAGCATCAAATTAGGCAATTACATCAATGCCTACATAATGGCAGTGGGAGAGATTTGTACAACACATCACACATATTGGGATTAAAACATCTGGCGAGTGATGTCCTGCCACACAGCATGGTAGATGTGGCAAAGACATGAGAAACGCTGAGAGCTTCACCTCTCTATCTCTTTCTCCAGCCAGCAAACCCCTCTTCTACCTCTTGAGCAAGAGGGCCTCTATCCTCATTGGTCCCCTACTCTCCTTCAGACCACATCATATGCCACGTGTAGGCACATCATGCCCACGAAACACTGGGAGGCTGCTGCCTGTGTCACACAGCCTGCTCAGGATATATATATATATATATATATATATGTATACATTTCACATGTATAACACATCCAAACACAGTACAAATAACCACACACCCCCATACATCAGGGGAACAAGCTCCTCCTGTGACACACACGTCTCCAAGCCATCTTTAGGGGAACCTTTGGGGCTGTAGGACAAGTGGCAGGGTGGGCTTTGCCCAGAGCAGCTGCAACCCCTCTCTGAGCATCACACAGAGCGGGGTTCAGATGCAGCAACACAGGGATACAGCAACGCAGGAGCATTTTGAAAACAGGCTTGTATTCCATCTCAGCTTTTTATCTTTTTTTCTATCAGCCCTTTCTGTTCAGTTTTAAAATAGAGAATGTATACATTTTTTAACACAGGTATTCACACACAGATATTAACAGCTTATTAGATGTATTAATACATCTCGCTGTAAAAATAGATTGTTATACGTACAGATCTGATTTTCATTGCAAATTGGAGGGGGAGGGTAGCAGAAAAAAAAAAAAAAAAGATAAAACTTTATTTGAGATGTCTCCTTTGAAGGAAACTGAACAAATGTACTTTCCTCCTTCATATATTCATGAGATGACTGCTTCCCTACCCCGTTCTCCACCACCCTCAGCTCTGGGCTCAGAGCCAGCACAGTCCTTATCTGGTACGAGGCAGGGGAAAAAAAAGCCCTGATAGGATCAGAAGTTTTCAGTAGTATAACAAATCTGAAAACACCAAAAAAGTCTCCATTGGGTTTTAACAAAGCTTTGGGTGCATGATGGGGAAGGGGGGGATGCTGGGAGAGGCTGGTGTGCAGAGTAAAAGGGAAGACCTGTGTTGAGTCAGCATCCCACAATGGGGATGCAGACTCCAAGGAACACCAGAGCACCCCACAAACCTTCCAACCACACATCCACTCCTTGCTTTTTCCTCTTTATTGCAAAGCTTTGCCATTCTCCCCCACCTAGAGATATAACATCTGCAGCTCCTGTCCTTGCTGCAGCCAGGGGAGCTGCATCTCAAACTGTCAGGACCTCGGGGGGAATGCCCAGCCTAGCAAGAAGGAGCCCACAGCAGTGCCCATCCCAGCCTCAGCTGCCCTGACCCTTCTTCATCCTCTCTCCAGTCACGGCGCTCAATCGCTTCGCAGCTAATTGCCTCCACTCATGTGTGCAAACCAACCGTTTACTGCAAAATGCCACGGAATGTTAATTTCCTCCAGAATTGGGTAATTGCAAAGCACTTCCAGGTTTTTTTTTTATTTCATTATAGGAAATGAATAAGCATTGTATTAATAGCATCGTTTCCATCTCCAACCGCAACCGTGGCCCCCATCGACAGAGGCTGCAAAGCCATTCGTCACCCCACACTTCTCTGCTTTCCTCCCCTTCCCTTCCCCTGCCACGCTCCTGACTTTCCCACGTTGGTAATTAAGATAATGCAACATAATTATAAACACATTGTGAAAGATCAAATGTTTAAGAGCCGCAGTTCAATGGTTCCCTGCTCTGCCTCACACCTTTGCACTGCGAGCGTCTTGCAAAAGCAGATGAGAGTCTGCTCTCTCCTTGGACTGCCAGCAGCTGTATCTGACTAGGAAACTCTACTCTTTTCTACAGGCAAAGACTTTTCTAGCACACTCATCCCCTGGCATCTACAGGGCACTGCAGATTGGGGTTGTTCAGCTTGGAGAAGGCCCCAGGGAAACCTTATTGAAGCCTTTCAGTACTTCAAGGGGTTTGTAAGAAAGCTGAGGACCAACTTTTTTTGTAGTGCCTGTTGGGACAGGACAAGAAGTGATGGTTTTAAACTAAAAGAGGTGAGATTCCAACCAGGTATATGGAAGAAACTTTTCACCATAAGTGTGGTGAAACACTGGAAGTGGTTGCCCTGATTGGTGGCAGATGCCCCATCCCTAGAAATACTCAGGCTGGAGAGGGCTCTGAGCAACACAACTGAGTTGAAGATGTCCCTTCTCATTGCAGATGAGTTGGACTACATGACTTTTAAAGGCCTCTTCCAACCCATATCATCCTCTGATTTGTCCCTTTACTCTATTTCTCCTTCTGACAGGCCATGGGATGCTGCCCCATGTCTCCTTGCCCCAGTACCAAGAAGATCCAGGCCACCAGAGACTTCCCTTTCCACCTCTCCACTGTAATAAACCCCTTCACTTACCTTTTTTTTATGAGACATTATAATTTTTTCACTTAAGCAGCAATCAGAAAGGAGCAGGGAAGATGGGCAGACCCTCAGTAGCAGCTAATGCTCCTCAAGTTACACAATAATTGAGAAGTTAAATAAGAACACTCTGGAGAAAGCTTCCTGATTTGGTGCTAATGGGCACGGGAAGCGGCCCGGGCTAATGTAGTGTGGAGGAGAGCTGCTGGGGTGAGAGCACAGCGCTGACCTGCAGCTCCTTCTCTGCACTGCACATCTCCTTACAACTCCATAAATCCAGAGGAAAAAATGCATCAGGGAGGCAGCTGGGACAGAGACTCATCGCGGGCAAGAGAAAGTCTCATCCCCACCTGGCTGAGGAATCACTGGAGTGTGTGCAAGTCCCAGCACCCAGCACCCCCTTGAGATGGGCTCAAGGAACAACCACAGTCAGTATAGGAGTGGGAAACATGGCATCAACCACCACTCCACTCCCTTCTCAGCAGCATAGTGTAGAATAGATTTGTTAGTTGGAAATGAAGGTTCCTTTTCCTAACAGCAAAGGTGATTCCCTTTCTTAGCACCAGCAACTCTGTGCTACGTGTCAGGAAGAACCAGGGAGTGACATCAGCTCAGAGAAGAAGGGCAAACCACCAGAAATCCCTATGGCAATGGAGCCATGGAGCTTCAGCCATACACACATGGCACCAACACCACCAAAGGATTCCCTGTGCTGGCAGGGACCAGCCATCACCTACACCAGAGAGCACGGGGCTACAGGCAGAAATGAAGGAGCTGAGAGATGGTTTGTTGGCTCAGGACAAGACCTGGAGCTGAGGGAATGCCCAGAGGGCCCAGGCTACCAAAAGAAAACCACTTCCAAGCCAGTTGGGCGACGCAACAAGGCTGAGCGTGGCCAAACCCCACAGGAGCCAGTGCTGTGGCGCAGCAAACGCTGCAACTCAGAGGTGCTGTCACACAGGATTGATCTGAAACACCTTTGTTAATAAGTTTCTTCTCCTACCAGGCCTTTGGATAGGTCACTGCTTAATGATAAATGGGGCTAGAAGGTGCCTGCAGACCTAATATCAGTGCAGGTGCCCGGCTTCAATCCATTTTCCTTAGGAGCCAGCTGACAAAACTGCCTCAGCACCATAGCTGAGTAAAACACAACTGATAGGAAGGGGATCTACCTGCAAAGAGGGTAAAGAGCTAGCACTGCGGTTGCCCTCCCATAAACAGGAGGGAGTGATGGGAGAGCACCTCACACATGCCAACCTACAGAGCCACAATGCCACTAAAAGCCAACATGAAGGAGCACTGAGCATCATGGACTGAGAGGAACCCATCACCCCCATGCAGGTGACAAGATCTGGAGCAGCCTCTGTACTGAGCCACACATCCCAGGGGCTCCCGAGTGCCAACCATCATCTACAGAATCCCAGCAGAAAATGGGAACATTGTGAGGTGATTCTTCTTCATCCCAAACTCTGTGCCCTCTTCTGTTCGTCTTGAGAAAACCTGGCAGGTTTCTGCTCCATGCTGACACTGTGGAGGGACAGCCCTGAGCAGAGCTGAAGCTCTCCCAGCTCCTCTGCATCCTGCATTGGTAGCTGCAAGGTGCAACCCAACACAGACACTCAGGAGAGGGGCAGACACTTGGGACCCCCCAGGATCTCCCAAAGGGAATGAACAACCACCTTATCAGGGTTTCTTAGATTTTGCACAAGGCAAACACACAAAACAATAATCACCTCGAAGCTAATCCTGGTCAACAACTGGCCTACAAGCCAGCTAAGCCTTAAATAATGCAGAGCTTTATCAAACATTCATAGTGATGCACAAAGTGACGAGCAACTCGTTCCTGACATTTGTATAAATATAGCTCCTGATGGCTTGTTTTCCTCGGACAGCCAGAACTTCACAGCTTATCTTCTGTGAGCCTGTGATTTTGCCTGGATGAAAAGCACTTTGGACATCTGGGGGATCAGGGTTACTGCACATGAAACTGCCACATCTCCAGCAGGCACCAGCAGCCCCACAAAATGCACCCCACGTTAATGGAGTCACCCAGCTGTGGCTGGGAGAGGTAACCAAGGGTACTCCTCACATGGGATGTCATGCAGCATAAGGGAGAGACCAGCCCAAGCCTTGCAAGGCAGTGATAAACCAGAGGGTCTGCACAAAACCACCATCCTTCAGGATGCTCAGTAAAAATTCTGGCACATTCAGACACCCTTTTCTTCTTCCGTTCCCTACAGCACCATCAGAAGTTGCTTCTCCATCTGCTTCTTCCCTCTCGTCTCATGAAATCAGTGAGCAGGATACAGTGAAGGGAAGGGAGAAAAACAAAGATCACATGAGGAAATCCAACCCAACAGGCTTTTCTCAACAGCACCTCAACTGTGGCTGGTCTGAGATGTTTAAGTCTTAATTAATCATCAGAGGAGGCCACCAGCCCCTGGGAGCTTCCCCATCCCTTCTGCCCTGGTGCTGGAGGCAGGAAGCACGTTGGATGTGGGTCCCAACCTCCGGGGCATGCTCCTGTACATCCATGGTGATGCCTTAGGCCACTTTCTTGGAGGGTGTAAAGGAGGGAGAGCATGTCCTACAGGCCCATCAGGCCAAAAGACCTCCCCCCACATTGGTGGGGACAACCCAAATTTGGGATGAAGGCAAGCAATTCATTGTGATGAGATGATCAAAATAAACCTCAAACTCCAGCCTGGCAGCTCTCTGTTTAAAGCTCAAAAGGCAATATATTAATTATAACCTCCCTGGCAAGCAAACTTTTCCCTAACAGGTATGGACATCTTCAAATCAGCATTAAAGTCAGAGCTGGCATCACCATGGGACTGAAGGACCCAATGGCATATCAACTGAAACAACTGGGGCCTCTATTCTCTTCATTAGCACACTCAAATCAGTTGGAATTAAGCATGTTGGACTTAAAAACATGTTTAATGTCTCTAATACCTCGAGACAGTAGCTAAGCATGTGCTCAAGAGCTTTCCTGAGCTGGGACCTGATTCCTACCCTGTCAGCCCAAATCCATTGTTTTTATTTTATTTCTTTAAAGCTGAAATTTGCAGCTGGGTGTTTGAGCCAGGCAGGAACAACAGGCTGCAAAAGCCCCTTTCCCCTGGCAGCCTACGTGCATATACATTGCCAAAGGTCTCTGCAAATGACGTGAGAAGCTGGTGGGGATTAGAGCCGGGGAAAGCTGATCACGTACAAAGAGGGTCATGATCCCATCAGGTCACTGGAAAGAAGACAGAGTCTCAAGATGCATCAGATGCTGGCCTGATGTGCTGTCCCATTTTAGCCTCCAGGCCCAGCAAATGTTAAGCCATCGTTTTATTTATTAAAGGCTCAGAAAGCCTCTGGTTAATGCTCAGATTCAGGATGGCACTGCAGCTGCCTACGTGAGCAGCAGCTGATGAACGGTTGTTCTCTGCCTGGGCATGGTGGGGATCTCCCTGCTGCAGCCCACACAGCCCAGTCAGGCACTCCTGTCCCATCAAGCATGCTGGGCTGGTAGCTCGGGATGGCAACATGGGGCTGGGCAACTCAGTCTGGTTGCCCATGTGCTCTCTCCTCTCCATCACAAAGGGCAACACCATCACACACTGATCAGGGTATCACCTCTGACTCACACCCTATCTTTAAATCACAGAACCACAGAATGGTGGGGATGGGAAGGGCCCAAGACTCTGCTAAAGTAGGTTCCCCTCAGTCAGGGGCACAAGAATGTTGTCCAAGTGGGTTTGGAAACCTCCTGAGAAGGAGCCTCCACACCCTCCCTGGGCAGCCTGGGCCAGGGCTCCGTCACCTCAACAGTAAAGAAGTTTTCCCTTCCACACCTCAGCACCCAAGATATCCCTTTCCCCAGCCCTGACACTGTGACTTTGACCTTACTCGTCCCCCAAAGGAGTCTTTACTGGGTGGTGAAGCTCTGATAACTGAGATGCAGCCACCAGAATCACTGCTTCAGCGTTGCTGGGTGGCACAGGATCCTCCCTCTCCTTACTACCAGGGGTCTTCTCCTCTCTGCCTTTTGGTGTTATATCTCATTTGTCTCACCATAGTTCTCCTAGGCTGCATCACCCCAAGCAGTCTGGCTGGAGGTTGCTGGTACCACAAGCCTTTACATGAGCATTCCCCACTTTTCCTGGTGCTGCCCTGCCTGCTGCCTGGCTTCCCCCTCCAACTCACCACTCAGGAACACGAGCAAGTGTGCTGGTTTTGGCTGGGAGAGAGAGACATGTTCAACCATGACACCAGGGTTACCAAAGCAGCCAGTAGCAGGGTGGAGCTGGATCTACATCTCCAGGTTCACTCTAGGTGCCAGACCATCTCTCAGGCCGGCTCTAATGCCTCTCGCTATCACTACAGAGCAATGCATCCATGGATTAAGTATGAGAAACTTCAGAGGTTCACCTGAGTTAACAAAGTAGGTGAGAATAAAGTCCAGGAGATATGAATTCCAGATGACTGCAGAACCACACCTTTGATATGCCTACGGTATTAATCATTGGAACCATCGGTAATAAGTCCTGTCTCCTGTCTAGACTTGGAGGCCAAACCCAGACTGCAGAGTCTGTGAAGCCAGCACAAAGGCCTGCTTGAAAAGTTCTTTTTTTGAACATGAAAGAAACTGAGAAAATAAAGATGGGTCCTTTGTTGTAGGACTGGAATTGCAGATAACTCAATTTTCAAGTCTGACGTCTCTTTTCTCCTCAGTTTTCTCCAGGCAGAAGTTCTGCATCTCACTGATCCTGAGGAGATTTGGGTTGGCAAAATCTGGTTGGGCAGCTCATGGGTAACCTCATATTCAGGCTTGCTGGATTTTGGCTCTCTTCATCTCTGTGCACCCAGTGTGTCCCACACAGGGATGTAGTGGTGCTACCAGGGGCCAAAGCCTCTCAAGCTGCACTTGATGGATAGAAGCAAAAGGCTGCTGCTGCTGTGGGATGAAGCCACGTTGGTGTGGAAGAGTGACAAGTATGTTAAAAGCAAGTTAGGAATTCCCAAAGGGTTGGAACTTGAGGCCATCTGCTTGGGAAAGGTGAGAGAGCAGAAATAATCAGAGGCATAGACTGGAAACTACCCAGACAACGGAGGCATGAGCTGGCAGAGGCAGCGAAGACACTGGCATCACCTGCATGAATTTACCCAGATTCCCAGAATGCTGTGTACACACAGAGATGGGTTTGGTCATGGAGGTCTCCCCAGGAAAGATCAAGCCCCCAGAAACTGCACCCCACACCAGCAGAGCCCTCTTGGCACCACACACATTTGTGGGCCATGAAAGCCGTAGAGATCTCATTGCCAGAGATAACCCAAAGCCACAGACAGTCCAGCCCCCTTTCCACACCAGCACCAAAGGAATCCTTTTGGCTAACAAGGGCTGCCAGCCTGCTGCCTCCCTCCTCGTTCTGCTTCATTTGATTATATTAATTATAAAAATTCCTCTTCTTCTTCAACTGCTTCAGAACTCTCCTCCATCTGAATTCATCTGGGCTCTGTGCAATGTCACCAGGTCAGATTGTGCTCCTGCTGCAATTCTAATGTTGTCAGTTTTTCCATTTTCTAGAGAGTTGGGGCATTTTACTTCCTTCTCTTCTATTTTTTTTTTCCTTCTTTCCCCAAGTCAAAAATGATTTTGCATAACAGCAATAATGTTAATGGCCCTGCACAGCGCATCCAGATTACAACTGCAGCTAGGGAGAAATAAACATCTCATCTTTGCCCTGCTGTTTATCTACCCACAGCAGAGCTTGGTATCAGGTCAGAACCTGTAATTTCATTAACTTTATCACTCCGACGTGCTTGTTGCTGGATGTCATTATTCAGCACGTTGCGCCCGCGTTTTGTTTGTGCCAGGCTTCACTCCAGACGCTCCAGCACCACACAGGAGCAGCCCTCCCATCCACAACGCTGCCTCACACTTGGGAGGAAAGTTTGACTCACTGATCCGTGCTCTGCTTCCTCGTAATCTGCAAAAATATTTGTGCTGCTCGATCCTCCAGGGCAGAGCCTTCTCTCTCATCTCAAAGGCTTGTTCGTGGCACAGTTCTCCAGCATAGTTCCCTGCCTGACCTGACACATCCCATATTGGGCAATAAAAATCCCACACTCTTCCTCGTGAAAGGAGCAACAGAGCCCAAAAGCTGCACAGTGCAGGGTGCACACATTCCAAGCAATGGCAAGTGCCCACTGCCAGTGTGATCTGGCACCTCATGTCAATCAGTGCCCGGCACACGGGGAGAGAGAGCGGCGCGGGCAGGCAGAGGGCAAACCGAGATGCTCTGTCTTCATTGGATTTGCTATCCCTGGTAATTAATGTTGGGAAGTGACACTTGAAAGAGCCTCTAGTGACAGCTCCAGCGATGACACCATTTGGAGACCGCTGACAAGTCCCAGCTGATGCCTTATCACAATGTGATGCTGCAGAAGCAGTCAGAAGAGCCTTTCCCCTGGGCACTGATGGGCTCCCCTGGTGTGGGCACAGCTCCCGACCTTCCCACTGAAGTATGGTGGCTCCAGCCCTGCAGCCAGGCACTGGGGGAAGGCAGACCCTGTCCTCGAGCCAGGGCCATGCTCCAGCTGGGTTCCCTTTGACTCATCCATCTTCAAACCACCTGTGCCTGAGCAGAACTGCTTTCCAGCCTCTGGGGATCTCCAGGTATGCAGTGTCTGCTCACACCAACTGCAGAGTTTCTCCACTCCACCTGCCACATATCCCTGTGGGGCTCTCAGCTGCATCTGCTGTGTGCTCAGTACACCCAACACCTCCGTGCCAGCCCATTTCTCAGGCATGTGCAAACCAAGTCACAGTGCAAAGCTCACACCACCTGTATTTATATTTCCAGGCTAGAAACCTTCGATCTGAACTACAGTCATCTCCTCCCTTGCAATCCAGGCTTCAGCAAAGGAAAAACTAGTGCATACTGACTCCTTGAGCAAAGGCTCATCCAAGACAGAAAACACTGTACCAGCATGGTTCAGAAGGATTGGACCAAGCAAGGCATAAACTTGCCTTGATCCAAGGTTCAAAGCCTGACAGTATCACAAGCTGAACTGATGAGAGTGTTTGTGAAAGTACCTCACAGCCTGGGGTAGCCCTGGCCCTGCAGACAGCTTGCAGCCCTGGCTTGGGGTTATTTTTCAGTCAATATAATAAGTTCTTTATTGCCAATTCCTGAAGCTCTTGGATAGTTTAATATTCTGCCCTAGATCTTGTTTACTATTATGTTTTGAAGAGGACTGAAATGCAGTTACTGCTGTCTTCCCCACTCACACAACTCTAAATAATTTATAGGAAAGCAAAACAAAGAAGAGAATATGAAAGAATAAAAAGGTAGCTCAGTTACAATATATGAAAGCTTTCACTTGTTCATTCTCACCCTGTAGAGCATTGAGGAAACACCTCTGAGCACCACAGGCTGGTAGCAGCCAGCCCTACACCCAGGGGGATGCCCACAGGGATGCTCGGATCAGCACTCACGGATGGCAGATGGACCTCCAGGCATCTCCATGTTTGAGCAACTGTACCCATAGATATAGGAATCAAACCTTGTTTAGAACAGGAAAGGGTAAAAACTACTTTACAGGTGGAAGAAACACAACCTCAGCCACCAACCTCAGACTTAGGATCATTGCAAGGGCAGGGATCCTACTTTCTAGACTTGATGCATCATCTGAGTCCTCCCTGGCTGCACTGCACAGAGCAGGAGACTCCTCCATGGACCAGAGGAGCCTTGACCTCCATCCCTGTCAGCACAGCTGTTTCAACAGTCTTTATGGGAATCCCACATGCTCAGAGGAAGAAAGGGGAGATGATCCAGCATCACCTCAAGAGCCCCTTCCCTGCACAGAGCCAGCCAGCGCATCCCTTCCTCATTGCTGCTGCTGCCTCGCTCAGCAATTAGCACTAATGTACTTTGCTTTTGTTTATTCAAATGCATTTTACTGTGCATTGCAGGTGAACAATATTAAACAGCTTCTAATGTCATTTCAATAAGCAGAGGTGGGTGTTGCAGCTTCTGAGAGGCAGACTTTAAAAATGCAGGCAATCAAGTGTGCATTAGCCCAAATGCTCTGGGGAAAGCGCTGCTCCTTCCCGGCGCAGGAGAAACACCCTCTTGACTCAGGCACTATCCCCTGAGCTGCCTGCAGCCCCTTGTCCCCTGCCTGCCCCTCTCAGCCATGCTTCTCCAAGTGCAGAACAACATGGTTTTATTTGCTGTTTGGAGAACAACTAAATAAAGAGCAGAGAGTCTGGATTGCTTTATTGAGGCCTCCCAAAGCTCCCCTGTGCCTCCCAGTATTGCAGTCACCCAGTAGTGCACTGTGTCACCACCAGCATCTGTCTCCCATAGTTTGGTCTCTTCTCCTCTTGCAGGAGGGTCTCTCCCCAGCTGCTCAGTCTGCAGGATCATTGCCAAGGCCTGTCCATAAAAGCCCATGTGCAGCCACCACAGATGCCATCATGTACACTGTGACCACAGAGGACCCCGTCTGTCTGTCCCACTGTGTCTGACCTTTGGTTCCTGATTGTGCCCTTTTCAAATTGCTTTCACCAGAGGGACTCCACCACTACTTTCTGAGCTAGGCAGAGCTTTGGGGAGCTGAAACCCCAAAGGGACCAGAGTTCCTCCAAATCCCAGCCCAGCACCTTCAGGGAAGGCACAAAGCACCTGCAGCACTTCACCTACTCAGAAACAGGCACTCAGCCCAGCTGACGCTCTACTCTAGAGCATGGCAATGGATACTTCTGCTACCTAGAGAGTAAAGTCTGGCCTGATTGATGGCCATATCAGCACTTGCTCATGGCAAGAAGTCAGGATGAATCCCAGCATCCCCATCCTGTTGAGGAGACAGAGGTTCCAATGCTGCTGGAGCAGCAGCAATGACTCCTCCAGGCTGCCCTGTGCACAGTGCTGCCCAAGCCCACAGCAAAAGAGCAACTCCCCTCCCTGGGGAAATGCCAGCTCTGCTCCTCCAGCCAGGCATTCCCTAACCCACTGGGGTTTCTCAGCAGTCTGCCATTGCCAGGACCAGACATCACCCAGCCTGAAAGCAGGGCTGTCAGCTTCCCATCTCATCATGCTGGGCAGGCTCACGTTGGAAACAGGAGGTGGGCTTTGGAAGAGGAGGTTTACAAAGGAGACGGGTCAAACAAATCCTGTGACTGTACATCTCTGTGAAGGTCCCAAGCACACAGTTCACATAGTCCTACAGCACCTGAACCACCAGCAAAGCACAGTCAAGAAGGCTCCAAAACCAAGGGACCTGGTCTTCAGGACTGGCAATGACAGCTGAGGGCTCACAGCTATGGTGCCTCAGTTTCCCAAGTACCATCCAGAGGTGATCTCCCTCTCGGGAAGGGCAGCTGGAGGACAAGGTCTGCAAACCACCCTGTAGGTGAAGCAGAGAACCAAAGCCTGGAGAGCCAAGTACCAGCCACAGAGGCTACAAATGGATGATCCTCTCTAGGTGACACCATACTAGACACATTCCCTGGCAGAGAACAGACTGAGGGAGCAAGAGAAGAGAGAAAAAGTCACAAACCTTTCTTTTCATAGTCCGGCTTCTCCTCCCCACCCCGGCCCAGGCTCTCCAGGGTCCGTGTCACTTGGCTGCCAAACTCATCCTCCCTGGTGCTGGGCTCTGCCCGCCGCGGGGTCTCCTCCTCCTCCTCATCTTCGTAGTCGTCCAGGATGGGGGTCTCACGGATGGGCACCCCGATGACCGAGTTGTGGGCCTGCAGGCGCGAGTTGCGGAAGCTTTCCCGGGCCTGGGGCCCCAGCAGCACCGAGGGGATGTAGTGGATCTCATGGGTGGCCTCGGTGCTGGCGCTCTTCTGCGGGATGCGCCGGCGCTTGTGCCAGCGCCGCTGGGCGTACAGAGCCACGGTGAACACCAGCAGCAGCAGGAGCAGCGCAATCAGCCCACCCTGCGGGACAGCAAAGGTGGAGTCAGGATGTGCAGGGGGCATGGGGATGGGTCAGGAGATGCAGGGGGCACAGGGATGGGTCAGGAGATGCAGGGACACAGGGATGGGTCAGGAGATGCAGGGGCACAGGGATGGGTCAGGAGATGCAGGGGGCACAGGGATGGGTGATGAGATGCAAGGGGCACAGGGATGGGTGATGAGATGGAAAAGAGGCAGGAATGGGTCAGGACATGCTGCAATCAGCATCCATGGGCCCTCTCCTCTCCTATCCCCAGAGAAACCTCTCATTGATGCTCTATCAATGACCCACACACGGGTGGATTCATGGAGCAGCCACCTCGGAGGCAGGACATCACCAGGTGGCCTCTGGCTAGAGGTAACACCCCCAGCTCCACTCTGCCCAAGTTATTTTACCCACTTTCCCAGGAGCTTTGTTTTTACCATGCACTCCTCAAGGTGTCCCCCAGCCCCACACTCCCCACCCCACACACAGGGGCTGAAGTGAGCAAGCTTCCCCTCCTGCCCTGCATAGGGAGATGGAAAAGGAGGCAATCTCATCCTAACACTTAAGAGGGAAAAAAAAAAAACCTTATTAAAACCACTCAAGCTGCCAACATGGGAGCAGTAAAGCCTCAGCAGACACACAACATTTCACACAAATGATGGTGCAACAAACGGCACCGTGCAACTGCAGCTCCCCAGGGCATCGTTACCCCAGCCCCACCACTGCTGCTGGGGATTTGCCTACGGTTTCAACAGGAACGGCACAATACATTCCAGACCCAGACCTTCTCTGCAAAGCTCTCCTCTTCCTCCAACTCCAAAATTTATTCAATACAGCTCCCAATTCAATTCTTTCCCAAAAAAAAATCCAGCCCAATCTCTATGTCCAAGGAAGGGGCTTCTCCTCCCACAGGAGCTGGGCTAGGAAGGGCCTCTAGCTGCACTGGAGGTTAAACTCAGGCACAGCCACTCAGCCCCTTGCAGGCAGGAGCTCTGCACATTCCAGCTTCCAGCCTCTTTAATCTCCACAGCGTCGGAGCAATTTTATCCCACGGCAAACAAGCAAAGCAAGGCATGTAAATCAGCAGCAGTTTGAGCACTTGGGGCTTTGCAGCCGATGTGGAACAGCCAGGGTAGGGCAGGTGTTTTTTTGGCACAGGGGATGCCACAGCCCAGAACTTTACAGAGCGTGCAGGAACAACACACAGACATTCCAATCTTTCATCTGCATTCGCCACAGACCCCGCGCTGCTCCCGGAGCACGGCTCTGACTCGTAAACAAGAGCAGCTGTGAAGAGGCAGCACTGAAAACTGCAGCTCGCAGGATGGGTGAGTGGGGGGAGAGACTTTAGGAGCAGGACCAGAAATGCCTCCTTGGACCACCCCAGTAGTCCCCTCAGGGAGCACAGCATCTCCCATTAGGACCCCTCCACCTCTCACACAAATCAGCACTCATGGGAAAAGGGATTCACAAGGACGTTGCTCAGCTTGACTTCCCTAATTTGGGTGACACACACCATCAGGAAAGGTGCTTTAGTGTCCAGGGATGTCTGTGTGGGAGATGGGCAGGGCTCACTGAGCTGACTGCTTTCACGCCCTGCAGTACTGGAGAGCCTGAAGGATGAGGACCCTGCTTGCCTTCCATGCTCAGAAGAATAAATCCAGCATGGATACCTCAGTCAGAAAGAGCAGAAATGTGTTTCCTCGGATTTACACAGCACCTGAAGCACCGAGACCCCAGAACATCAGAGGAGCTCCCCAGTGAGAAAACCACCCACACTCCCTGCACTAAAGCAGGGCCAATTCCTTGGAAGCCTGTTTTGCAGGAGAGAAACTACAGCACATCAGACCCTCCATCAGCGAGTCCCAGTGACAAGGACACAGCAGGACCATGAACTTCAACATGATGAACAACAACACAAAGCCAGGTTGTTAGGGTTAGGACTCTAGGTTAGGTTAGACTCCCCCTCCCAGCAAAGCATGTACTCTCACGTTGAAGAAGGGTTTCAGAATAATACTCATGGATGGGACTACTGGAAAAAACCTTCTCCAAGGCCTCATCACCAAGTCCTCAAGCCACATAGCTGGATGCTGCTCATGTCTGAGTGCTCTTTGCAACAGCAAAGTGGCTGCAGGGCAGAGCGCTTCACTCCTATAGGCACACGGGCACTCACTCTCCCTGGAGAAGCATAAGTAGAGACAACCCAGATGCTCAGCCAAGACCAGGATGACTGAGAAAGTCCTGCACAAGGAACAGCTTTGCCATCTGGGCCGAGGGAGGGGTTCTGGGCACTAGTGGCAGTGCTGGGGCTGTGCATCTGCCTGGCTGGGCTCACCTGCATCTGCCACCGGGAAACGGCTTTGAGCAGATACACCTGTCAGTATATTAAATTAAAGATCTCTCTGCTTGGGAGCAATTACAAAAAGGCAGAGAGGCACAGAGGTTATTAGCTTGCTGTTCCCCTCCATGGCTCAGGAACAACAGGGTCAGCTCAAGGAAGCCAAAGGCCCTTGGTCCAGCTTGGCTGTGGCTCCTGCATCCTTTTGGGACAAGCTGTTGGTCTCTGCTCTGCCAGACACGGAGACAGGGGCCCCCTCCCTGCCTGGGCAGTGCCAGGGTGCCCGTGGCAGCCCCTCATGTGAGCACTCATGGGCTCCAAGCAGGCAGCTCAGTTACAACACGCTCCTTCTGTCCCTGCCCCCGTGCTTGTTTAACCACACCACACACGCCCGGAGGGATTCCTGGGGAACAGGGGCAAAAAAGGGGGGAAAAAAATAAGAGAGTCAAACTTAGGAGGCATTCAAGCCAGCCTCGTTTTAATCTATTTTTCATGTTAAATTATCCAACTGAGGGAGAGGGAGAGAGAAAGGGGAAGGAAGGGATAATATGAGGAATGTTTTATTTGACAATGTGTCATTCGGAAACTGATTATTTCTGTCTCTGAGCTTTTTAATATTCCCAAACAATGGCCGAGCCGCGTGGGGATTTGGTATTCTAAGGCTGGATTTATAATACTCTGTTCTGCAGTGATAAGAACACGGGCCTTTAATCCTCTGAGCTGTGAACATGCATATTCTCCTGCATAATGTCCTTCCTGCCACGCTCCCGCGTGCCCTGCGCCAGCCCAGCAGAGCCACGGGGCAAGGCAGGGTTGCTGAGACCCACGGCAGAGGAGAAGGGATGGGAGGAGGAGGGAGAAGAGGGCTGGTAGGGGCAAACCATGCGTGTGCAGAACTGCAGGGTTTGTGGTACTGGTGCAAACCTTAGCTGAAAATGGAAGGCAGCAAGGTTGGGACTTGGTTGAAGTATAGAAGGAAAACTGATAGAAGAAGCCACCTCAAAGCCCAAGAGACTGGGCACTCCCCAATGATGAGGGCTGCCAAGCTGCCAGCCTGGAGGATGATCACTGCTGGGCATCTGAGGTGGTTCTTTGAACACCAACCACCACCTTTTCCCTACCAAAGCTATGAAAGATGAGTCTTGCACCAGGCTCTGGCCTTTCCCATCTCTGCTCCTCACAGCAGGGTGGACGTGGTGTGGGCTTCCCACAGGCGTCCTCCAGCCCTGCAGCTCTGCAGTCAACCCCTGTGCCATGGAGGCCAGCCCTAACACTCCACCAGTCACCACGCTAACAAGGTCTCAGGTCACAGGAGGTGACCCCTGGCTGGAGGAGAACATGGTTTGGGTTACACCAAAGCACCCCTACAGATCAAAGCAACACCCGTGCACAACAGCAGGCCAGCTACAGCAACCAACCAGGAATCAGTAACAACCATCCAGTCCTCAGAGCTCTTCACACTGAATACTTTTCCTTTTCTTTCCTTTTTGGCCATGAAGGTAATTAAACACTAGAACAATTTACCAAGGGCTGTAGTTAGATTATCCATCACTGTCAACTTTTTGTGCATGTGTGTTACATCAAGCCTGGATGCTGTTAGAAAAGAGATGCTTTATTTCAAATAATAATAAAGGCTTCAGGGAGTCCTTGTGCCCTGTGTGGCACAGGAGGGCAGAGCAGGTGACCCCACAGTCCCTTCTGCTCTTCCACTCCCCCAGTTGTGTCTTTCCTACATTTCAGCTCTATAGCATCTTACTTCTCTTTCAAGCATTTCATCCCTTCCCAGGTCAACCCAGCTGCAGAAAGCCCCACGGGACACGAGTGGGCAGGTAAGGCACATCCATCTGAGGGCCCATCAGAGGTGAAGATGCCTCCAGCATGGCCCAAACCTCCAACCTCTGCAGCTTAGCACACAAACCTCTCTCCTGGCTCATCTCTGCCACTGCTGAGCAGCTCTCCATGAGCAGGTGTAGCAAACATTTGCATTAGGTTTTAGCCACGCTGTAATTTGAGCTAAAGGGTTTCTAATTAATGTAACTAAAAGCGATGGCCAACGGCAGCACAGAGACCCTACAAATGCCATCCCACCAGGCAGAGGCTTGTCCTGGGCACAGATCCTCTGAGGCCACATCCCAGGATGAACAACTACCACATTCCCATCAGTCATTAGAACACTGGCTGTTAATGCTCTCAGCCAAACCCTCCACTGCAGCCCAGCTTGGGGAAGACACCCATCAATGCCCAGAGGGGTTGGGGGACAGCCTCAGGCCTGGCCATCCTCTCCCTCCCAGCTCCCTAGCATGTCCCTTTGCCAGGCCAGACCCCACACCAGGACCACTGCACCCACCTCCCAACCAAGCTGTGCTCAGGACAACTTTGGAAGAAAAGTCCCCCGTTTAATATGTTGGGATGCATCTGCTTCTTCCCTTTCCAAGACCAAACCTCTGCATCACAAGAGCTTCTCCCTAGGCCTCCTTTGCCTTATTGCTCTTTCTCTTTGCTGCACCTCTCAATTTAAATATTTCTTCTGCAAATCTTAATTAACATGCTGTTTGCACCTTCTTTCAGATCATTAACAATGAAAAATAAGGCTGATCTCTGCAGATGTCTCTCAGAGTCTTCCCTCTCTTGCACACTGCTGTTTATCATGACCCGCTCTGCTCCCTGCTGCCTTCTCACCCTCCCGGGGCACAGGACGTACCCACAGATGGCACATGAAGAAACAGGAGGGCTGAGGAAAGAATGTCATAGTTTGCACTTCCCTAGAGTAGAGACACTACCAGTCTCTGGCTGTTATCCTCATAATTAGAGGAGCTTGGGCTGTTTCCTGCAAAATCAAGAGTTTTTTGAACCACAGCACCTCTGTTCTGCCTCTCCCTCCTCTTCTTCTCGTGCCTGTACACACTGGTCCATTGCAACCAAATCTGAAAGGCTGAAGAAGTCCTAGAAATACCAACATCCCTTTAGCTTTGTGATAAGAGGAGCTAAGCAAAGAAGAGACACCCCAGATCGCCCTGTCCACTAACACAATGAGGGCATGGAGGAGATTACCAGAGCCAACTGAATGCACACAATGAGGGAGAGGACAGGAGAGAAACAGGGCTTTGGGAAACAGGCTTTACAAGAAGCAGTCAGAGTTGCTAAAAGAGGAAAGCAGGACTCATGAATAGAAATGGAGCAGCAGCACCTGGAGCTTAGAAAGACGTTGGATCCCATCTCTGGAGATGCTCCCACAGGCACAGACCCTCAGGCACAGACTGCTCAGTCCTCACACAGTCTCTGCCAGCAGAAGGGATGAGCCAACATAAACCAGGGCTGGAAAGATGCTTCCTCTCTTCCTGCTCCAACTGCCCAAGAAGTTGAGAGCTTGACTTGCAGCAAGTATCATTCAAGAAGAAATATAAGGGCAAAAAGCACAGTACTCCCAGGAGACCTGGGACATCTCAGTCACTGGTGTCTCCTGCCCAAAACATGGAGCAGGGTTGGTGTCTGTGGGGCAGCAGGGCTCACACTGTCCTCCTCAGAGCATCTCTGGTCCAAAGGACCCCATTGCCCATCCCCATCTATGACTCACACCCGCATTCTGACAGCACATACCCCCACACATGGGCAGGAGAGCATCAGGTAGAGAAACTGAGGCAGGGCACAAGATGAGACCAAGGAGGGACAAAAAGCCAGTGTGAAGGCTAGTGAGGAAGAGATGAACATCAGGATCAAAACAAAGCCCATCCTTAAATAAATCCAGAGCAATCTGGATCTTGTCCTGATCTCAAAACCACTTAACCTCACCTCTCTGTAACAGACAGCAATGATACGGGGCAAATGTACTACAAAATGCAGCATTTTCTCGTTGTATGCTTCAAATCCCCACCTGAGCACTGCTTCACCAAGGTGCTTAACCACACACTTCGCTTGAAATGTGTGTTTAATTCCCATTACAGTCCATGAGACTATAGCACACGGCTCAGTGCTTTGCTGAGTAAGGATGGCTGCTCAAATTGTGGCCCAAAGAGAACTGGATTCTGTCTTTTTCTTCCTCTCCCTACAGCTTTTACATCATGACCAAGCTCAGGTAATCACAGAATCATAGAATGGTAGGGGTTGGAAGGGACCTTTAAAGATCATCCAGTCCAACCCCCCTGCAGAAGCAGGTTCACCTAGATCAGGTCACACAGGAACGTGCCCAGCCGGGTCTTAGGCACTATCTTCTGTTGTTGCTATCACAATCGTTATCACCTAATCCTGTCCAAAGCTGACAGCACCTATGACCCAGCCTCTCCCAAAGGGCTTATACTGGTGCAAAGGAGAGCAGGATGTGGCCCTAGGGGTATAAAAGGAAGGGTTCCCACAGGACAACACCAACGCAGATGGGTCACATGTGGCTGCTCTGCTGACCGTGCCATACGTACACGCCTGGGGCAGGAATCTAACAACATACACAGACCTGCAAAGTCTAACACATGCAGCACAGGAGATGAGAGTTACAGTTGCTGTGGGAACCATAACTTTAAGATCTCTGACTCTTCTGCGTTACAAAAAAAATACAATAACGAGTCAGACCAAGTCCCATTTCCATAGAATTTCATTCCTTCCTAAGCCACGCTGCGTTCTGTTTTGCTGCTTCATCCGAGAAGGGAAACAAAAAGAAGGAAGAGAAACTGCCAATCAGCCTTTCTGTGCCGTTCAGACATGCAGTGTGACGTTCCAGTAAATGTTTATTTGAATGGTCTCCCAGGCACCAGCTGTATGCAAGCACCAAAACACACAGCCCTCAATCACAACCAACAAGCCAGCGTAGCCCGAGCTGCACGTCCTGCTCGGAGAGGGATGGCAAAAGGAGCCCTGATCCATTTTTATGATGAAAAGAAAAAAAAAAACAACACCAACCCACCACAAAACAAGCATTTATTTGCAGTGAACTGAAAGAGGAGAGCTGGAGGTGATTTTATTAAGCACCTGATTGCTTGCTGGTTTTAAAAGCCAGAGCACAGCTTGCATAAATCGCGCCTCTAATGCATGCTAAACGGTTCACCTGAGTCGCTGACCCACCAACCCAGGGCTTGCCCTCAGAGAGGGAAGATTTTAACATGCAGAAGAGCTCGTGCACTCGTGCTCATGTTTCCCTAATGTGGGCAGCTTGGTTGAGTGCAAACTGAGACAAAAACAAAAGCTTTTCTTTTTATGCCAAGGAGTTTCAGTTCAGGAGCTCCATCCCTCCTCCCCTCTGAGACGCTCCTGCACGTGTGCATCCTGCTCAGCTCATTTAAACCCGGTACCTGAACTATGTTTTAGTCACATTCCAAAGGGGAGAAAGAAAGAGAAATCACTTGAGTTTAAAACAACCAGCTTTGCTTTTAAATGAAAAAGATCACCACATCCACACTGAGTCTCTCCCAGTACAGGCGAGGTCTCACACCACATGTTGCAGCTTCAGAGAGCCCAGGGTTGTGCCAACTCACAAAGCACCTTGCAATTAAATGCAAGGCTAAAGACAAGTGCCTCAAAACCAGCAAGTGCAGAGCCACCACTCATGCAAAGTCCCTCTCTGGACCATCTTCTGACCAGAGCTCAAACCCCAATTGCCCACAGTGACCTGGCTCAGGCGAGGAGCAGCCCAACAGGCAGCAGTCACATTCCCCACAGAGCAGCCTCTGCAGGGGAAGGGCAAATGGGAATCCACTCAGTGTCCAGGAGGACCACCAAGAGACTGTATATGATCCTGATATATGGTCCTGATACCTCTCTAAATAAGAGAGAAGAGCAATGAAGTCCTCCAAGGCTCAGTTTTGGCTTGGTTTCACTGGAATCACCACAACAGCAGCTTGACATGCCTGCTTTGTCTGATGCTAGTGAGGAACACATCCCTGCTTGACCTCTCCTCCCTCCAGAGCTTCCCATCTTGCAGCACAGATGGTCACTTGGGGCTTGCTCTTAACCAGAGCCTTCCAACAGACCTGCAGATGTGCACCTTGTACCCACACAGCCCTGGGGATGACAGTGGTCCCACAGCAGCCCGAACCAGTCTCACCTTCACATGCCACTCCTCCCACTTTGGGGGCAGATGCTGCTGCCTATGGGAACATCTGTGGGGGTTTCTGCAGCCTTTGCTGACCTGAGCTGTGGCTTAAGCTCTGCCCATGTCAGTGCTCCATCTACCAGCAGAATCTCTGGCCTGGCACAGCACCAGCATTATGCCCTCGGCTGCACTGGCCTGAGCACATCACGTTCATGCTTCACCCACAAATGCCTCCACAGCTTCTGCCTGAGCCAGTGCCTTCTCCTCCAGATAAAAATGCAGCATGTTCCCTTTAGCATCTAATGGAGAAGCCAGCCTGCTGGTCAGTAGGTCCCAAGGGTATTAGTCACTGCAAAAGGCGTGTGGAAGTGACACGATGAAGGGAGGATGCAGCTAAACTTAATAACTGAGGTAAAACTCAGAGAAGCTGCACATCTCTGAGGAGCCTTTGCCTCAGACTGATTTCAGCCCCCCCGAGTGACCACCCACAAACCTCAGCACTTGCATTGCCCTCCACACAACAAGCTCCAGGTCCTGCCTTTGCCCTGCCTTTATCTGCTTTGTTTGGACAGCGAGTTCAGGAGAGCATCTCCCTCAGCACATGTACACAGCTTATCTCTGCAGCACCCAGGCACCAGCTGGGGCCTCTGAGAGCCACGATAGGGCAATTCCCACGTGGCCCCCTGAAACCACAGCTCCAGTGGCATCCCTGAACTGCCCAGCTGCTTCTCACCCCTTCCAAACAAAGGCTTAACAAATACTCAAGTGAGGACTCCCAACTGCTAGGATTAATACGGTACCTGCCAGCAGAACATTTGCTAGCAAGCAATGAAATATAATTAAAAGTAAAGAACACTTGTCAGATAAATGAGTAACATGTACTGCTGCTGCAAAAGTACCTTTCCTGCTTTCTTAATAATTGTGTTTATCTGCTTCCTCACTAATTTACAAAAAATGCATTTAATTCCTACTGGATCTCCCAAGCATTAGTGTGAATTAATGCTGTTCCCACTGTATATTCTGCATATATTAAAAAAAAAACCCACATTAATCTAATAAGAGATGCACATCTCTGGATGAGGGAACACCAACACGAGTCACATTGTGCCTCCAGCTTCCAAGCGCTGTCGAGTGACACGCTGCAGCATCCTTTCTGCTCAATTAACCAGCCAGCTTCTGGGGGCTGCCAGAACTTGGACAGTTGGCCAGAAAAGGTGGCAAAGCATAAAGAAAAGAAAAAAAAAAATCACTGCAGCATTAAGGAACAGGGACTTCTTGGAGTAGTCCAGCAGCTCCAAACCCTATTGACAGGCCATGTCGTCTCTGTGTTGGCACGTGTGTTGCTCTACACAGGGTGGACACTGGAAAAGGGGTTTAGGGTTTAATTATGGGCATCTCAAAACAACGTATGGAGCAAGGAGCTGATGGCAACGTGGTACTGTGCCCAGAGGAATGGAGGAAAAGAGCTCTTTTTGTTGTTGAGGGTTTCTTTAAAGGTTTATTGCTGAGCCTGTAGCTGGCAGCTGCTTTGGGAACGATCCAGTCTATTGTGGGAAAAAAAAAAACCCAACTGCCTCACCATATTTAAAGTGCAAATATTTCAGCATAATGAACATCTTTCTGAAAAGCAGCAACACAAACCTCTACTTTCCAGAGAGAGAGGGGAGGGTATTCAAACACAGAATAGGGGATGAAAGCTCCACACACGTCTGCTGAGCGTTTGGCATCTCTGCAATTCTGGCAGCAGCGCTCCAAGAACCCCACGCTGCAGCCCCTGCCCAAAGCAGAGCCTCCATGGGCACCTGGGGCATGGCACACCAGGAAAACAAGGAAGATTTCAACAGTTGGCACAAGGGCAATTTGAAAATGCAGCCTCCCTCGTGCATCACAGAGCAGGTAAATCCAAGCTTTTGATTTAAAGGGAAGATCAGAAAGCTCAGCAAGTACACCAACCTCTCCCAAAACACCACAGCTGTTCCCATCAGCTGAAGAGTCCAGTTCAGTACAGCACTCAACTCCAGTTAGATTCACCAGGACTTTGCACATACGTTTTATGTATCAAGTGTTCCAGGGCTTTATTATCTTCCTGCCCCAGATCACAGAGCTCCTGTTGCCCAGCCTTTGGTGTGATGCCTCCAACCAACCTCAGGGCTGGCCACAGTGGAAAGGCACACCTACGGGGACAGGACCTTTCCTGCTGGGAGCTCCCACACTTGCTGCTTACACACCTGTGAGTCCACAGAAGTCTCTGTGTTCTGTTGCACATCAGACCACACTAAGCCATCTCACTGAAACCCCACCACTCTCTCACCCAGTCAAAGCACCAAAAGTATGGGAACGCAGCAGCTCTGCTCACTTGTTTGCAAGTGGCTCTGAAGGGCACAGTGCCAGAGAGCTCCTTGCCAGGAAGGCAGAGCTGCAAGCAGGGAGAGCTCAGGGCATCCTGCTGCTGGGAGGGGAAAAGCAGAGTTTGCATTAGCCAACGAGTCCTTTGCACTCCCAGGATGCAACCAGAACAGCTTCTGCTTTGGAGAACTCTGCACACCCAAAGGACAGTCCTCATCCCAAAGTACTTGCAGCAAGTGGCACCTGCATTTCAAGTCTCTCCTCTTCTGTATGGATATAGGACATCAAAGGTGATAGGAGCAGAGCAGAAAAGACAGCAGAAACCAAGACCCCTACCTACATCTTTCCCCTGTATGAAGGTCCTGGAGGGTGACTTGGAACAGGTACCAAGAAGTGGCACTTCCAAAAGGACTTTTACTATGTATTTAAGGAATGGTGATCTGGGGCAGCCCAGTCCAGCCCTCTCATCCTCAACAGTTTGGATTTAAACCAACACAATTTGAAAGCCTGTGACTATTTCTGAGTCTCTCACCAAGCTAAACCCTCTCCCCACCACCCTTGCTAGAGCAAGATTTGGGAAGAGAGGACCTGAAAGGACTCCCTGAGGACCACCCAAATGCAGCCCCTGCTCCATGGCAGGGCTTAGAGCTGCCTTCCTGCCATCCCAAGGGAGCTGTGTAGAGCCATAAGGTTGCATTGGGCTCTTGAAAGCCAGTAGCAGTCCTCACACTCAGCTCTGGAGCAGGAGAAGCCAGCAGACAGCAGTAACATCTTTGAGGTGTGGACAGGGTTGAGGGAGCTGGCTCACTGTGTCACACACACATCAAGGTGCTGGATTTTCTCTCCCTGCATCCTTGCAGGTAGGATCAATGCCATCCCCTGTAGGACAAGTCAGCTACCAACCCTTCCCCCTGTGCTAGGGCTGGAGGGCACTGCGGAGGACAGAGCAAGGCACAAAGCCATCCCACCCTCTTCTGTGTTCATGGATCCCTCCAGTCCCCAAGTCATTCCTAAGGCCACTGCAGCCCCAAACCTACAGTCTGACCCCTCCAGGTCCCTGCTGAGGGGCAGCCAACTGCTTGGGGAGCCAGTGGCAGGAATTTTCCAGCTCTGCTCTTGTTTTTTTCCAGTTGGAAGTTGTTGATGAACTAACAAACACTTTCCAAAGGGTATTTTTGGCTGCGAGCGATCTCCAAGCCAAACTGCGTGTGGTGACAAACAAAGATCTCCATCCTGCTGCCATTTGCTAATCAAATTTCCTTTTACTAATTTGACAGGCCTGTTTTCAAAATCTAAATTTAAAGCTGAAATAAAGTTAGATTCCACTGCAAAATGAGGATGGAGAGGAAATATTTCAAATGGAGGTAATAAAGCTCTTCTACTTGCACCTTTGGGCTCACAAAGCACCTTTCCACTCTGTATTTGTCACTCCAGGTGCAGGCAGTGGGTGTTGAGCTTTGAGTTGCTTTTCCCCCACCTTCATGCACATACACCCCCTCTCAATAGTTTGTTTTTAGCTTCTGGGAAGGAAGAAAACCACCTCCTGCTCAGTCCATTGCAGCTCACCTCACTCTGAGCTCACAGGCGTACTTCTAACCTACATTAAACCCAGCCCATGCAAGGCTGCCATCTTCAGAGGAGACCTGGCCTCCTGCAAAGGAAACATCTTTGCCTGAGGGGAAAGCACGAAGGGGAGAAGAAGATACAGCTGTAGTACCCAGAGTGGCAAGGTGAAAGCAGACAAGGAGAGAGCTCCCAGCTAGAGAGAAGCAGCCCTTCGAGAGGCAGCACAGGCTCCTCCATCTTTCAAACCCTCCCTTTGCTCCAAACAAAAAGAACCTCTGGGTTCCAGGTTCTCAGCTGGTGTTCTCCAACAGCTGACCTCCTTTCAGGCTTTCATCACAAAAGAGTAATTTCCTACAGTACAAAGGAAGCCAAAGTGAAAGAGCAGCATCTCTAACATGTTGTATAGATAGAGGACTTGTTTCAACCCTCTGGTCCATGTCTGCGTGGTCCTTGGGCAAGTGCCCAACTCAGGGAGCCCAGGACACCCAGGCAATGTGCAAAACCCTGAGGTGAAGGCAACCTTCTCTCCCATGGCTGGAGAGCACTTGAGTGTGAGCCCCAGTGAAATCAGTGCCCCACGTGCCATGGTACCTGAGAGAAGGAGAAGGCTGCTTAGCTCTTTGCTCAGCCACCCCCCGAGAGCCAGCAGCCTGTGCAGGATGCTCCTCACCATGAGCACAGGCCTCCTCCTCCAGCCCCTCCTGCACTGTGTGGCAGCTCTCTCTCCATGGCAGGCAAAGATTTCCCATCAAGGAGTTTTCAAAACAAGCTCTTCTCTCCTGGCAGCCCCAGTAAAGGGCTGGGACAGGCTCCAGGATGCACACAGGACCTCAGGAACCCAAACAGGGCCAGAGTCACGACATATAAGAAAACAAAGCCCAGGGCTCTGCTCCCTTGTCTTCAACAGCATTTCAGGCAGCTGCACACTCTTCCCTTTACTCTACTAAGCCCTACTTCCACCACAACCCCTCTTCCTAACTCGTCCCAGGGCACACACAAGGACCCAAGCCACCTCCAGCCCCTAGAAGGACTTGGCTATGCCAGAGCAGGTACAAAACCATCGTTTTAACATTCCCAGCCACAGCTCAGGGCTCCCTTTCCAAAGCACACTGGAGATAAAAATCTATGTGTCAGGCCAAGCAATTGCAGCTGGCAATTTAGTGTGATAGCCCCAGATAGAATGAAGCGAGGAAAAGCCCGTCTCAAGAGCACTGAGTGAGCTCAGTCACACATTTGGGGACTGTGTCCCTGCCCTGTCTGTGTTTGCCATGGATTGGGGCCAGGCTGCAAGGGGGTTACAGACTCTCTTTGGGTATTTAAAGTGTGGATGCAATCCCGAAGAGGAGGGCTGGTAGGGTCAGCAGCAGGCAAGGATGCTCTGGCAGATGTGCCACAGGGCCCCGAGTCCTGTGTCCACAGCACCATGTGTCCACCACGGATAGCTCTTGCCACAGTGATCTTGAGGTTTAGGGGAGAACTGAACTTCCCATAACTCCTCACAATTTCACCCTTCTTTTCCTCCTCTCACACAGGACAGACAGAGAGGTCTGTTTTAAACCCAGGCACCAAACGTGTTGCAGAGACAAAAAAAGGAGCCCTCAGGAATGCAAACCCAGGATGAAGGGCTGAGAGAAGCCTTTGGCCATCACCTGGGCAACCACTTCAGCTCCCAACCACCCCAGTCCTAGATACCCCAAGTCCCTGCAGGGATCAGCTGTTGGAGAAAGAGTCACAGGACTGGCACATCCCATTTTTCAACAGACAACTTGAGAAGAAAAATCAAAGTGCTTGGAGCTCTCCTCTCAACAAGCCGCAGCAGCAGCAGTCCCTCCCATGCACGTGTGCCTGTAGCCTCTGACCCAGGAGCTGCAGACAAGAGCAGGGCAAGGATGTCAGCTGCATTCCTGCTTGCTACTGGCAGCAAGGTATTTGAAGCTAAATCCTCTGAGCAAAACATTTCTAGGAAAAGCATTTCCATCAATCACTTCAAAACCACCTGCTTATTTAAACCAGTCCAAACATTGTAGAAGTTGTTTGAAATGGTAGGCTGGTGCAAAGCTGGGCTGGAGGCAGCATGCTGAAGGGAAGTGTGCTACAGTGGCATTTGTAAGGCTGCTACTCCCCAGGTCAGGCACAGTCCAAAACTGTGTCAGACAGTGCATGCTGAAACAACTGCCTGTGGGGACAGGGAAGCCTTGCAAAACAGGATAGAGGAACATCCATCACCAATGACAAAGGGTTATTGATCCTGCCCGAGGGCAGAGAGATGGATTTAATGACCTCACCAAATCCCTTCCACTCCAGAGATCCTATGGAAAAGTAATCCTCACTGGGCAAAATCCCTGAGAAAGGCAGAACTGCCCAGAATAATCCCAGTGATGCCAGTGATGGGGTAGGCACTGGGGAAGGTTTGAGGTACTGAAAAAGCAACTGCCTCCCTCAAAAAACACCAAACCAAAACCCACCCTGCAGTCACAAAACACCCCACCAACCAAAGCCAAATCCTTTCAGCATTAACCTGAAAAACTTGTTTAAGAAAGTGACAATGAAGAATTAGCACAGCTACACTCTTGCAGCCTGGGGCGTGCAAGTGAAGCTTCCATTCACACAGCCCCCAAAGCACAGGGACCCAAGGTAGCTTTCCAGGCAAGTTCAGTGCAATGAAAGACATTGATGGGTGCAAAGATAGCAAGGGTCATTTGCTTCTCCATTTTGTGTGTGAGAGCTCTCAGTATCTGCACTGTCAGGGTGTCTTCCAGCACAAGTAACTGTTTAAATCTGAAATGTCTCAGAACAAAGCCACGCTATTAGAAATTCCCAGCCAATTAGGAAAAGAAGAACAAGGTACAGCTTAAGTCTGTATAAACCAGAAAAGAGCAAAGAACCAGCTATAGATGAATGCAGTTAAATTAAAAAGAGCCACAAGTTGTGGTTCCTATTTCTGTACTTTACACCTTTCAGATCCCAGCCCCAGTGCGTGTGTATATACATATACACACATATCTATATGAGGTTTGTATTTCATCTATATGCACACTCATCCAGAGACACATCCTATGCATGAGCTGCTTTTGGTTGTATGTCAGCTCTGTGGATTTGCCTGCTGCAGGGTCTGGGGGGGCTGCACAGCACCGTGGTGCCCAGGACTCCTCTGAGCAGCCCTTGTGCATGCCCAGGGGCCTGAGCAGGGGACAGGCACTGGCTGTGCCATGGAGGTCAGGGTAACCACCTGGATGGGCTCCTGTGGGACCTACTCTAGGTGGTCCTGCTCTGGCAGGGGGGTTGGCACTGGATGATGTCCCTTCCAACCCTTGAGATTTTGTGATATGGCACTCACAGAGTGCTGGAAGGAGAATGAGCTCCCTCTCCTTAGCAATGCTGTGGGCCTTGTGAGCTAGGTCTCCCTCTGCCCTCGCTTGAGGGGACAAGAGGAACGAAGGCTGCTATCAAATGAGATGTGAGACTCAGGCGTGTCCTCTGATGTGATACAGCTTCAGCGTTGTGCATTCAGGGCTTGTCTCGGCCTCCAGAGCCCTTCTCCAGGCTGCCCACACTGCTGTCAAGTCTCACATTGAGTCAGGACTTTCAGCTGGCAGCAGACCTACTGGAGACATGTGAGGGGATCACGCACCCCTCACATCCAGTTCACCCTACAGAGGTCAAGCTGTTTCCCAAATCAGGGGTGTTGTCACACCCAACCCTCCAGCTTTGCCACGTGTTCACTCACGACATCCCTTTCTCCTGCACCCAGCTCCATTTCTCTCCTACATTTACACAAAGCCTGAAATCTGTTCCCAAGGTGAACCTTTGTTTCACTTGAGCATCACTGTGATCTCTGAGAGGGATTACAAGAGCCCCCTTTCACCTCTCTTCTCTGCAGCAACCCTCCAGTGTCTCTGTGCCTCTTCCTTTTCTGCTCCTCATCCCTCCCCACGTGAAACAGAGCTGCTTCAAGACCTTGTCAAGGGCATTGCAAGAAGCCTGAAGGACGCAAGAACAACTGAAGAATGACTTAGTCCCAGTTACTGCATTAGCTGCTCTCCTGACCAACCTCCCAGTGCTACTGCTGGCAGCTGAAGCACATGGGAAGCCAGAAACCACACAAAGAAGACAGGAGGAGAAATATCTGCCTGCCCCTAACTTCTCAGCCCCAGGAACCGACAGAGCTTGCGGATAGTTACAGTTCTGATACCACAGGGTCATCTCACAAAAGAGGGAGCAAGGGGTGAGCAGAACCACCCCGATAACACAGGGGGCTCTCCCTGCTCTAGGAGAGGAGCAGCATTTTGAAGCCATATGGCTGCTCTCCACACTTGGAGCGATGACTCCAGCACGCTTCCCAATTCCAGCTGCCTAAGTGCGTTCTGCGGATATTTCCTCTTTCTTTGCAATCATTTGGCTAATAAGATGAGCAGGTTGGGCTCATTTATTTTGGACACTGTTCTTGGGTCATTAGCAGGAAGGCTAATCATTGCATTGGCAGAAAATATCGCTTCTGCTTCAGCGCTGGCTGCGTGGCACAGGGATGGGAGGGGGGGGAGCAGAGAGCAGGAGCTTAACTGAGCCTTTAACAAAAAACCCTACTACAGAAAACAAGTTACATGGCTGTAGAAGTGGAATTTTCCTCTGCTGTGCCCCAGGGTACCCAGCACTAGGATGAACGGGCTGACTTCACCGCCCCAGGCTGCTCTGCAGAGCTCGTGCTCTCTCCCACACACGGGCCACCTCGGAGGGCCCGCGGGAGGAGCGATGCTCGCTGCAGCAGCCTGGCCTCGCTGCCTCCTGGCCTCATCACCCCCCTCTCCAAGCTCCAGAAACATGCTCTGACACTGCTCAGCCCTCCGGGGAAGCATCATCATCCTCCTCACCCGCAGGCAGAACCAGGAGGGATTGCCCATGGCCCCACAGCACCAGGCACAGGAGCCCTTTCTGAGGCGGTTTGGGGCTAGGAGAAGGTATCACATGTGATGCTTGGGCTCTGTTTGCAGCACCTGAGCACCAAAAGCTACCTACAGAGAGCTGTTGGAGACATTTAAAGAACAATTTGTATTCTGTGGCGAAGGCTGGAGTGCCAGTGGGGGTGCTGAACCGTCAGGCATTTGCAGAGCTGAAACCTGCATCTCCAGCAGAGTAGGCAAAGCTGAGCCCTTTCTGCTTCTCTCTCGAGAGAGACAAGTGAGCAGAAGCCAAAGACGAGAGCCCGCGGCACTGCGAGCAACGCTCGGCTCCTGCCAATCCCCCTGCCAGGCAGGGCCCTGGGATGAAGCTGCCCTGTACACACGCTGCTGAGGCAGAGCACAGGGACACGGGGCTGCTGCCGCTGCTCCCATCTCACAGCGCAGCAAAAGCAGCCGCAGCAGCCTGGCAAGGGCAGGAATGAGGTGCTGGAGGGGAGGAAGAGCTGGACATAGCCCAGGTTGCTCCCTCCTCTAACAGACACAGGCCAGCACGCCTCCTGCTTCCCTCCTCCAGCTTCATCTGGCCCCAGCTGTCCTGGCTGCTAGCGCTGCCGTGACCTTGGCTGCTCATGGCAGCATCTTTGGGCCAGGCACAGGCTGGGCCTCCCTCCCACCTCCTCAGGGAGGCTTCAGCAGCCATCTCCCAGCGCTGAGCTTCCCCTCCTGCTCTCTCCAGCACTGCAGCTGAGAACCCCAACACTCCTGCCCAGCAGTTATCAGGGACGGAGCCAGGCAAGGGCAAGGAGTGGCAAAGGTTGGGTGAAAGGATACCAGAAATTTGCCTTCCACCTCACCCTAAGGTGCTCCAGCCACACTGTGCCAAGGATGTGCCAGGTATCCCCATGGGTTAGTCACATTGAGCTCTCCAGGCAAAGCCCCCAGCGCTGCTGCTGAGGCAGCCACACGCCAGGGATGCTCAGGCACAAAAAGGGAGCTCAGGCTGGCTCTGCAGGGTGCTCCAACCACAGAAAGGGAAGAAGAAGATTTGGGAGCTAATTTAGAGCTTGGATTTCCTTAAGCCTTTTCAGACATCGAGGCTATTGGCAGGCAGCATTACAGCCCCTGCCAGTCTCAGCAGCTATACAATGTCCTTCCCTTGGCAAGGGCAGCAGTGGGGAAAAAAATAACTACAAAAAAACAAGGGACATGTGATGGAGAACTTGGCTGAAGGCTCCCTCCCCCTGCTGACCTGCATGCCAAGGAGGAAGAGCATGAAGGGGGAAAAAAAAGGTGCAAAGTAGTCATTTGAAAAGGAAAGAAAGAAAAACCTACACTACTTGTTTTGCTAAGGGAAACACCCAGCAGCTAGGGCAAAATCATCACCCTCCCCACATCCCCCAGCCAGCACAGGGCAAGCAGAGCTCCCACTGCCTCCTTCACAGGCAGGAAGGAGCAGCTGCATTTTTTACAGCCCCTTGCACTCCACACTGCTCTACAGAGCCTCCCAAAACAGGTCCTTCACTTCCCAAAGAGGCATCAGAGCCATCCCAGTGCCCTCTCCCCAGCCAGCCCAGAGACAAGCACTCCTGACTATACAGCTCTGCTGATAGGCTTCAGCTCATGGGGGTGAAGTAGAGGGATTTTGCCACAAAATGTCATGACCCAAAAAGGCAGTGTGGTGGGAAGGCTCCTCTCTCCTTCCTGGCACACACAGCAGTCCCCAGGAGGTGATGGCCCTGCTGAGGATGCTGCAGCAGGAGGGCACAGAGGTGCAGCAGTTTTGCACAGAAGGACAAGGCGAGTCCAATGTTCAACTGCCTTTAAGTGAGAAGAAAGGAAGGACATCAATCAGGAGAGCAAGGGAACAACTCCAGCTATCCAGCCCAGGAGCAACCCCCATGCTGTGCACACACAAGGGTCAACAACCCTAACCCTAACCCTGTCCAGTGACAGCTCTGGGGCAACACCCACTGCTCAACAGGGTGGGTTTACCCAAGGAGGGACATACAGCCCCTACTATCCCCTGCAGCAGATCTGTGATGGGAAAGCCCCCCAGCATGGAAAGGGAGCATGGTGAGAGCCTGAATGTCAGCAGAGACAACCAGACCACAGGCAAGGCACAGTCAGGTGAAATGCAATCACTTTAAAGCAGTGGTTGACAAAGAGATCCACAGCATGTGACATTGTCATTAAAGCCACTCTTCCCATCATTGTGCATCACGCTGGTGAGCTGAGAACCACGTACCTCTGCAGGTTCAGTGATCCTGTGCAGCACCTGGAGAGCTGAAGCCAGCCCTGGGAGCACAGCAGCCTGCCCATATGGACACAGTGCTTCCCCTACTTCACTCCTTTGGTTTGGAAAAGGTTATTCCCCAATTCCCAGGACTCGGCAGCAGCTACTATAACAATCTGTGTGACTCTTTCTCCCTTTGGCCTTCAGACAACCAGAGGATGAGCTGGGGCTGTTTAGCACAAGTAGTCCAAGTACACGGAGAGGGAGAGGAGGACTAAAAACAGCTCCACACTGCAGCCACTGCTGCAGTATTCACCTCAACACAAGCCACAAGCATCTCAGGTGGATCTGGGAAAAGATGGCCCTAAACCAATACTGAGGATGCCTCGAGACAAGGTCAAGGTAGCCCTCAAAGAGGAAGTTAAGATCTGTCAGCCCAACAAGCATGCCCAGGCAACTGATTCTCAAGATGTTTGGTGTGGAACAAGATCAGTGACAAGCTGGCTGTGTCACCCTGGGAGCTGCAGGCAGTGACAGCACCAGCCCCTCCTCCAAGGGCGTCTAAGGTGGGCAGAAAAGCTTTCACAGGCATCTTCCACCCTTCCCTAAGCAGGGAGGGCACAACCACATCCCTTACCACAACCTCAGCCTAAGGCACCAACCTTACTTTGTAACTGGATCCTCAGTCAGAAAGCCCAAAGGCATCGCACACCTTGTTAGCTGGATGCTGCTGGGTGAGAGTAATCCTTGGCACTAATTCAAGCAATAGGTCGATGTACCTGGAGCTGTTGTCTCATTGCTGTTTGTTTCTCTGAGCCTTGCAGCAATCATTGCTTTTGTTTGCAGTTGGTAAATGAGCCTAATCCCTAATCCTGCTCCATGGATGGCTGACAGCACACCACTCCAACCTCACAGCACCCTCCCAAACACACATTCCAATGTTCATCCCCCACCAGCTCCCAACCACATGAGACTGCACAGAGCTCAAGGACCATTTTCCAAGGGCATTGCCTGAACCTGCAGAATCTTGAGGTGATGGGAGGGGGACAGGGACACCTTCCAGATCCCCACACTAAGGAAGGGTGGTGGGAAAAGGGCCTGCCTCTGCCCTAGCCATACCCACAGCTTGGAGGAGACTGAGGGGTGACCTCATTAATGCTTACAGATACATAAAGGGCAGGTGTCAGGAGGATGGAGCCAGGCTGTTCTCAGTGATGGCCAATGACAGGACAAGGGGCAATGGGCACAAGCTGGAACAGAAGAGGTTCCAAAGAAATAAAAGGAAAAATTTCATCCCCGTTGAGGTGAGGGAGCACTGGAAGGGGCTGCCCAGATGGGCTGTGGAGGCTCCTGGGGACATTCAAACCCACCTAGATGAGTTCCTGTGTGCCCTACTCTAGGTGGTCCTGCTCTGGCAGGGGGGTTGCACTGGATCAGCTTTCCAGGTCTCTTCCAGCCCTTGAGACTCTGTGAGGTCCCAGCCACCCCAAGGATGCAATGTGGGATCAGGTGTCCCTCACTCTGCTGTCCCCCTGCAGAGCCCTGAGCTGCCTTCCAGCTGGTCAGTGAGCTCAAATCCTTACTTTCTGTCTGACAGGTCCAGTGCTGGTGAGAATAATGATGGATCTCAGAGAGACCAACCACAACCTACAGCTTAATCGTAGCAAGAGACTCTCACTGGGGCACTAACCAGCACCTTCCATCCAAGTCTTTCCCTCCATTGCAATTTCACGCTGCTGATGGCTGCTGCAGCTCACAGACACACACAGGGCTGCCTATCCCTTTACTTCTGCCTACCCACCCCTCCAACACAGACATTTTTCCGTGGAACAATGCTCCCAAAACACTTGCAAAAGCAGCAGCAAATTCAGCACTGGGGCTGCTCTCTGCTCCCTCAGCAACTGCTGTCATCACCACCTTGCTTTCACTCCGAGCTCATGACTTTGGTGCAATGAGGAAAATCACAGGCCAGGAGAGAGGACAGCTCAGGCTTGTCTAAGGGGTAGCTGATGACAAGTTTGTTACCAGGGAAATGAAAATACCTGGTGTTGCTAAAGCATCGAGTGGCTTTGCTGCTGTCCTCTGGCAGGCAGGTCTCTTGCCTTCCCATCCTAAAGTAAAAAGTGGGGTCCTGTACCCTGAGGAGCTAGAAAGAAGGATGCTAGAAGGAAAAACAACCAGTTTCCTTCTTGGAAACACAACAACACAACAAGTTGAGCACTCCTATCAGAGCTGAGGCTGATGCTCACTCCCCCTCCAGTCACTGCCATCACAAATCCAGCCCAGGCCCGGAGAGCTCCCATCCAGGGCAAAAGCCCAGCTAGTTCCAATGCCTCCCTTCAAAAATAACTATTACCCTGCAGGTTTAGATAATTGGATTTTTAAAATAAGCACAATTATATATCTTTCCCCTTTTCCTTTGCTGTAGATCTTGAACACAATGCTGCTGCTCAGAGCTGGCAGAGACCTTTTAAAGGCTGAAACAGAGCTCACTCCATGTCTGGGGGGATGGAGGTGGGAGGAAGGAGGTGGAATGAGAGCAGTGACAGGTAAAAATAACCACACTTGGCCTAATGTTGGTCCCAATTAAGCCAGTGGGAATTCTGCCCCAACTTCCTACAGCAGCAAGATTCAGACAAACACCTTGAAAGAAAAGTCCTCTGCTCTATTAACAGCCTTGTGATGGTCAGAGAAAAAAAACACACACATCAGCTTCTTGCCCATTTCATGCCGTTGGGTATTTGAGCATCCCCTTCACTAGGGCCAGGCAGTGGAGACACTCAGAGGCTGATCCTCAGACCCACACCTCCCTCCCCCCCCCACAGCACTGCATCGCCTCCGCTTTGGGCAGTTACTCCACAGAACGGTTTATCTGCTCAGACAGTTTCCCTGAAGTAAAGCACAAATGCTTTTGGGGAGGATATGGAAAGTGTTGAAGAGTAGAAACATTTCATTCTGACACTTCCCTGAACAAAAAGCACTCTGCCTTTTCGCAGCACGGCGCTGCCTTGTGAATCCAAGTCCGGTTTATTTTTAAACGGGGGGGGGGTGGGGGTGGAAAAAGTGCCCAAATGGAGAGCAAACATATTCCTGGGGACAAATACAATATTGCATTTCATCCTGTCCTTAACACTTACTCCCATCTATGGGATTTGCCAATCAAAAGAAAATTCAGTCTTTTGTAGTGCTGTAATGGAAAAAATCTTTCCCAGCCACCTTTAAGCTGTTCTGCATCAGGTTCATCACAGTTCACCTTCACATGAGCCAATGCCTGATACCCACAACACTTTAACTGAGGCAGCCATTTCTAACTTGCATTCAAACAAGAGCAACTACCAAGAGAGATCTGCAGGCAGCACAAGGTTTGAGGCAAGAAGGTATTTTGTTCCCTGTCTGAAGGCCAACCAAGCCTCCAAGCCCCACAGGCTCTCCCTTGCAGCTGAAACAGAAAAAGCAAGGTGAGGAGCATCACTCAGCCCCCTGTGTCCCAAAGGTCAGGATCTGCCTTGTACCAAAGGAGAAGCAGAGATAATGGAGGGTAATTGCTTGTGATGGAGTTTTCCTGGGCTGCAGACCTCAAGCTGCCTGCCTCGGGCCATCCACCCCCAGCCACTGCACCTCCCAGGCAACTCAGCATCCACAGGAGCTTTCCTGGATTAACATTTCCTGACAATTTGAACACCATATGTAGTTGTAAGCCTGGCAGTTTGAAGCGATTAGATGCAGGCTGGTAGCTGCAAAGCATTTCTGTGTTTACGTCAATGTTCCAAAGGTTCCCATCAAACGCTCCTGGGGCACCTCACACACAGCGTTAGCACAGGGCTCTCGTGTGGAATTGCTGTCTGCAGGGGCCAGGCAGCTCAGCAAGACTCAACCTGTGTGGGACAGGGATGCTCCTTCCTCTCTGACTGCTCTGCAACCCAGAAGCCAAGGCAGAGCTACCCCACAATGCCTGGCTTTTCCATCTGCTCTGCCCAGGATGGCAGAAAAAGCCTTGAGGAAAGGCCAAGCTCCCAGCTACACCCTGCAGTGCTGTAGATGCACAAGGATTTCTCCCAGATAGATGGTGAGAAAGGGAAGAGAAAGGAGGACGAAGGAAAGGAACAAGTTCAAGATATGAATCCCAAATCATTCCCTCCCCAGCACACAGCACAAACACTCAGCTCAGAGGCAGGGGGACCCATGGGGCTCAGTGCCTCACAGCCTGTCCCACCTCCAGCCAAAAGTCACCACCACTCCAATACTCCTCACCCCATCTCCAAACCCAACCTTTTGCTCCGTCTCCTCACCAACTTCAGTGCCCCTTTCCCAGCTCTAGCACCCCACAGCCAGTCACCTCTCCAACACGAGCTCTTACTTCTTCCCCTCCAGCCATCCTCTCTTCTCAGCACACTGAGGTTGGGAATTTTCTAAGGCTGCAGATCCCTCCCACGCCTTCAATGCCATCTGCAAAAAGCAAACCCCTCCCAAATGCTTCCTAGGGCTGCTCTTCCCCCAGTACCAACTTGGAGTGCTCTGGGGATGACACGAGAAAGTTAGTTTGCTGCTCAGCTCAGATGAACTAAGAGTATTTATTCAGCCTAGTGCTTGATCAGAGATGCAAATTAAGCACTCCAGTTCCATATTTTAACACAGTATGGGGTGGGGGGGGGCATTCTGCTAGATGGAAAGCTGTAAAGTCTCACGTATTCACAGTAGCTAAGGTAGAAAGCAGAGAGAGAACAGGGAAAAAATATTAACCTAACAGGTGTCACTGTCACAAAAGTGACACTTTAAAGACAAAACCCTCCAAAAACCAATTCCCTAAATACAAGAGCACAACGTTAACTACATGTAGTTTTAGATGGTCTGTGCAAATGAGGAGAGTGGAGAAGAGAGAGAGGATGATTGAAAGAGGCAGTTTCTCTCAGTCTACAAAAAGTTGGTTAATGGCATCATATGCAAATTAAACTTGAAGCCAAAGAACATCCCCAACCTGGGACGTAAGAGCAGCCATCCCTGACAGTGTCAGGGGAAGAGGAGCAGGAGGTTTGCTTCTAGCTTTGCCCACCAGTAACACCCTGACACCAGTTTAATGCACCTGCATGACTTCATTGCTGTCACCAAAGGTGCTCAGGACAACACAGGGCAGGTAAAGGTTATCAGGGTGAGGTCCAGCTTCCAGCTGTGCTGAGCTCCAGGCCCTAAATCAACAGAGCTTGCAAGTGCTCAGCCTCACTGCCTTAGGCCACTAGATCCAGCAGTAAAAGTCCCACCAGCCTCTATGGCAACCTCAAAGCAGCTCAGGGAAGAACTTCAGGTCACCTTCAGCAGACTGGGGAGGATTGCATAGAGGACATGGCTCTGGACAAGGTGCTACAGCTTGGTCTGCCATCAGCACTGAGTCTGCAGCTCCCATCCACCTCCCAGGCATTTGGGACTACTCAGTCCATCTGCACACATTAGAGTGGCATTTCCTTTTCCTCTCCCACGTGTCATCAGGGGTTTGATTCTCACACAGGGGCACATTGAACCCAAAGCCTGGAGTTGTAGGGCTTTGCCTTTTAATTTTGGTTTTTAATAAAACCAGCTCATTGGAGTTGAATTTAGCTTTTTAATCCCTTTCAGATCAAGAAATCTGCTGCTGCAGCAATTCTCTCCCTACCTTAATTAATTCCTAAACATATCACAAGCTGGAAGTGCATGCTTTATGGATCTGGTTGACCTCCTGGTGCAGAAACGATGACACAGATGTTGTGCCTCCTTCACTACCTCATTACTCACGTTGCACCATTTTTTTTCCCCAACTGAGCTGGCTGACAGGAGCTCCACTGCTGCCATCAGCATGACATGCTGCAAGGAACCACAGTAAGGTTCAAACAGCATTTTGCATTCACTGGAGCACCTGCTTCACCGGAGCAGCCAACCATCCCACAGGACATGCTGCCAAGCCAGCTGTGAGCACATGGGAGGGAAGGAAGTAAATCCACTGGAGGTTTTGCATCAAGGAGGACAAAATACTGCTGGGTAGGAAATGAGGCACCACTCAAGCAATAGCCAAGCAGAGGGAAATGTCAGAGCTCAAGGAACCTGCACATGGATGTTTCCAAAGCCCACAGGACTCTGAGCAATCCCTCAGAGAGTTGTCTGCTGGGGAAGGTGGGAATTATCCCAGCTCTGCAAAGGGTTTCAGCCTCCTCTTTCCTCCTGTGCACACCAGGATGAGCCCAGTTGCACTGGTAGGATGTTATGTCCATCTAGGGGAAGGAGAATAGCCCCTGCCACCACCTGAAGATAGAAAGGCAATAGAGCTTAAGGAGTTTGGAGAAGGCCACCCCATCCTGTCCAAGGATGCTGGATGGATGGATGCTGTGTTCAGGGCAGTCAAGGGACTGAGGGGCCCATCCTGACAAGGTATTGCTGCCATCATAACCCAAAGACTGTGCAGGACAAGCATGATGTCACCCATCCATGAGGCTGAAAGTCGAAGAGTCTAACGAGAAGCAGGCTCCCTGAGCAAACACAAAAAGGAGAGTATGGAGGAAGAGTTTGGATATGGGTTACAAATAACACCAAAAGAGGGGCAAATGAATGCACTTGCTGTGTTACAGCAGTAGCTCCTGAAATCTCATTTGCTCTGGGATATTCCTGCAGTGCTTAAGAATCTGGAGAGTTGCTCCAGGCCAAGGCAGCCACGACAAACCATGCTCAGCAGGACCCACCTGCATGGAAGATCAGGCTCATGGGACCCTCCCAGCTCCACTCCCCAGCAGGATGCTAAATCCAAGTGTAGTGTTTAAGAGCACACTTTATGCTCAGCTCAGAGGCACACAGAGCACAGCAGCAATGGCTGATCAGTAGGGAAACATCAGGATGCATAAGAACAAGAAGGAAAAAAGGAAACTCGTGTAAGTAAGAGCTATAAAAATCTGCTGGGAGACCTAGAAACCAGCAGTGAACTTGTGTGCTGGCAGTAACAGGCAGCAGACAGCAGGCATTAAACAGAAAAAATAACAATATAAAAAAAAAGCAGCCTGATGAGAGCTGGTCACCTTTTATTCCAAACACTGAAATGCTCCCTTGTAGGGCAACGCTATGAGATGAAAAAAGGCTTTTGCTTGTGTAGCGTGCTGCAAAAAGCTCACCTTGTTTCTGCTGGTGAGGGAGGGGAGGCAGCACACAGCCCTCAGCTCCCACAACCTGGGCTCTTCCCAGCACCATTCACACAAGGAGTAAAACCCATCCACCTACAGCATGGATGCAGCTTGGCATCCTCCTCCCAAACCTGCATCCCGGCCACCCTCAAGGAGATGTGATGGTCCTATCAAAGATCTGGGGGGATTGGTGGATGCAGAGATAAAACATGCCTGTCCTACTCATGCTCAACTCTCCACCTTCCCACAGCTTGGCAAATAAGCCCCCCCATCTCCAGCAAACACACGTGGCTCCAGGTCTAAAGGTAGAGCTGTAGTTAAACAGGGACACAACATGGTTGGGAACAACAGGAAAAATAACTATATCTTCTGTTTTGTTCAATTCAGCAATTTACAAGGCTGGAATAATTAGTGGTTTAAAATGTTTTGACACAAGCAGCCCCAATAATCATGATAAATCATATCAGGCATATGCCCAGATCCTTGAAGTGACAGATGACAAACAGAGCAGTGACAAGATGCTCCATCACGCAGGGAATCATTGAGTTAATGGAAGAATTATTGCTTCTGAAATCCACTCCAGTCCTATTGTGGGGAACATTCCAATTTATCAAAGCCAAATGAACATTAATTGCTGCAGCCTGGTAAGTTTTCGAGCTGCTGTGACCTTCATTGAATTTTAATCCAAAACAGATAAGATTTACTTCCACACAAGAGGAAACAACACAATTAAACCCAAATGACAGCTGAGATTATGGGGAAAAAAACACAACAGGCATAATGACAAAAATATTGATTCTTTTCCACTTGACACTGAGCAGAGAAAAAAAAAAGATGTAAATAAATAAAATCTTGCATTTGCATATTTGCTTTCTCCCTTTTTCTTCCTCCTTTTCATTTGAGAGACAGATTTCAGATGCTCAAGCCAAGAGGAAAGGGGTGGCAGACAGTAATGGAGACTGAATTCCCTGTAACTGCAGTAATTAATGTTATGTCTCATTGGGGAGAGATTAAGAAAAAAACAGTGAGTAAAGGAAAAAAAATAAGAATCAAATATTATTTAGTGTCAAAGACACCCTTGAGCTGGGGAAGGGAGGTGTGAAGAGGGTCACTCAAGGCTTTTGTGGGGAGACGGTGGTCCCAGGGTCATGTGGACATGGACACTAACAGCCCCTTTTCATGCTGCACTGGAAGCAAACCCACTCCAAAGCAGAAAGCCATGCACCAACAGCCAAAATCACTGGAAGGAGGAGTAAACCTGGGATTTACACCCCACCTATGCAGCACAGAATGGGTCTTGCCTTTAGAGATAGAGTAGGAGCAACCAGCCAGAAATCCAAACCAATGTTCCCATCAGAGGAAGATCAGCCTGGAGACTGTGAGCTCCCCCAGGCAAACCTCCTTGGCTCTCTGCAACTCAGCCAGAGGGCGAGGAAATAGTGTTACAGCTTCTTAAATGGCATGGAAGGAAGCACTTTTCCACGTCTCCTCTTGCTCCCCACAGTGAGGTGTCCAGCTGACAGTGAACGGGGCAGAAATGCCTCCTGCATAATGGAAATGGTGTTTTAGCCTATAGAGAGCACCCAAAGGACATGGTAGGAAGTAGAAGAAAAACTATTTGAGAAGTTAGAAAGGAGGATGTGGGGATGTCCAGCTGTATCTTGAGGCAGAAGGAGGGATATAGAAAACCAGGAGGACTTAAGGAGGGGTAACACACAGCCTTGAGCATGGCACAGCCAAGGAACCCCACTGCTGAGGAAGCAGGAGGGATCCAGGGATGAAGGCTATCTGGGATGGGGTTTAGCTGGGGTCAGAGAGGAACAGAAAGGCATGAGAAAGCAGCCTGCACAGAGCCCAGAGACTCCAAAGAAATACTTCACTCAAAAAACAAAGACGTTCACCCCCTTTTATTTTAGCTACAGAACTCCATGTAGTCTTGTGCAGTGGAGAAGCAACAAAACACATGTTTGTCTTCTACTGGTAACTCAAAACTTGGCTCAAGTTCACACAAAAAGTTAATGATTCTTTTAAAACAAAACAAAACCAAACCAAACCTGGGCAAAGTTTCAAGCCTGTGTCAGATCCTGACCCAGGGAACAGACACCCAGAGCTTCTGCCTGCCCAGAGACATGCAGCCCAGACCCCATTCCAGAGCCACATCCCTGCCTGGCACCTCAGCTCCAGTTCCAAGGAGTATCAGGACTCACAAAGTGGAAATACATCTCATTCTTTGCACAGGAGGAACAATTGTTTCTCTGTCTTCCTTGTGCTTTTACAGAAGGGCAGGATAGGTTCAGGGAGTGAGCTAAGGCTGACAAAGCTACAGAGGCTCCCACGCTATTGGCTGCAGGGAAATGCAGCAAAGGGCATCTTCACATGCTCACCCAGGCTTAGAGTGTAAGAACATTTCTTCTGTGATATGGACAGTGATGTCTTCAGCTCCAGCACACCATCATTGCTGTTCTTGTGCTGGAGGGTACAGCAGATGTAGGCTCTGGGTAGGAATTTCTCAGAGCAGCTCATTTCTTTCTCCAAATCATCATCAGTTCATTACAATCATCATTTGTCTTAGATCAGCCTCAGTGAGGTCTGAGGCCCAGGACTGCTACGGAAAATCTGGATTTCAAGCAACTGAAGCAATCACCAGGCTCCAGAGGCACCACCTCCCTACAGCCATGGGTCACTTCTCCAAGGTCCCTGTTTGCCCACAGTAGCCAAGCAAGCCCACATCCAAACCAGGGATGGAGCTTTTCACATCCCAGACTTGGGTTCTGCTGTCTTCATTCCTTGCTGTGTCTCTCATTTTTTTCAGGCTTCTTTTCTAAGTACACCAGTTGTACCTTTCCTCCCAGCCCAGTATTCCATCACACTGACACTTTTAGCAGGACATAAAAACATTCCCTAATGAATCCAGTAAGCTGCAGTCCCTGATCCCTTTCCCTTCTGCCATCCTGCTATCATACTACATCTTATCTTGCCTTAACACAAAGCCTCTCTCTGTGCTCATGTGCACTCAGTGCCCAATCTAAAGCCCACAGGCTTTACACAAGAGCTGAGACACTCAACAAACCAGTTTTAAGTTGTAAAAACCCAATAGTCACCTGTTTTAATGGAAAAAATAAAGGCTTTGTGCAGCCATTGGCTCTGCTCCCCCTTCCACACTGCAGGACAGAAGCTGTGGAGATGGCAGACAGGTTCCAAGAGATGAATGGATTCACCTTTTGCAGCAGGATCCCCAATGCTATAAAATACTTCCTTTGGGCACACAGATGGCATGCACATACACAGCATCTAGGAGCCTGACTTCTCTTTCTTTTATTGATGAGATAGTCTATCCTAACAGGAGTTAAGGGACAATAGATACAGTCTCATTGTACAGAAGGAGCTCTAAAGGACAATGGTGATCCAGATCCAAATATATGGGCAACCACTTCATAAGATACTGAAATAAGCATTTTAAAAGGCAACAGAGAACATCCACAATCTGTTAATAAAAGGCCACATAAACACCCGAGATGGAAATAGTCAAAGCACCTGGATCATCTCTTTCCTTTTAGATGAGGCTCACGCTTTGCAAGAGAAGGATCATACTACAGCCCATAGTCATGTGATAGGTAACATACATAGAATCATAGATTGGTAGGAGTTGGAAGGGACCTTTAGAGATCATCCAGTCCAAAACCCCTGCAGAAGCAAGTCTCACCTAGATCAGGTCACAGAGAAACGTGTCCAGGTAGGTCTTGAAGAGCTCCAAGGAAGGAGTCTCCACACCCTCCCTGGGCAGCCTGGGCCAGGGCTCCCTCACTGAAACACTCAAACAGCTTTTTCCTCTGTTTAAATGGAACATTTTACATTCCAGCTTCATCCCATCACCCCTTGTCCTGTCACTAGATGCAATATCACTGTATCACTTTGTATATCTATAGTGGTATACACTAGATCACTATACAATATCACCAGATTCAGTTTCAGAAAGCTTCAGAAAGAAACCACCAAGCCCAAACTCTTGCCTTTGCACCTGCCCAAAAGCAAGACAATGGACACATACTCCACTGACACACCTCAGCACTTGCCAGCAGAGGCAGGAGGAACCACAAGCTTCCCTGTCACCCTCCCAACAGCTTCTTCTCTATGGTCTGATAGTTTACTTCCTTTTCTTAAAAGACCAACCACTCTTTTCTTTCCTGGCCCATTCAAACCCATCTCTCCCTCCCTGGAGGCCCAACCAAGAAGAGACACAGATATTTGCAAAACTAGACTCACCACCCTGCTCCTCATCACCATCCTTCCAACACGAGCTGGCTGCCAGCTGCTGTCCCCTCCCAGAGGGCCCTCTGTCCCCTCCCATGCCATTGGCAGTTTTGACTCACCATGACTGAGATATGCAGGATGTGCATCTGCTCTTCCACGATCTCAGAAGGCTCCTGCAGGCTTGGGGGGGTGGCCCGGGAGAGCTGCTCGGCGCTGCTCATGGAGACGTGAAAGTACAAGGTGCCATTCTCCAGCCACTGCTGCTTCCAGTGCACCAGAGAAATGTCAGCCACGGTCCCAGACATCTCTGTAGGGACACAACACATAAATGAGGATCGGTTTTCTCTCTGATACTAAAAGGTGTTATTCTTAACAGTCCTGGAAACTAGGACTTCAGAGCGTCACCCCTAGTACTAGTTCTGAGCTACAGGATGAGCTGGAGTAATGGGATGAAGCTGGAACACAAAGAGTTCCACTTAAACATAAGAAAACCCCTATTTCATTGCTGAGGTGAGGGAGCCCTGGCCCAGGCTGCCCAGGCAGGGTGTGGAAGCTCCTTCCTTGGAGGTCTTCAAGACCCACCTGCACATGTTCCTGTGTGACCTGATCTAGGTGAACCTGCTTCTGCAGGGGGATTGGACTGGATGATCAATAAAGGTCCCTTCCAACCCCCACCATTCTATGAATCTATAACACAAACTAACATTTGTCTCCCTTAATAAAAGCAATGGGCTACAAAGTGCCTTGGGATTTCTAGAGCAGAAAGGCAACAACAGTAAATAACATGTTGCATGAGGTGCCTTGAAGCTCCTTTAGCTCTCCCAGTGAAAAAGCTGGAAGAAACTCCTACAAATCTGCATCCAAGCCCAAGGGAGGTTTGCTGCTCAGCACTGGGAGGAAGGACACCTAGTGCCAAGCAAGTCCAAGCCCAGACACCAGTACCCACACTGCTGATGTTTGCAACAGAGACCTTCTTCCAGGTTGTGAGGTAGCACTGCAGCTGTGTTTCACAGGGACATTCCCAGCTCAGACTACTGACACCAGCAAGAAGAAATGATCACCAGGCTTGACACCTATTGACCTTGGGGTTGCATGTCTGCTGGTCTTGTGCAGCCTTCTGCTAGTTTTACCTCCCACTTGACCCCCATCCCATGTACAGCTTAAGCCCCCTGGGAGCTGGGATCACAGCGCAGGCAGAGCCAGCAGCCCCAAAACTCAGCTGCAGCTCCTGCCTTGGCCAGGCAGCAGCAGACACAGGCAGGAGTTCTGACAGCTCCACAGCTGTCCATCAAGCTTGAAATGGATCTCAGCAAAGAGCTGATTTGGCAGTTTGGCAGCTGAATCAAAACCTAGAAACAAATACTCATGCAAAATGAACCAAAATGTTTCTCCTTCCATCACCTCTTTTTTGTGTGTTTGTTTTTCCATTCACAATAAAAGTAGTGGGAAGCAAGTCAGGGCCTCTCAGTCACTGGGCCCACAGCCTCAGCAATCACCCACTTCATCGGAGACCCAAATTCAGTTCCTTCCTGTTTGGGAAGAGCCAGTGGCTCCAAGGGGCTGTGACCTGATGTCTGCACCATGTGTCTGCTCCAGAAGGGGCAACAGCACCAGTTCAGCTCCCCCTGGCACCAGAGTAGGAGGGAAGATAGGGTCCTCCTCCACACCTTGGCCACACAAGGTCAGTGGGAAGGACAGGGCTTGATCTCCTGTGGCCAAAGCATTGGTGGCATTTTGCATTTCATTTTCCTGAACCCAGCTGGGCAAAAGCACATTCATTTCCAGCTTCTAGTGGGGACAAAGGAAGGAACAAGTCTGGTTCAGGCTGTCCTGAGATGTCACCTACACCTTTCAGGACAATATGCTTCAAGACACTTGAGTGCTGGCTCATGAACACACATGCTACAAGACCACATCCCAAGCCAGCACAAAAACCTCTCCATCCGTCAAGAACAATATTTCTTACCCCTGAAATCAAGACATTTTCCAGAAGCAAGCTCCTGGCCTTGCATCGTGGAGTAAACCAGAGCCAACTACAGAGCTCACCACAAAGTCCCCATCACACCCCTGGTCCTGCTGGATCTCCCCTCACCACACAGCCCAGCTGAGGGCAGGGACAAGGTTACCCCGTTACTGCCAACTCCCTGATTCAGCACCTCACTAATGACACTGCTGACACACCTGAGCTGGCTGCTGTGCTCATTATCTCTGCCTCCTGAGCACAGTGCTGGTCATTATCCCCAATCTCTATGCTCACCTGAGCACACAAAGGAGAAAACCCAACAGCTCCTGACCACGAGTGGGGTCCATCAAGATTCCCCCCCACACACACTCCAGAGAGGACACATGAACTCCCTGTCACATCTCTGTCCTTGCTGAGAGATCACTCCTAACGATCCCTTTCCCTCCTTTAATACAAGCAGCCTTTTGCTAGAGCAAATCAGCAGCAAGAGGTGTTGCTTGCACTCTTTACCCTGTAAATGAAGCTCGCACTGCAGGACAGCAGCCTGCACAAGACCTGGGGATCTAACCAAATGAGTCTTGTGTCTCTCACCTCCAGAGAGGCTGCAGCACAAGTCTTTTTATAATCCTAAAGGAACAAAACAAGAGGAATATGAGGGCTCCTTAATTGCAGTCATCTTCCCAGCAATACTTCAAAGGTCTGCACTGAAAACCATCTCCTTGTCTAATTAAAATGGCAACAAATGCTACTTTCAGGAGAACAAGCACTACTTCAGCTTTGGGATAGGTATCATCAGCTCTTCCACAGAAGCAATCAGGCTACAAGGCAGCACAAAAACATCAAGAGGTAGGACACTGGTTATGCAAAGACATCTTAATTCTCTTCAGAGGGACAGCCACCCATAGAAGAGAATGACTTATAGCATCCCACACACACATCCCTGCCACACATCCTCCCAAGAGAGCTCAGGAATGGAGGTTCGATCACCCTGATCACAGCACAACCCTGATGTGGGTGCCACCAGGATCTCATTGCTAAGGTTCCCAAAGGCTACATCACATTAGGGAAGCAGGGAGAAGAACTCCAAGGTCAATCTTTCTCCTGACTTTTTTTCCCCCCTCATGCACACATTTTTGCATGGGATGTTTGAAAGCGTCACAGAGAGTATTTCTGGGGAGCTCTGAGATACAGGCAATGGTTTGGATTTTAGCCTAGACTGAAGATAAGCCTGTTTCATTTTCAAAAGGTCTCTTCCAAAAGTAGAAACTTCAATTTAACATTCATTTCACAATTCAAAGCAAACCCAGCAGCAAGGCAATTTCTGATGCCAGTTGACTTGCCTGGGTACCATTTACCATACATCTATAAATACCTGGCTGCTTCTTCACCCCCACAGCCCTTGGTGCAGGAAACCTGGCCATTACTATTCCCAGCACTGCCAGGACATCATGAGCCTTCAATCACATTTCACTGCTTTCAAATGGAAAAACCACCCTTTTTGAGTCCTGATAGCTGCTGAAACCTTCAATATCCAAACACAGGGAAGTTTCTTGGCCTCATATAGTTGACATGAACGTCACCCTGCCTGTGTTTCACTGGACACACATTGTCACTCCAATATCTACACAGTAGTTAAAGCAGCGATAGCCCTTCCATCAGAAAGGATGGGATAGTCTGCAGCAAGATTGCCTGTTATCACAGCATTCAAATGTTTTTGGAACAAATTAAAGGTGTTCTGCACCAAACCAGAATGAGATACAGTAAAGGTTTTAAGCAGGCAGCAATGGAAAAAGCACTCACATCTACAGTTACATAACATCTTGCCATTGAGCAGATGGGGAGTTCTCAAACAGGGTTCAAACACAGCTTCATGGGTAAAACACCAAGTAAACCAGCCAAACAGACCAAACATCTGCCATGCCATCTCCCTACCTGCTCACTGCACTCAAAAAGAGAACACCAGAGAAAGGATGAGGGTCCTCCTTCCCTGCAGCAGCCAGCCAGACCCCTTCTGTCCATCCAAAGCCTGAAAGCAATCCTGTTTCTCCATCCCAGAGCAGAGGAACTGAGGAGCCTCTTCCTTCTGGAACAAGGGCAAAGATGTCTCCTCTCCAGCCTCCCCCAGCTGCCTGCTCCCAACTCCTCACAGCTGCCCTTCATCCCCCATCATGAAGCCCAGCTGAGCCCACAGGCAACACTTGCCTCACCTCCACAGCCCCATCACCTCACAGCCTCCACCTGAGAGAAGGCCACACAGAGCACTTTCTCCTTTTCTGCCTTCCCTCAAGCTTTAGGTCTCATAAAACTACAATTTCCACTTTTCCCTTAGAAGCCAAACAAGCGATCCAAACGAAACCTTTCCTAGAGCTCAGCCCCCAGCCTGGGTTCATGCACCTCCGAGGGTCACCCTGCCGTGATGGGGTAGGGAGAGGTAGGGGACAGCAGGAACCACAGTCAAATCCCTTCCCACCCACCCTCTGATTTGATTTTTCCCTTCGCTGTTGCTACAATCCTTATATATAAACACTTCATTGGAGTCTTCAGCTCGTATTACAATCAAACTTAAAAGCAAAAGGGCCTAAATGCATTTGGTTGGGAACCAAGACGATTCCCATAAAAGCAGATTATGCTGACATGAGGAATATAAAATGAAACAGCAGATATTAAAGTTGGAGGATTGTTACTCCATGCCTTCAGGCTCCTAGCTGCCCTACCCACCTTCTCCCCTTCCTCTCCCCCTACTCTGTTTTCCTGAGGGCAGGGAGCAGGCAGAGATAGCCTTTTCACCTCTGCCTTCTCCAGGGCAGGCTGCCAGGCTTGAAATATTCACTAGCTCCCCTCTCACCTCCAACCTTATGCAATGCTTCAGCATTCATCAGTTACTGGGGAAATTGCAGCCCTGCCTTATCTGTCACGGTGTTTGACAAAGCCTGGTTTGTATTTAATTGGCTTGTTCTTGTTAATCTACCATGATTCTTGTATTTTTATTTAATTCCTGAAGGCCATTATTCAAATCAGCCCTTTTCCTTACAGCACTTCAGCCCCCCAGCCCTGGATCACCAAACCCTCCTTGCACTTCCCCTCCTCTCTGATCCCCAGCACAGCTCAGCCCCTGGGATCTGCTGGTTGCTTTTACTATAAGGACCAAATCCTTTGTGTGATAAGTGAGAAGCTTGTGAGTAATTTCCAGTGCATGAATCCAGGCTCCTTCTTCCTTTTTTCTCACCACCTGCCTTGTCCCAGCAGGACCTGCACCCTGCAGCCAGACTTCACCAGCTCACCTGCACAACTCAACATCTCCATTCTCTTGGCAGGAGGAAAAGCTGGAGATCTGCTTAGTGATTGTGTTTCCACTTACAGCAGGCAACTCAGGAACACCATCCCACCCTGCACAAAAAACAGCACTGACAACTGTGTCGGCCTCCCCTTGCCCATGTGTCACCCCTAATCCTGCCAACTCCATTTCACCTGCTATTAGTCCAGGGGCTCTTCTGGGTTAATGCTCTCCAGAGGCACCAACCTCCAGTGAAGTGTTAGTTTATGGATTCTTCTGTGCTAGCTACCACTTATGCTAATAAACCAAATTTATGCAGAAAGTCATAAACAGAGAGCTCTCCCCAGTGCCCTTGCCAGCACAGGATTGCTCCCTGCAGAATAGATTATCAAGCTCTGTGCAGACTAGCTCCAAAACGACTTGAGCAATGGGGCTTCCCCCATGCTCCCCAGGGGACTATTCTGCAGTCAAACGGGCCCTAATAGTTCTAAGGACCTGGGTCTTTTGGTGGCAATATGGTTGGGGTTTTTTTTTTTATCCCAATCATTAGCTCAGTTCATTTCTCCCCTTCCCCTCTGCTCATTTTTTAACATGTTCCTTCCCTTCTACATCTACTCCCCAGCTCCCACCTCAGCACTCCCTAAGGCAACACACAAACTCAGCTGCAGATTGTAAAAAGCAATAGAGGAGCTCAGAAGTTGAAGAAAGGGAGGGGAAAAAAAAGATGACAAGCTCTCTCTGATCATCCCTTTTCAAAGCTCCTGTCTGTGAGGAACACAGGGCTGCACCTTCAGGGCATTTCAGGGGGGCTTCAGCACTGTGCATATATGCTGGGACATGGCTGGTGCTGGAGGAGGGTTTTGGGGAGCCCTGGTGTTGGAGGAGTCTGTGAGGCACCCATTCAACACTGAGGGCAGGCTGGGGGACTCCCTCTGCATCTCCTTTGCTCTGCCAGTGGCATTGCCTGCTTGATGTTGGATGGGCATGATGGGATTTACAGTTGGGCTATTCTTAAGGCTTTGCTCAAACCACTTGTAAGGAGAACAAGCAGCATACAGGTTTGGGGTGTGCTCCTGGGACCAGCCACCTCTAAGACTACACAGATGTGTAAGATCTGAGCTGCCACCAAAGGATCTCTGACAATCAGAGCAGCACAACCAAAGGTGAGGGCACATGCCACACTCAACAGGAACCCAAAAAACAAGAAAGCCTCCTCAGTTTGGATGCAGAGCCTTTTTCTTCCCACAGCTAGGCTGGATGGGCAGAGAGGCAAGGGTGAGGACAGAGCACGCTGGGGCAGAGCTGCAGGAGAACCAGCACTGGCCACGGACGGCACAGTCGGTACCTCCTGTCCATCCCACCTAGGGAGGGCTGTGACAGACACACCAGCAGCACAATCCATCTGCTCTGTCACCTCTATGAGCAGAACAAGTACCCCTGTGCAGTCCCAGGACATCTGACCTTCAGTGCCAGCTAGTGCACAGCCCCATCCCATGCTGCTGGCAGAGCATCATGAGTACAGAGAACTGTAAGGACAAGGTGCTGTTCCCACCTTCATGGTGCCTTGGCCAAAAATCCTTCCCAGGGACTCTTCAGAAACAACTGAGAAGGGCTTTGCCTGGACTCTGCCACATGCAGGGGTGACTCCCAGGCTTGCCTTGTCAATGCTTGCAGCAACAATGAGGAGACACCAAGCATCCCAGCAACTCTTCCCTCACAAACACCAGCACCCCTGGTTGCTCAAAGAGCTGGAAGCCTACCATATACATCTCAGCTTGTAGGCTTGCAGATTTACACCCATTTACTAGTAAAACTCTCCCTTTCAGGCTGCAATTTGATGGGAGCAAGGTTTGGCAGTATATCTGCATCCCCATCACAGAGGTACATGGCATCCCTTCACCTGGTGCTCTTCCCAAGCCCATTCACCTTTTCAGGAGATGGGATTATCATCCTGCAGGTGGCATAGGACACACAGAGCCCACAGTGGCTCAGAGGGATGTAAAGGAATAAACATATCAAGCTGGTAAATTCAGCCACCAGCTCTTGAAATCAGACATTGAGTCTCAACTCAAGAAGGGCTCTCCTTGCTGCCTTCATGATTCCCCATGGAGCTATTAGAGCCCTGCAGTTGTACCAGCTGTCGCAAGGTTGGCCCACAGCATCTGCCCAGCTCCAGCAGGCACCAATGCCAACCCTTACACTTCCCTGCCCAACCCTCCCAGCCCGGCTCCAGCCCTTCTAGGGCAGCCCAAGCAGTTTGCCATGAGCTGGGGTTACACTTGTGGGCCCAGTGACAGCACTAATTTTCCTCCAGTTGATGCCAGGAACAGCAAACTCAGCCACAACCTTCAGATTCTTCCTCTCATCTCAGCAACCTTGTTCACAAATGTGCTGCTTGTGTTTGTGTTCTTTTAAAGGGAATATCTGAGGTAAATGTAATTATTATGAAATGCAGCAAGAGGTCAGCAGACTGCATCATCATCACACAGAGGGTCAGGGAAGGACAGAGGCAGCTCAGCCCCTTCCATGGCTCAGCTCCTGGAAATACTTTGAGACAAGTGGAAGGTCGGGCTGCTCCAACACAGCTCTCTCACTCCCAGAGCCCTCTACACCATCCCCATATCCCTTAGGCCTTTGTAATCACAGGCTTTAGGGTCCCTACATCTGTCAGTGAGCAGATATTGATTTGCCTGCTCTGCCTACAGATCATAATCTGACTCCACGCACCTTAAAGCAGCTCAGCGCACGCTCCGCGTTCTTGCAGCCGCTTTGATTGCAATTCAGTCTCTAGTACATTACCCTTATTTATAATGCCAAGGCTTCTGTGTGGCGCCTCAGGCTCTCTGAAATTATTACAGGGCCCTTTTGACTTTCAATTCCCTTCCATTCAATTCCATTTTTATTTGTCAGCAGAGACTCCCACTGACCAGCAGCAGAAGCCAACTGTGCGCAGGCAGCCGGCGCCACGGCACGTTAAGCCAGTCCTACAGAAACTACTCACATACAGCTCAGCACCACGGGGCCTCTCAGCTTGAAAGAAGAATGCTGGAAGAGAAGGTGGCAGAGTGCTCCTGGGTGCAGTTTCCTTGAGGAGATGAGACATCCAGGCTTAGAGGAGCACTGGGAGGGTTTAGCTGTAGTCCCTCAATGGCACTGTCCACCTGGCTGATGCAGCCAGAATGAAAATAAAAGGCAAAGGAATGCAACTTTAAGACTCAAAGCCCCTCTTGTAAATCCTGCAGAGATGAAGGGGTAGGCTTGCAAGGAGGATGAGTGTAAACACAGTGCCTTGATGGACAGATTTTGTTTAGCAGCCCCCTCTCCTTCCCCAACCCTCACCCCTCAGTCAGGGCACAGGAGTTGGCTTTGGAGGTGGCTTTGGGATTTTACTGAAAAGCTCAAGCTTTGCACTTCTCTGAAGCCTCCTGGCTCACTCAAAAGAGACACAGGGTTCACTTTCAAAAGTGAACTCAAAGGTGTGAAGAAGAAGGAAGAGTCTTTCTTCTTGTAACAGCAGAAGGCTGCTGGCCCATGTAAGTTGTTGTAGAGACGCATGAGAAAAGCTGCAAAAGTCTTCAATTGCCACTTACAAAACCAACAAGAGATAGACCTGACAAATGAAGGGAAAAAGAAGTGTCTGAAAGGCAAAGAACCAGTTTTTGATGGTCCAACTATTAATCCCTGTTAAAGAAATCAATGTCTTTTGATGAGGAAGCTTTCCTCCAGGTAATGGGCACACAACATTGCCATCCCTGGCCTGCTGCTGTTTGAAGGATGGATTAAATGATACAGGTTTCCATGAAGACAATAGGGATGTCCTGGCTCAGAAAATTCAATGATATGCAGGGGATGAGCAGATCTGCTGTGTCAGGGCAGGGAACGCTGCTCAGCCCCGTGTCCTGCAGGGACCTCGTTGGCCCTGCACCCACTGGCACACAGGACACCCCTCCATCCCTCATCCCCCTCAGCCCCAGCTCCTACGGGACCACTACAAGCCTTAGAGAGTTTATTCCCACTGAACATCCAGGGGAACTGCCTTTGGATGCTTTCACAAGGCACTTGGGCAAGATCAAAAGCCTACGTAATCTTCAAGCCCAAGGCACAGCTCAGCTGAGCCAAGGTGCCACTGCAGATCATTATCTGCACAGTGACAATGGGGTTTTGCTGGGAGTCTGAGCAGGTCTGAAGTGTCTAATGACACAAGTGGAGAGTATTGAGTGAGAGCTGCTGCACATGGGGTAACCATTCCCTTGGCTCTTCCCAGCAGCTGAGGCAACACGAGGGACAGAGCATGGGAACAGTCTGGGCGAGGCTTTGTGCATCACCCTCAGTGACAGCCCATGGTCCAGAGCACAGTTAATGCTGGCACATGGAAACAGGGCTGGGGGGGTTCTAATGATATTATAACCCAAAAGAAAGAAGGTGCTTAGCCAGCCCCAGCCTGTCTGCATCCCTCCTGCTCTCTTCTCTCCTTGACACAGGCATTTGACATTCAAATCCCACCTGCATGAGTTCCTGTGTGACCTACTCCAGGTGGTCCTGCTCTGACAGGGGGTTTGGACTGGATGAGCTTTCCATGTCCCTTCCAACCCTTAAGAGTCTGTGATTTGCCAGTGAGGCTGGCATGGTGCTGCCTTTTTCCAGGACAGACAGCAGCACCTCAAACGCAGTTGCCAACAGCCCCAAGAGTCAGTATGGCATTAGATAAGGCTTCTGCAAAAAGGAAACATGCCATGGCTGGAAAAATACCCCTATGGCCTCCTCCTGGTGCAGATGACAGCAGTGACTAACTTTTTTCTTTGACTGAGTTTGAGGGCTGGGAGTAGAGCAGAGCGCCGAGGGGCAGAGGGCTGCCAGGAAGCGACAGGCCAGGCAGTGAGAACCATGCATCCCCTCCCTGCAAGCTGAGGCAGGAGCAGAAGGGCAATGTGATCTCTCCAAGTGACTTGAAGAGCACTGCAAGGCCAGGCAGAGCTGACCACTGAGCATTACATTGGTTTTACAGCACCCAGAGCTCTGCACAGCGTACGTAGGGCTGTGAGTGAGCCAACAGCACCAACCTCGAGGGGTGAGCAGTGCTTGGAGCTTGATTAAAACTAGCCAAGTGCTTTATAACCTCTATGCATTTTTAAATGTCTCTCTTTGGGAAACATACCTCATAAAATGATAAGGTAGTTTGATAGCCCAGGGCACTGCTCAAACAGTGAAGCAAGCTAATTTTTCTAGCATAGTTCCTCCACAGACTTCCCCTCTCAATAAGCCCTTGAGCACAGGGGGGTTCCAGCAGAAACTCCCCATGTATGGGGTGGGATATGGGGAAGGAGCCACTTTCTAGAGAGACAAACACTAGGACAGTTCCATCTCCTAACAGATGGATGTCCCTCTCCACAGAGCAGGAGCCAGCAGTGCAAAACAGAGGAACTGGCTGCTGTCTGGGCAGTTGCAGGACCAAAACAAAGGGCAGTGGATAACTGGGGCTTCTTCAGTCTATGTGACACCTGGAGCACCAGGTGGGTGCAGCAAAAGCCAAGGAACCTGAAAATTCTGGGTATATTCTTGCCCCAAAAGGCAAAAATATCAGTTACCAGGAATGAACATTTGCTGGACTCCCTCCATGTACATCACAGCAGGGCTCCTAACCTAACAGGGCATCCTCCCTTGCCATCCACCATGGCTAAAAACGATTGAAAGGTATGAACCTTTCTCTGGGAGAGGCTTCCTCCAGTTCCCCCAAAGCCTTCCAGGTTTCCAAGGTACCACCCAAGCACCCAGGTTGTCTTGGCTACACACAAACCCCAGATCCAGCTCTGACAAACAATTGCTTGGAATCTCACAGGAAAGTCACATCTCTCTGACAGACCAATATTACACTTTCATCCAGGAGCATCCTGCACATTTAGCTACCCCAGAGGGATGCCATTAGCCTGGCACACACCAACATTGGCCAGGCATTACTGTGCTTCCACAGGAAAAGAGAGCAGCACAGCAAGGGCAATGCAAGAGCAGCCTGTCACTCCCCAAGGATGCCATCCTGCAGTGCCAGACTCCCCCACCGAGCAGGACAGACCACCTGGGCAGCCTCAGCCCCAAAAGCAAAAGGGTTTACTGAGGATGTAGCTGTGAAAACACTGAAATGAAGTGGACTCAAGGCAGCTGAGCTAAGAGCAGAGAGAAGTTGCTGGAGGCTTCAGAAAGTGGCGGCGTAAGATGAGAAAGCATTAAAATCCAAAATAATAAAAGGAACCAAATTTATGGAGGCTTCTCGCAGCCCAGGGGCAAAATAACTGTTCCCCATTTGAAAGTAGGCAAGGCAAAAGAGAAGCTAAGCAATTTGTGGATTGGAAGTGACAAAGTGGCAGAGCCCAAAGCAGCAATGTGCTCACAAGCAGGATCCCCACCCCGGCTTGGCATCAGCTGCAGCCCTCTCTCCTGCAGTGCGGTTGGAGATGCAGGTGTGCAGGCCATGTCTTGCCACAAGCTCTTTGCCTGCTGCTGTAAGACAGCGATCCTGGGTACTAGGAGTGTGCCAGGCTGCTAAAGACCCCATCACTGTGCAGGGGTGCCAGCCCTTGGCAAGGGTTGGGGAAAGGCCTGCGATGGTGCCAGTGTGCAGTGCACAGAGGCCTCCAGCCACTGTGCTTGCCCACATGCTTCTCCAGTTCTGGTGGTAGCTTGAGCCTGTCAGTGCCACATCTCTTTATATAGAGAGCTTTGCAGAACCTTTGCCTACTCACCACCACCCACATCACCCCACGTGGGCCTACACTTCTTCCACAGACAGGTTTCCTAGTGTTCCCCACCACTGGAACTGCTTCATGAGGCTTTTCCTGCCCCTTATCCTTCCCTCCCATCATTAACAACAGCCCTACCACCCCATTCCAGCCCTTTACCCTCATTTTTTCCCTTCCCATCAAGGTCAGATTGCTGCCCGTCCCCTATCCCTTTAGGAACAGCTAATCCATGTTCCCCTCTAACCGTGCACTTGGTGTCCCCATCACTACCACACCAAAAGCAGCATGTTTCCATGGCTGTACCCACATTTGCTGCCCTAACACAGTCTCAGGGAAAGCCCTATGGCAGCTGTCCCAAAAGGCACTACACTGAGAAAGAAGAGACACGGAGCATTTCCACCCTTGATCTGCATACACAAAGGTCATGGGAAAGAGGTAGAGGGGGATGAATCTTTGCAGCCTCATTAGAGGGAAAGAAACTGTTTCTGCAAATAATAATTGATTTCTAAATTTATCCCCTAATTAAATAGGTTCCCTGGATGAATCTGCATGCAAGCTGCAAGGTGATGATTTAGTGCCTGGCTGCCTACAGGAATGCATCAACACATGTTTGTAAATTGTCTCTCTCCCCTGACTCAAAGGCAGGGTGATCATCTCCTTACACAAGCACACCCGGAGCAAACTGACCCCTCCTGTCACCTGGAGCTTTCTGCAAGCCAAGCCAAGCCAAGCTTTCCCCTGCACAAGGTTTATCACAGCCACACACAGGGAAAACAGGCTTTTGTCACCTCTCTTGTCACTGGTCCCTGTGCCCCAACCCACCAGGGACTCTCCCATGGAGCACAAAAGGGGACCCATCACAGTCAGAGCATGCAACTTGCTCCTTGCCTAAGCAGCAGACCAAAAGGAAGATTTTTTAGCAGGCAGCAGCTGTACAACTACAGCAGAGCTGGGAATGCACTGCCTAAAATCAGCACGTAGCAAGGGCAAGAATTAGAAACATTATCTCCAAAACATGCTTTTGCTTCCTACATCAATTCCACGGCTGTTCCTGTCTAGTCACTTTGACTTTTTCCTACAGACACCATCAGCTAATAAAACCTCAAGAGACGGATCCTGGGATAAAACCAGGCTACAAGCTCTGCAAAAATTAAACACATTTATCACTCTTCTGTGGAGAGCTCCTGTTGGAAACCAGAGAGCCCTGATACTCACAGACAAGCATCAAAGGACTTTGGACGTGAGAACTCCACGATAGCTTGGGGAGGTGATGGTGCTGCCAGCGCTGCTGTGTTAGAACCCATACTAATTAACTCCTGCTACCCAGGACCATAGGCATGGGGCATAGTGTCCATACACAGTGCTGGCTCAAAACTCTCCTCTCTCAAGAGGCACCTGCCTGCTCTCATACACCATCTTCTGCCTACCAGCAACACCTTCCATCTCCTCCTCCTTCCTCCCTGACAATTTTCCACTCCAAGATCATCTGTGCACTGTGTGTACAGGTCCATCTTCCCTCAGGGAAGCCTTTCTTCAGCCCTTTGGCATTGAGGCTTTGGGATCTACAGATGCAGATTGTCCCTCCTGATGCCTCACATGTTGGGGTTCCTGCTCCTGGTACATGGTGCTTGAAAGGATGAGCCATAAATACAACCTGGAATTCCTTTACAGTGCCCATCTCTGCCACACTGGAGCAGAGATCAAAGAACCCTCCATTCAACCCCTGGCTCTGCAACTCACCCCAGAGAAATTCACAAATTCAGGTATTTATGGATCTGCTTGGCCCTGTTGGGGTTCCTGGAGGGCAGACACAGCCTGCAAGTCAAACTCGTATCACAATGAAGCCAAGTGAATCGAGAAGTTGCTCCCATAAAGATCTAAAAGGCTTTTCTGAGGTTCTGAACTTTATCATCATCTGTGGTAGAACAAAAAAGACCATTTGGAAGTTTCCCCATGAAGGAGAGGGGAAAATAACCTCTCCATCTGTGGCTTCCACAAACAAGGAACGTAGTTTACAATCAAAGGGTCAAAGACAAGCACCAGGCCCAGCCCAGACCACAGCTATTTGCTGTCCAAGGTGACTACAGCACACATGGACACTTACCCACCTGCTCACATGGTCTTCTTTGAAGAAATGCCAAAAGATGGGATTTTTCTCCCTTGCCCCTTCCCCTAAAAAGTATCCAAAACTGGAGCATCTCCATGGTATTTTGCATTTCTCATTGTCTGGATGAAAACTCATTAATTGAGTTCTCAATCAAAACACCACCACCACAGACAGAGCTCAGGCCCTAACCTACTTCTTCACTCAAAAAGGAAAAAAATCCATTAGGTGGCTAAATACTTGGGGAACTGCATCCCTTCATCTCCCTGCTTCGCTTCTGTCTGCAGCACAGCATCCTGCTTTATAAATTGCCTCTGAGAGCCTCAGATCTCTTCTAAAAGAAAACAGTATTATTCACAGGATAGGGAAGAGATGCAGGAAAGCTAATTAGTCCTTGTACAGAGGAGTTTGCAATATACAGCATTTAAATGAAGCCTGGTTTTCTGTGCTACAATCTTCACGTTGCGTCACTGAGTTTCTCTTCCAGAGGTGCCTTTTTCTTTTTGCCCACCTTGAGCATTTTTAAAGGCAAAGCAAATTCCTTTAGGTACCAAAGCAAATTCATAATCTAGCTCTCCACCACTTACCAACTCGAGCACATTAAAACTCTGTTAAAAGCAGAGCAAGATGAGTCCTTGAGGCCCTGTTCCCCAAGGATGTGTGCACATAAAGCAAGGAAAATGTGTGGTTATTAGAGTTTAGCTTTATTGTTTTCATAAAACACACTGAAGATTGTGTTTACGATTCGGGAGAAAATAAAAGCCTCTCTCCAATTGTTAAAATAATGAACACAAGATACTCCGGTGACTTCTAAACAATCAAACACTTTGGACTTGCACAGCACCCTCTATTCAGGTTCCAAAAATGTCTGCACAAGAATGAAAATATGTCTGGGTAGATGGAAGATAAATTCAGCCTCTCACCTTACAGCCAGAGGAACCATGATATATAGTCGTTCTGTGAGGCCAAGATTTACACAGATGGCAAGAGAACTGTTCAATTGCTTAAGAGCTAGTTTTGCCAGCTTGCACTGACAACTCAGCTTCTGAATGACCAAATCCCATTTGAAAGCCAGTCCTGAGCATCAGAATCACTTAAACACAATTAAAACCAAAGGAAACAGTAAAATCTTAGCTGACACTCTCTCTGGCCCTTGCACAGGTTGCTCACAAAGCCTTCTCCGACACAGCATTCACAGCCTCACAGAGCTTTTGCCTGCCCCGCTTCCCTGCCTCTCTGAAGCTCTGCATCTGGCTGCAAGAAGGCATTTGTACCCATTTCTGTATCAGGTCAAACAAATATCATTGCCTCAGGAACCCAACAGCCTCCATCACTTCTGTTACTCTACCTCCAGCCTGGAGGAAGAATAAAACAAAGGAGTTTTTTTTCCTCCCCTTCTTTAAATATTACAAAGATTGTGTGAGGTTATGAATTATTGAATGGAGCTGTCTCTTCAGTTTAGCACGATGATGATGGAAGGGAAATGTGGACCACAGAGGGGCCCATGTCCCCAGCACAGGAGTGCGGCTGGGAGCCAAGGGGCACAAGCAAGCAGGATCCTTACCCAACTGCTCAGTGCCTCTGCCCATCCATCAGCCTGACACCTGCCTGGCACCACTCACACCGTGAGGATTGAATTTGTCTTGGAAAACCACAAGGGAAATACATCTTCCATGGCAATGGCTTAGGAAACGAGGGAAGCTCTTCAGATAAGTGATTCCCTCCATATCCCTGCACCTCTACTTGAAAACCTGGGCTTGAACCAGGACCTGAGATCCTCTTGCCCATGTCAGATGGTCAAGCTGCACAGGCTGATCTGGCAGAAGTAAATCTTCTCTGGAACTCCAGCACAAGAGAACAGGCTGGGAGCAGCAATGGAAAAAGTCAGTGGGGATGGAGATACTGAGAAGGCTGTAGCAGAGTTTAGACTTCAGACAGTTTTGCTTTCTGGAAGGTATTACTGACAGCTCTAAACCAACCTATTAGTATGAGCCTTCAGGGCTTGTAATAAACACCAAGATGTGTTTTTTCCCAGAGTCAGGTTAGATAGAAGATGTCTGAAAATTAAAGGAGCAGCCGGAAAAAAAGCTTTCAGCTCCATCCTCCCCTTTATGTACATTTACTCACAAGCTCCTCAGAGACACAGGTCAGCTCTGGAACACTGCTGCCCCAGCTGCACTCATCCCCAGAACCAGCATAGCATACAAAAGCAACTTCTGCTCCTCAGATCCACCATACTGATTAATGGCTGCATCCAAGGGGCACATAATATGACTGAGTTGAGACTAAATCTGATACACACAGTAAGATCTTCAAGTTGGGACAGCACTGAGTGTCCAAATCAACAACACAGTCTCTTGTTGTCTCAGCAATATGTCTCAAAACATATGAGAATGGAGTAGTTTCCCAACACACTACCCCAAAGAGATTTGAGTTTCGTGAACTAAAGCCCTTCTGCTTGGAATAAGCTCAGAATCAAGTTCTCCTGCAAGAGATTTGCCACTGTGGCTGCCCTTGTTCATCCCATCACACACACTATATTGCTACCTGTACTCAGGGTTAAGATCCTCATTTAAACACCTGAAATAAAAACCAGTGTCTTCCCAGAGCAGCACATAGGAGGCCTGCTAGGTCTAGTCCTGGCCTTTGCCTCTGCAAAATGCAACTTATCCCCTGCCTGCAATGGCTCTTGGGCTGATCACTGTCTGCCTTGTGAATCCTGCCCACTCTCTACTTTTTTTCACTCTGGATGTTAATGGAAAGAAATCTCTGGATCCATTTGAAATGAATTATACTCCGGTAATTGCAGCTGCTATAGGGCAGTATTAGGTCAAACTGCCCTTTTTGTGCTGTGTCTCAAACACTACAGATGATGAATGTGCTCATTTTCAGCAGGGCTGGATGCTGGCAGCTCCAGGTGAAGCCCATGCAAACAGCTGATGCTCCCCACTCTGGTACCGCATCACCGGCGCCTGCCAAGCGCTTCCTTTAATTAAACAGCCAAACTCACACTAGATAAACACTGTTTTGGCTCACATTGCTTGCCACTTGTTGTCATTGTCCCACAGGACCTCAGCACACAGTCTCCTGGTGCCATTCCCCAAGGCTGTCCTCTCCAGGCTGCCTTTGATTGCTTAAGAAATCTATGCCACTCCACTCTCCCCCCAGAACATCCTTTTCAGCCCAAAACAGAGATTTTTTCCCTCCCCTTCTAACTATGTGTTAATTACTAAGATAGGGTGGGATTGAAGAAGCTAATTACCACTGTAAAGTTACTCTCCTGAAGCCTGATAAGGAAAGTAATTAGGATGGACAAGCATGGATTACAGAGCTCTAAATCTCTCTCTCTTGTCAAGATAATGCTGCTGCCCAGCTTCACAAGCGACAAGCGAGTCCACAGGCAAACACAAGCAGTCCTGGAGACCCAGCAAAGGGCTGGATGGTGACAGAGCACAGACTTTTTATACTGCAGCACATGGGATCCCTTTCCTGCAGCACTGGACTGCAATCAGCCTCCAACACACAATCCCGAAGACCTCAAGGGCACTCTGCCTTGGGCTGGGTGACAGTTTATAGTTACACCCATGCTGCTTGCCTTCTGAGGCAGGTTAACCTTGGCTGGCTGCCATACATCCACCAAGCTGCTCTCACACTTCTTTGTTCATGACTGCAGGGAGGACGAGGAATGGAGGGTGCCACAAAAGCCCAGCACACCTTCACAGTCAATGAGGTGGTAAGTTTCTTCAAGTCCATACACTCAGCAACTTCCCCACTCCGGGCACTCTGCTTTTGGCCTCTTTGCCTTCAGCTAGTCTCTTCATCTCCCCAGACACCAGCTAAGACAAGGAGCACACTCAAGCAGTAGATAGAAGATGGCAGCTTTTCCATTGGGCTGTCATGGAACACGTATCTCCTTGACATATGGGCAGAGGTGACACTTCTTGGTGTCACAGCAGTGTGCAACTGCCCTGGGAATGTGGGTGCTCAAAGCAAAATCCCAGTGTCTAGGAAATCCCATGGGGACCATCCTGGCACATCTCCAGCCACCTTCCATCCCACATCCATCAGCTTGTTTGTCCATATGGAACATGTCTCACAGGTGAGATGCAGCAGTGACAGCTCAAGGGATGTGGATTGAAGCACAACCTCCACAAACACCAGCCCACACGACCTCGGGCAAGCCACTTTGTGCTTCACAGCCACCAGACCACTGACAGTGGTTCCCCACATCCCTTCGCTCTGCTGCAGACCCCGCAGCTCTCTGCATTTCTGCCACACACAGCAGAAGTGAGGGTCAGGCTGGGGCAGAGCTGCCAAGCACCACCAAAATAAATCTTCAGACAGGCAGCCAAGTGCATAAGAGCGAGCTAACTCACTCGAGCTCAGAACACCATCTCCCAGTTCCTACTGCAGCCCTGCACATCTCACATGCATTCCTCATGCACACACAGAGATTATTTTCCCATCACCATTTCAGGCACCCTGCACCAGAGCATTTATAACTAATACATATTCTAATGTTCCTGTTCACCTGAGACTCTCCTGGCTCATTTGTCAGGTTTTTTTTGGGTTTTTTTTTGTTTTTAAATACCTTCCTCCCCTCGGGCCAGTCAAATCAGTCCAGTTAATTTTAATTTCCTTGGACATAGAAAGTCATCTCAAGGTCTTTTTTGGGTTATTTTCCAGTTTGATGTCTGAAGGATTTTGCAGGATTTGCAATTGAGGCTTCTGATTATCTGCTACATATTGAAATGAAAAGGAACCAGGAACTGGCTGAAGGGAGACAGTGATGAAGCACCCCATTGACACCCAGGTAATTAAGGAGAAACAAACATGTTTGTTGGCTGAAAGAAGGGGGGAAATGATGCAAAGCACTTGATTCTAGCAAAGAAGAGAGGAAGAGGAAAGAAAAAGCAGCAGCTAATGGGTTTCCATCAGAAGTGCTTGCTTTGCTGAAGCCAAAGTCTTCCTGGGGTGTCAGCACTTCACTGGGAAGGTTGTGGGGTGCCAAGGGGAGGTTTTTGTCACTTCTGATCAGAAAAGATGGCAGAAAAAAAAGAGACATCCACTAAACTGCAAAATACAACCTTTGTGACAGGTGGATCAACACAGCCCCCTTCTGAAGGGGAAAAAGAAGGAAAAAAAATGTGTATCTCTCAGTTCTAAGGGCTCAGAAGCATTGAAGCCTGGAGGCTGGTGACAGGGCAGCCCAGTTTGCTCCTGGCCAGCTTTTAGCATTAAGGTCCAGGAAATTATTCCCTTGAGAAGCTAGTGACTTGTGGTGTTAGCTCAGCTCCCAGCCTGGACCAGATGATACAGCAAGAAGCACCTTTCCTGGTGAACTCCAGCCCTGGGTTGTCAAAGCGAGCCCAGCGCAGGCGCATCAACCCGCGCTCCCAACGTGTTTATTACATGTTTTTAATATCACGGTGGCAGACAGAGAAATGCAATCAAGCCTGAGTCACACATCTTCTCAAGTCCACAGGGATCGTGGGTACAAGCCTGGTTTTGTTTCTTTCCCGGGGAACGATCAAGATACAGGAGTCGCAGCTCGAATCACACGCGCTCTCCAGGGGCAGGCCGCGGTAATTAGTTTGTGTGCATTGGAGGCATTTTCTGTTTCAAGCCCTGCTCGAGGAACCTGGCAGCAATACTCCAGCTGCTGGGCAGTGAGCGCTCTGGAGAGACTTAGTCCTGCTGGTGGGTGCTGAGCAGGCACAGCACTGTCCTCAAGGTCTCAAAGCCTGGCTTTGTTGCAGCAATTATTTGCTATCCAAAAACCACCGAATTCCAGGCTGGGTTTTTTTTCCTCCATGGGCAAGCATCTTCCAGAGGCAAGCAGCTATAAGAAATGGCTTATTTTAGTTTCCTTAAAACACAGCAGAACTTATTATTCTGGGAGCACTTCATCCCACTGTCCCAGGCTCAAGAGATGATATCCCCCCTCAGGCAGAGCTCATCTGGTCCGAAGTGCACAAGTTCCTGTGTGCTCTACTCTGTGTGGTCATGCTCTGACAGGGGAGTTGGACTGGATGACCTTTCGAGGTCCCTTCCAGCCCTTAAGATTGTGTGATTCTGTGATACCATGACCCAGACTCACAATAGCCTGAGGATGCCAGTGAGAGGGCAAACCCACAGCTCTCAATAAATAGCACCAGGGTTCAGAAGAGGATGGCAAACAGCAGTGAGAGCAACACTGGACCCCAGATCCTGAACCTTAGTTTTAGCTCTGCTCCAAGCTAGACTCAGATTGCCTTGGAGCAGTTTAAACACAGTTGTCCAGTGCTACAGAGCTTTCCTTCAACAGCAAGTCCTTTCCCCAGGTCATGGCACACACCGAGATGCAGCTGCCGGGCAGTGCACAGCAGGAACCTGCACACCTCCAGCTGCTGGGGTCAGGTCCTTGTGAGATGCTAATGCTTTATGAGTACAGCTGAAGTCAGGAGTATTTTCCTGCTGACTCTGAAATCGGTGGGGGGGGAAGGAAAAAAAGAGAGAGGAATGTATTGCCACGTACATTTGTCCAGATATAGCACTACCAAAGGCAGATTGGACATCGGGGCACTGCAATGGGATTAAGTCATTTTTCTGTTTGCTGAAAGCATTAAGGAAATAAAACCTTAAAGTGAACTTAATGCTTCATTTGACAATTAGTTTTGAAATAGGGAATGCTTGAAACAAAGCCAAACCCCCTAAACTTTAGGAAGGGGGAAAAAAAGTCATTAAATCACTGTTGGTTCAAAGTCATTTCAAATAAAGAAATAAACCAAATAAATGCTCGAGTCAGAAAAATCCCAGCCTTGGCCCTGGGAACAACCCCAGGGCACTGCAAAGCACAGAACAAGGGAAAGCCACCCAAACTTGGCCAGTGGAAGGAAGGAATGGTGCTGCCCTTGCCCTTCCTGGAGCACAACTTGCATCCCATCGCTGTTCCCTCCTCCCACCTCAGCATCCATCAAGCAGCGTTTGCACTCCAAGACCTGGGCAAAGTGAGATGCTAACAGCCAGCAGCAGCCCCTGCATCACTCCAGCATCCTGCCTATTGAGCAGTTTCTTTTCTGAGTAGATGCATCCAAGGACTTGGCTGTTAAAGGCTGGTCCCAAGCTCCTGTCACCTGCAGGTCAGGAGGGATGAGGTGTGCAGGGTGAGGGGGTGAGAGGGCTCCCCACTGCTGAGCTGCAGTGATCAGCTATCAACAGCAAAGCACAAAGGAGCACTGAGCAAATACAGGGGAAAGACACAGCTGGTGGGTAATGCCATGGAGAAAAATAAGAAGTGAAGTTTACATCTGACTCCCCCTTCTATGTGTTTGTTGAACAGGGTTCACCACTGCCTCCTCGGCACCCTCCCGCTGATGAGGGAGTCCCATTCCCCTCCATTGCTCCCAGGGAGAGAGGAAAGGCAAACTGGCTTCTTCCAAGCCTGGCAGACATCCCTTACCACTGCCAGCCAGCTCCTCAGCCAGGCCAGACACCCAGTTTTGAGCCAGAACAAGCCCCTTCTCTTCCCACCAGTGGCTGCAGGATAAATCCTAAATCCTTCATTCACCACCATGCACAGACAGCCAACAGCCAGGGAATCCTCCTCAGGCTTCACCACACTGCCTCCTGCTCCTTCTGAAGACCTCCAAGCACTCTCTCCTGCCCTGTTTTTTTAAGACAAAGCCAGAAAACAACCCCAAAGTAAGAGATACAACTTCCACTCACAGCAACTCCCGGGACTGAGCCTCCCTCCCATCACCCCAGCCTGGAGCAATGGCTGCAGGAACAGATGTACCAAGACATAAGGAATTTAGAGGGCCCTTGTATGCATGGAGCTGTGCTGCGGCTGCAGGGAAAAGGGAGCAGCAGGGAGACAAGTACTCGCTTCTGCACACGGTACAGAGAAGGATTAGATACTTACAAATATTTTATCCTAGCTAAAGTAATTGCACCACTTGTTCTTATGAGTCAGAGCTATTTATTTTCATGCTTGAGGGCATCAGTTGATCACACCAGCTGAGGTCAGGCAGAAATTCCCATTGCTCCTGTAAGTGTCTTGCATATTGCAGGGAAGCTCGTTAGCACTAGTTACTGCAGCCTGACATTCCCCCCTACCCCGTCCCAGCCTGCTTCCATCCCCACAGGTGCAGAGGACACAGCAGCAGGAAACACTTCTCCACCTTAACCACCACCCCCCCCCACCCAGTATGATGGGAAACAAGTCATTGCTGTCACCAGTTTAACTTCTGCTGTTGGGGAAGCTTATCCCATGCTCCTGCACTGAGAGGAGGATGAGGAGGCTCTCAACTGCCTTTTTAGTACCAGAGCCGCATGCAGCTGTCCTCCATCCCCTGGGCAGCAACTGGGTAGAGAGACCAGTGAGAAGAGCCTCCAAACAAGAAGAGATGATGTCGGTTGTATAGGAGGCAAAAATAAAACCAACTCCTTTTGACCCTGAGCGTGAGAGCCAAACCAGGGGCACCGAAGCTCATTTCAGCAGCCAGCGACTCGGTGGCCTCTGCTGGGAGCAGACACGGATAACTGCTCATTTCTGAGTGCTTTATGGATGCACAGCTCTAATTGTGTCACCATTAAGAACCCTCTCAAAAACCCACACTTAGCCAACATTAATAAATGAAAAACTGGCAGCAGGTACATGGAAGGGGCAGAGGAATGCAACAAAACAGCACAGGTATTGGACCAGGGAAGAATACTCCCCCTTCTCCCTTCCAGTGCTAACTACCCAGCTCCACTAACTCAGGAGCATTTAATAAAGGTCTTGGAAAGAAACAGCTCTTGATCTCCAAGCACTGAGCATGAAATGAAGCAGCAGAGGCCAGTGCTCACCAAATAAAAGGTTCCCTTCACACAAACAACAGGTCAGCTGCTTTCGGAGCGAAGCAGCAGGCAGCAGGGGCTATGAGCTGCCTCTGCCGTACCTGACAGCACTCACAAACCCTCTCCAAGACTCTCTCATGCCATGAACCGCTTCCAAGAGTTGCAGCAGCACAGGATTGCTCACTTATCCCCTTCTTTCCACCTTGCTCATGTCTCCTAACTACACTCCCCAGCTGTCCTCCCAAGCAGCATCGTTTTGGCTCCTCACCCCGGCTCTGCTGCTCACCCAAAGGCAGGAGGAGCTTACGTTTCCTCATCTGCGCTTCAGTGATCCCCATTAGCAATTACACTGTGGCGGCTGCGGCTCCACAACTTTAATTATAAGACAATTTCTGTTCTAATCCCTGGTTTTCACTCAACTACTGCAGACCTCAACCCCCCCTCCCCCCTTCTCTCCCTCAACCTCTCATTTGGTCATTTCAGATGTGAAGTCATGCAGATAAGGAGTTTGAACAATTAGGTATAATGATAATATGGACATCACTTTCATATAGATGTCTGAATCCTGCCTCAAGGGCAGGACAGAAAAAGCAACCTGCTCTCTGAAGCTTTGCAATTTCTTATGGCATCAGAAATGGCATCAGGATCCTTTTTGCATTTGTTTACTTTTCAAACAAAACCAAAAATGTATGCCCTTTGTTTCCAAAGCTCTGGGACACCCTCTCCTCACTGCTGGCACCTCACCCTTAGCAGAGCCCACCACAGAGAAGATGGGACAGCAAACTGCACACAGGGCTGTAAACTCACCAACACCTCTGCATCCCATCAGCATCCTCTGGGTGACATCCCCTGCAAGGCAGCTGGGGTACAAGGAGAGCATCAGGAAAGTCAAACCCTCCGACTCAGATGTCACAAACCCCAGGTTTCATGCCCAGATCTCTAGCTCAACTCACTCAACTTCACCTCTCATCCCCCCCACCTGTCACTGGGGATAACATTTTTTTCCTGACACGCTTTGTTATTCAGAGATAGAAGATTCTGTAAATGCTGAATTATTATCATCAAATTATAATACTCAGAACATTGTCTCCCTTTGGGATTCATGCTGCAGGAGGAGAGAGCACAGCACAGGCACCCGGAGCTGAAATGTGCCACGTTTAGTTCCTTTAAAGATAGCAGGGACGGATGCTGCTTCAGTATTTTCTCTCTCTCAGCTGTTCTGGAAGAGTCTCTCTGACAGGTCTTCTGCTGGAGAGAACTGAACTATATTTGAAAGGTAATTTTGGAGCAAATGGGAACAGAAGTGTCAGGAGTTGTCATGATGAGATGTGTTGGAATTTCCTTCCCATTGCAGGGGAATGAAGACATTCTGCACTGCATTGTTTGCAGAATGGGATGGTTCCTGCCACTGCCTCCAGCTTCCCCCGGGCTCCCTGATGGAGGACTCTGCAAAAGCCCCTGAAACAGTGCCAGCCAGCCCCACATCTTTGGTTCTCTCTCATTTTCAATGTCAGAAATAGAAATAGAGCAGGTTCCAGATGGAGCCGTTTACAGCAAGTGACAAGGGGACACCCTGCTGAGGTTCCCACAGGGGAAGCTGCCATCCAACCTGTTCCTGGTCTCAACGCACTAACAGGCATCCAGCCCTGTATCTCAGAGCACATATCTACCCAATCAACATCTCTGGGGCTTCTCAAAATTACAGCACACAAGCACTGAGTCAGTAACATCCAGTTCTGGCAGCCACAAGGCAGGGCTTGGCTCTCCCTGCCAAAACCCCTGTGCATGGGGCTGCTGGTCTGGCGAAGGTCCAGCACCCATGTTCTCATTCCTGCTCAGTTTAAGGCTTTGTTTTAACATCTTCAAGCCCCTCACAAGTCACTTTTCCAGGAAAGGAGGCAAAGACAGCCAAACCTCTGCAGACAGGCAGTGGCTAATAGATTGCTAAGCGTTGGGAAGAGAGGTGGGAGGATGATTCCCTGGGATGTGAAGGGAAGCAGCAGCCTGTGCCCAGCTTGGCCCAGCCCCGGTATGGCCAGCAGCACAGCTGCTCCAGCTCCTGCTTGGTTCCATAGCTCAGGCCAACAGCCCCAGAAATCTTCCAAATAAGTAATGGGGAAAACACAAACGCTTCAGGCACACAATAGCACAGTGAGAAGCCATCAAGCTGCCGAGCAGGGCAGAGAAAACTCAGGCTGGGAGCTTTGCTCCCTCTCTGCTACAAGCTTTGCTATCAGCTTAAATGCATTTTTTCCCCTCTCTGTGTAACTTGCCCTGTTCCCCCTCCCACAGAGAGATTTGTGCAGTAAAACCCCATTGGAAGCGTCAGCCTCACCAGTCCTGCTGAGAAACTGGGCTCCTCATGCCTGCAGAGCACCACAGCAGCACCTCTGCCCCCTGCACATCAGCCCAGCTCGGACAGCACATCCCAGGTCATCTCAGAGCCCCCTGCAGCCTCCACCACAGGGCTCTGGGCACAGCACCCAGGGCAGGCTGCCCTCCTGCTTCTCCCCAGCTCAGGGTGCAGCCTGGCTCCCTCCTCCCAACAATCTCCTCCTGTCACATCCACAGCTTCTCCCTGTGAATGATGACAGCAGATGATACAAGACCTTGAATTTAATTGCAGTGTGTGGAAAAAAAAAGGGAAAAAATAATTATAAAGATGTTGAGCATGATAAAGAACCTTCTCCCAAGGCATTTTACCTGCAGCTCCTTCCCTGAGAACTCCACAGCTTGCTTGGGGTTGGGTTGTATTTTGCAGTTCAGGGCCACAGCTTGCAGAGGAACAGGCTCATGGCTGCCAAAGCAGGGCCAACATCTCCGCTTCTCAGTTACCTGATGGCCCCTCATTTCCCAGTGCCACACACCATCTGCCTCCTGCTTATCTTAGATATAGTGAAGGGGCAGTTTCAAACCCTCACACACTGGCACTGACTGGCAGATGCTTCAGAGAGAAGGGAGGATATTGCAAAGTAAAAATCCCACACCCTCACAAGCTGGATGGTTCAACCTTGTTGTTTTGCTTATAGCAGAAAACTCTGCCAGGGTTTTCCTGTGCTCTTTGGAGGGCTGCTTCTTCTACTGACCTCGTGCTCCCAGAGAGGAAGAGGCACAGTCACACAGTGCTCATTAGCAAATGGATTACCTGGGCATTGCAGGGAAGGGTCTTACTGGTGGAGAGGTGAGCAGAGAGGGGAAGAGAGGCAGGGCCAGCCTCACTGGAGGGCAAACAGTGATTAAATATTTATAGATCTTAATGCATTGATTTGTCAAGTCGGGAAACAGCCCTTTTAAGAGTTTGAAGATGCCTTTTGAGGCAATTCTTAATCAGCAACCCAGGTGCAGCTAAGAGGAGCTCAACAAGAGGCAGAAACCACTCCAGAGGAAGGTCTTGAAAGTGGGGCTCTCCCCTCCTTGCCATGGCCAGGTTACAATCTGAGAAGCTCCAAGAGCCCCACGAGAGATTTACAGCCAAGGCTTTCTAATTAAGTTTTGCCCATAAAGGATTTATTTTTGGGCAGCATTTTTACAGGAGAAAATTAAATGGCACTGCTTAAGGAGCAACAAACTGCTGTATTTCATGCTAGCCAGGAAAGAAAGAATCCACACCCCTTCCCAAATCTGTACAATCTGACCAAGGAAAGCTGCTGCCCTCCTCAGCCTCTGCATCACCATCCAGACATCAGCTCCCTGCCTTGCTTTGCAAAGAAAAGTCTACCTCAAAAGCATAAATAACCAAAAAAGGGAGGTGTCTGGCAAGTGCTGGGCACAAGGTCCCCTGTTACAGGACATCACAGCACTGTACACTAAGGTTTTATCTACCCCTGCCTGAGCTGGGACAAACCTTCTGGGTGGTACCACTGGGCCTCTGGAAACACGGCAGTGCCAGCAAAAGGCATTTGAACAGGCAGTGCTGCTGAGCAAGTGCCACATGCCATCATTGGGTTTATGCAGAAGCCAACAGCCTCCTGTATCCCTCATTTCTGACGGTGCAGAGCTGGAAGCAGGACACCTGCCCAGCAGAATCCTAAAGCTCCTGCAATTCGGCCATGAGAAACAGCACTTCAAAGCAAACCGCCAGTTTTCATCCCAATTCAGCCAGCTGGAGGGTGCAAATTAAGTGCTCCTCCCTTGCCTTTCCCCCCAACTCCTCACATTTCTGTGACATACCTTTTGAAGGGAAAGCTAAGAGTAAAGTTTTGGATGCTGCTCTCTGGCTAGGAAGCATCAAGCAGCCCCAGAGCTGCAAATACAACATTCCATAGTCCATTGAATCCATTAGCTTACTTATCAATATGAGATTAATTATTCCAGCTCACAAGACACTTGGTTATTTCTTAATGCTCCAACTACCACATTTGAAAGAGCTGAGATGCTCTCAGCTCACTGGATTAGCTGCTCCTCATGGTCACTGACAGCTTTTAAGACACAAGCAAATGTCTCTTCTGGGCTCACAAGCAAAATGACAAATAAAACTCCATCTCGGGAGCCTCTGCTGATAGCTGAGCTGACAAAGCCCTCTCCTGCAGCTCCATCCAGGCAGGTGCAGAGGCTGCATTTTGACCTCCACTGATGACTCAAAAAGTATAAGCAAGAGTGCTTTGAGTTTGGGTTTCTGCTGACAGACTTTAAGAGGAAAAGGAGGAGTGGGACAGGAGAAGGAGGGAGCACATAAACAGGGGAATACAAGAAACTGCACACATTTTGTTCCCAAATCCTCCAAACGTGACTCACTTTGCTCTATTGTGACAAACTGAAACGCCTCTGAGGAGTTCATTTCACGTCTCATCCATTCTCTGAATAATGGGAAAATCCCTCTTTGTTTCTCTGAGATATCAGCACACGCGACGCGCCACGTACAGCCGCTTCCATTACACATAATGGAACGAGATTGTCCCACAAGTTGTTTTCAATTGCTTGAGTGCATCCTTCATTTAGGGAAACGAGAACAGACGAGCTGCTCTAGCCCTGATGATGTGAGGTTGCAATCTTTAAGCTGAAGCCAGGGCCGTTTCTTTGCTGGCTTTGGCATGGGAAGTGGGTTTGTCCTTCCTTCCCCAGCTCTCAGAATGGGCTAAAGCAAAAGGCTTGGTTATCCTATCTGGGAAACCAACACTCCTGCCAGCACAGAGTCATGTGTGAAACTGGAGGTCATGCTGTCCTATGGCAAAAGGTCTCCTCTCCCTGTGTTTCAGGCTTGGGTGCTCCTATAAGGCACTGAAGCCTTGAGATGCCATGCAACGTCGAGCAAGGATGGTGTGGGATGCACCAGGGATGCCTGCACATCCTTGGCTGTTGACCTGGCTTCCCAGTACATCCCATCATGCCACGCTGCAGCACATAGTGGTGACAGTTGCACAGTCAGAGGGCTCAGGAATATGCCAAGACCTTGTAACAAAAAGCCTGCTTCTCTGGCAAGGAAAGCAGATCCCCCAGGAATGCATGTTCTAGCTGGCTGCCTACCATTTGCTTTGACTTCTTGGGACAAAAGAAAGTTTGACAGCCTTGGAGAGAAACCAGGCTGCCTTGAAGACACAGGCTGTGATAACAACGTTGTTAGCATTGCTAACTTCTGCATTCAGAAGGAACCCACGGGGCATAGTGGAGGGTAGTAGGATGGATCATAGCAGCCAGGGGTTGAGGTTTGGGGGTTTTAATTGACTGCCACCACTTTGAGATAGTTCCTCTTCCCAATATGAAAAAGGGAAAAAAAAAACCCCAAACCACACAATCACAACAAAGCAAAGAGTGTCTTGAGCCCATCAGCTCCTCTTCAGCAAAGCACTGGCTTGAAACCTCTGCAACATCAGTGCTTAAAGCCAAGCACAGCACGTGCCTGAGCTGCTGCTGAAGCAGGACCCATGCTCCTGTCACAACAAATGCACACAGATACTGGGCTTGTGTTTACAAGACACCACAGTGATCACTCCCTTGTCACGCTGCACACTGAGGACTTTGAGCCCTTCAAGTTTAACAAGTTTTAGGTTTTCCCCTTGGAGAAAGGGTGTGATGCAAGCACAAGCAGGACAAAACCTGTTCTTTCCCCCACCCGCTCCCTGCAAGCACAGAACCACTTTCAAGCTGTTCTTTCCCACTAAGTATTTACTATCTTTCCAGATTTATCTCCTCAGAAGAACCCTTGGCAGCAGTCAGACCAAAGCCAGATCAGTAAGCACCACTGGTAAGCACTGGGGACTATGGGGAAAGGAGTGAGGCCCTTAAAGGGAGGTGGTCCCAAGGCTCTGCCACAGCTAGCATCAGCTCTCTGCTGTCTCCATGCCCAAAACCTTATCCCAGCCCTGTCCTAACCTCCAGATAGATGAGCTCTGGGCCATACTGCATCATACTTTTTTTCCCCTAGAGCTGGCACCCGGCCCTCCCTCTATAGCTTCTCCTGGCTTGGTTTCAACAGCAATAGGTTTTATTATTATGCCTTGCTGCCCTAATTTTCTCCACACTCAATTTTCCATTGACACGTTGACCCTCTGCTGCATTTGCTATCGCTGGGCAGGTGGCACTCGGAACTGAGGGGCAGGAGAAGCATCCTCCTGGGCATGGGCACAGCCCCACAGCAGAGAGGAGGCTGAGAAGTTTCTGAAAGGAACATAAAGACACTAAGGGGAAACGATGAAAGCCAAGGGAAGCAAAAATTATGCCACACAAAGAAAGTGATGGGTTAGGGAAAGAGAAAGTAAAAATAAGAGAGCAAAAGCAGCAGAAATTTGGCTGATGGGGTAGGACAGAGGGAGGTGGTTGGCCCCAGCTCATGCCTGTGGTTTCCCCCCAAAACAGTAGATGGAGAAGAGTCACCTTAAAGTCAAGTCAGCATTATGTCTCCTAGCACCATGAACATTTGCCTGAGGTTTCAGGGCAGGCAGAATAGGAGCCTGACAGAACCCTCATTTTGCATCCAACACAAGACTTTGCATCCCTCCACTTGCAAGAAGGATGCAGATGCATAAACACAGCATCCATAGCCCACAGCTCCTGACCCAGCTGGTTCTGGCTGTCCCCAGAAACCACCTCACCTGCTCCTGCTGGCTTTGCCACACCATCCCAACCCACTCCATCACAATTTTTATTTGCAGTGGGCATGCAAACACCTACTGAGGAGCAGCCCTGATGGGGGTGAGAGCCAGGGGATCAGCGCCAGCACGGCCCAGGGGGTTCCAAGGGGAGGAGGAGGACAGTGCTGGCTTGCAGCTGCCTGCTGAATACAATACAGAGATGGAGAATGGCCTGTGATTACAATTTGAAGAGCTTCTATGCACTGAAAGGGAACTGATTCAATTGTGCCGCAACTCCTGAGAAGCTGTCAGCAATCAAGGCGTTCTCCCCACTACAATCATCCGAGGCAGGGTGCAAGCGAGAGCAGGAAAAAAAAAGTATAGCTTAGGTGATGGCAAGGTACAGCAGCACAGCTCAATCTGCAGCTGTGATTTCCTTCCCCATCAGCATCCATCACGGGGGGCAAGGAGCAGCAAAGAGATCGGGGGGACAAAGGAGCCACTACTTTGTGAAATGCTGCTTTAGCAAGAGCTGGATCCCTCTGGGACCTGCCAACCCACTGACCTCTGAGACTGAAGGAGCAGCAGATGCTACAGGGATGAATGTGTGATGCACATGTTGTGACCATTCACTCCCCTGTGTACATCACATCCCCCTGGGCTCTGACCTCCACAGGCAGCATGCAGGCAGACAGCCATCCCACACACAGGCACAGCAGCTCCAGCCCAGGCACCTTCTGCATCCCAACTCCTTTCCCTGGAGCTGCACCCAACAGCGACAGCTCCCACCAGCTGAGCCCAGCACCCATCCCTTCGTTTTGAAATCAGAGCAAATGACTGTGGAGCTGCCAGCTTTCACTCTAACAATTCAAGATCAAAGTCACTTCCATCATCTCTCTGCAAACCTCCAACAGGGCCAGGAAAACTTTAATGCAGACAAGCTAGAAGCAAAAACCCCTCCGGTTCCTGCCCTTTCCCATGCACCCAACTGCTCACAGGGAGCATGAGTACTCATTGGGTGCATTCAGAGGGGAAGGAGCCAAAGTAGATGTCACAGAGCTGGTGGGCACCAAATGCCAAGCCCTGCCCGTGCCCAGCAGCAGCTGCCTGCAGACCCCAAGATCCCATCAGTTTGTAGTTGCTCGCTGCCGCTCAGGAACAAAACTCAGTTTGCAGAGCTGGGAAGCAACCTTGAGAAGATTTCATGTTTGGGAGCTGCAAGAGATTGGGAGTTCATTTTTAAAAGCCAGCACCATGCCAGAAACGCTTAGCCACAAGCTCTGCTTAGCCACTGCACCCAGAACCACAGCAGCAGTGTGCTCAGAGCAGGGCTGAAGTCTGCATGTAAGTTCCAAGTTTATTCCCTGCCATGGACAAACTCTTCCCAGACAAAAGCAACTCTGGAACAGCTTCAGCAGGAAGGAGGGCACCAAGACAGTTGTTCAATTGCAGGCTTCCCTGTTGACCCTAATGAAGGGTCTTTTTCAAGCTTTGCAGAACTACCACTAAAGAAAATGCAGATTCCCCAAAGCCTGCTTGAAATCAGCAAAATGCATTACATGCATGTTAGTTGGCAGAAACTATCCTATTATCCAAGGAGATTATAATTATCTCATTTGCCTATTAAAAGGGTTCTGTGACAATATTTAAGTTAGTATGCTGTGGTTATTTGCTAAAAAATTATGTGGTAGCAATCAAGTGAAAAGTTGGGCTGTAACACAGCCATAGCAATGTTGTCAGCAATCTGTGCAACCAAGAACCCTTATTTTTAATGTATTAGCCAGGATGTTTAAATATGCCTTTTTATATACACATACATGTGTACAAGCCCTGTAACCTTTGAAGGGTCCTTGGTCAGCAGAGCACAAGATGTAACATGCGAGCAGGTGGCTCCCTGCCTGATCCACACCCTGCCCAGGGGATGCAGGAGATAAAGTCTCCCATCAGTTGACGGCAACTTGAACAATCAGAGAAGAATTCACTGAGCCCTACTCACTACAAGAAGGACACTGAGGGGCTGGAGTGTGTCCAGAGACAGGCACCAGAGCTGGGGAAGAGGCTGGAGCACATCTGATGGGGAGCAGCTGAGGGAATTGGGAGTGTTCAGTCTGGAGGAGGCTGAGGGGAGACAGGAGCACTCTCTGCCACTACCTGAAAGTGAGTTGTAGTGAGGTGGGGGTCAGTCTCCAATAATGAATGATAGGACAAAAGGAAATGGCTTCAAGTTGCACCAGGGAAAGTTTAGATTGGAGCTGAGGAAGAGGTTTTTCAATGAGTTATTAATCATTGGAAGGGGCTGCCCAGGAAGGTGGTGGAGTCCCCATCCCTGGAGATATTTAAAAGACACAGAGCTGAGGTGCTGAGGGTCATGGGTTAGTGATGGGCTTGGCAGTGTGAGGGGAGGAGTTGGATCTGAAAGGTCTTTTCCAATCGTAACAATTCTATGGTCCTACAAGAAAGGAGACTTGAGGTGAGAGGATGGGGGACAACGTGATTTTTCCCTTCTCTACAAGCTCGTCCCGGAGTCAGTAGCTTTTCCATCCTGAGATTAATGGGGAAAATATCCTGGATTCTTTCTTACAAGGCTCCTGTAGCTCTGTTCCCAGACTTTAACCTCTATTTTTAATCCACAGCTCGCCCCCTGTGCAGGGTGCAACGTTTCTTTTCTTCTAAACAATAGAAAAAAGACGAAGAAGAAATAAGCTCATACATTTGTGCTTGGCATTGCCCTCAGAAAATGGAAATCTGATTACTTGTTCTGTGCAATCCCAAATCACTCCTGCCAGGCCAGACACAGTGAATAAATCCTTGCTTCTGGGAGATACCCACTTCCACTGTAAGTGCATGATGGAACCAGCACCCCATTGACCCGAGGACACCAGGAGCACCAGCTGCAGCCCTTGTGCTCTTTGTCATTGCCTTCCATCCTGCAATCCCAGGAGCTTAGCATGAGAGCCCAGTGGTATGATGTATTTCCCCAGCTGAGAGCAGCCTTTGGGAGCACAGACACCAAAACTCAATTTCCTTCTCTGCTGTGGCATTTAACCTTGCAGAATGGAGTGAGAGGATGGGGGAGAAGGAGGAGGGATGCAGGAGAGGACAGATGTTTCTATTCAAAGATATCCCTCTTGTGTCCTACCCTTCCTGAGAAGTGTGGGAAGACACTTGCTTTGTCTGTGGGAAGCAGAAAAGAAAGAGCAATATTAGGACCTGTTATAGCCTTCCAGCAGTAGGAGTATGGGAGAGAGCTGACAAGTGAGCAGCTCCTTCCAGAAACCAGCTATTCCTGGAGGCACAGGCAGGCAGAATAGACCACAGCAATCATGAAGCACGACCCTCCTCACACCAGACAGTGGGCACCTAATTTCATTTGAAGATTTATGCTCCATTTTCAGCCTGAATTTCTCCAGTTGCAGCCTCCAGCTGCTGGATGCAGTTACACCTGAGCCTGCAGGATGTGGGGGCTTTGCTCTCAATAGCCTGCTTTTCCCAAATACAAAACAGCTGGTCAACCAAGGTTATTTTTCCACAAGCTTTCACACCAGGGAAAGGCCACAGCCATGGGCCTTGAGAATGGGCTTTTAGCATGCAAGCAAGCAAGCAGTCTGGGCTGGGCACCAGCCTCCTTCCTCCCTAAGAGAGCTGTCTGTAGGCATCCACAGCTTTCTCCATCTCATGGGGGTCAGCATCTCCAAGAAAAAATGCCCCTCCAAATCAAAGCTGGCATGAATCATCAGCAAACCTACTTCAGAGGGTGATGTTTCTCAAAAGTTGTGGCCGCCCAGCAAAACTTGTGCATCCTGGAGAATCCAAAAAGGCTTCTTAGCTCAGGCACAGGGTTGTACTGAACGCTGCTGTAACTTCCACAGTCTCCACCAAGCTGTGGACGCTTCTCCTAGAAGCTGTGCAAACACTAAGGCAGCTGTGCTATTGTTTTTTGGGTTTATTACATTATTTTCCATGGCTCCAGCATCACAGAACTAAATACCAAACTGCAGAAGAGCAAGAACTTCACTCGCAGGCTAATTAGGGGTCAGACACTATAGAAAGGCAGCAAAGTATAATCTGAACAGGTCAAAGCAACGCAACTTCCTTAAGGGATGGTGGAAAAGAGGCATGCTAAGCAACCTGGCAGTGTTATCTGCAAAAGAAAGCCTTTCAAATAGATGAAGGTGATTTAGAGGGTCTAATTTCAGCGGATTTTCAGAGAGCTTATGATAAAAGTACTTCATAAAAGATTAAGGGAAATAAATGGCTAGCCAGTAAGGGGGCACAGCCAGGCAGGGATTACAGCTGGCTAGGCAAAAGGAAACAAAGGCAGTGCTTCCCAAGTTGAATGGAGCTTCACAGGGGGGGCCAACTGCGTTACAGAGAGGCTGCAAGAAGCAGAGAGCAAGAGTAAGTTTGCTGAGGGTCTTGTGGAGCTCTGGTTTGCTGCTGTGCTGCTGCAGAGGCCAAGCATCTCGGGCTGGATTCACTGCACACGGCAGGGGGTGGGCGATGAAATCCTGTTTAGGCGAGTAAATGAACATGTTCTGCGCACTGAACCCTGCCAGAGGAAGCGGGATGTACCCAGTAACCACACTGATCCTGCATTTTAGTTGATTTGCTTCCAATGCTGCCAACAGAGATCTGAAACAATGGTGTTTCACAGCTTCTCACTGCATCCCCCCCCCCCACACTTGCTGTCTCAGCAGAGAAACAGGGCTCACATCAACACTGAGGGCTGCTTTGCCCAGCAGCTCCTTTGAGCTGAGGACACTGCACACATACACACACACAGAGACACACACACACATGCTCCTCCAAACTGGAAAAGAAGACCCTGGCTACACACATACCCCCTCACATGTGTATTTGCCTGTAAGCATCAAGCTGCAAAGTTTATAGAGAACATCTGCAGGCAGGATCCTGTGTGCAGCCCATTTTGGAGGCAGCTCTGGAAGAGTCTCAACAAATATTTGACATACGTTTTTGGGAGGTGTTTGGAAGGGGGCTGCCAGCTCATGCAAGCAAATTAAACTGAAGAGCATTTGGTTCAGTGCTTTTCATTAACAACCCTCCCAGGGGAAAAAAAACCAAAAAAGATGATTCCCAAGTCTAAAGCTAAAAAACCAAATAACCCTAACAAAACAAACCCAATAGTTTTCTTCATGCAAAGTTAACACAGAGTAAATCCATCAAACTCTGCTCCCCCATGACAGGGGAGGATGCATCACTGAACAACGCTCATCGCTCCCTGTTGGTGATTTCTCATCTTCCTCATGCAAGGAAAGCCTTACTGAGCAGGGCCTTGGGCCTTGGCAGGGGATCCAGCCCCCCTAGCCCATCCCACAGGCTTCTAGGCATTGCAAAATGCCCCAAGCGATGCACTTCACTGGCACCACCATTAGAGATAAATTAGTCCTTGGGCAATTTAAGACCTTGTCATTTCTTTCATGGGCTCAGGAGGTTGCCACATTAGCAGCCTCCACGTATCTTATGAGAAGCTGTTCAGCTAAACCTTCTGGAGAAATCCAAAGGCAGAAACTGTCCAGCTTCCCAGGGATTTTTCAGTAGGGAGCACTAATGACATCAATCAGAAAGCCAGTTAAGCTTCATACACCCGCTATCTTGTGGCACTTCTTTGTCAGCATCTCTAGCAGCATCTAACAGTAGGGGCACACTTCCAACAGGTCCCAAGCAACACACTTCATTCCTACACACAGAAAAACATCAGAGCTGAGATGCCTGATGTCTCAGCAAAGCCATTCAGACAAGGAGTGACCACACACACACTGACAGCCCCCTGCACAACCCTCCTCTGTGAGCCCTCCGCTCTGTATGGCACTGGGGACATCTTGCTCAGACACCAGGAAGCCAGAAGCAATGGTGAAGTGCAGGCTACCTGACCTCGAACTGGGAGCTGAGGAGGTAAAACCTGAGGTGCCACATCTCCACAGATAAAACAAGTATCTTTTTAAAAAACACAAATAAATTCAATCAAATTCCCAGGCAACAGTGTCAAACTGGACAAACTGGTGCAGAGATAAGGGAATGGCACTCCATGGGCTATCCTTGGTGCAGAGACAAGGGAACAGCACCCCATGTGCTGTCCTCACTGCAGGGGCATCCCCAAGGCACTGTGGCACAGACACTTCTAACAAAACCCATGGAGGTTACATGGGACAAAATCGTTATCATTTTGTCTGAGTGTGGACTTCAGAGTCTGCTTTATACTCCAGAAGCATTGCCAGGTATCAGCACAGAGCTCTGTGTTGAGGACTGGGAAAAGACAGTTCCTGGATATAACTGGAAGAGGAAGAAAAAGTCAATGAACCACAAGGCCCCATCTAGAGGAGCATCCCAGAAGCGAGTGGGTCCTGCTGCAGCAGCTGGTGCCAGCACATCCCCAGGCCACGCTTCATCCTAACAAAGACACAAGTGACATTTGAAAGGGAATGTGCTTGACATCTCCCTGAATCCCTCTCTCAGTCAGAGCTAGTAAACTATGGATCCATCAAATTTACACCTCCATGCATGTCCAGCATCTACTGTCTCTGCAAACACTGCTAGGGAAAGCCCCTTCCAATGGGATTTCTCCCCACTGGGGGTTTTTCCTCCGGTACAAATCTATTTGAAAAGAAGATCAAGCATCTGCAGTTTGACTGAGGTTTTATTCAGAGAAAGCTCTGGCTCAGAAATAATTGTCGCTTGCTATAATTGGGGAGATGCAGGAAGGGACTAGATACAAGTGGAGTCTGGTGCAATTTGGGGAGATTTGTTACGCTTAGCTCGCTTCTATCAATTTCAGTGGCTCAGACGCTTATGACCTGTTGCTCAGCTTATTGTGAAAATGGCTTTTATTTACTGCACTTCCATTAAAAGATGAAATCCATGCATAGGGCTCACAGGGCAGAAAATCACAGTTTACGTCTTAGCTTATCTCCCTTCAGCGGCCTCAGCTCATTTTTGGCCTGGCTCGTTCCCAGCTGCTATAAAAAAGTCTTTCTGAGCACTGTTTTGAGTAGTCCGGGCCCCTTCTAGCCCTTGGGGCAGGAGGCACATTCAGATTTTAAGGGAGTGCTCAGTGCTGCAATCACCTCCTCAGCCTGAGGGAGGGATGGGGAAGGTGGAGGGGATGGGGAAGACAGAAGGATTCTTGGCTCTCGGCACCATGAGCCCTTTTGCAGCAAGCACAGACTTTCCTGCTCTCACAAACCCCTTCCAAGCCCCAGTCAGTGCTGCTCTGCTGTCAGGGTGTCAGCTCCCACTACCTGCAACCAAAGCAGATGCACAAGCCAAGTGCATGCCCCATGCAGTACTCTTGGAGGGCAGGTTCCTGCTCTCCTGGATCTCCAGAGCTTCCCCTGATGCAGCTCCAAGCCCCCACTCACTGAAGCACAGACAGCACCAGTGCAGAAGTAGTCTCAGCACCTCTTCCTGCACCAGTTCCCTTCCAGTACTGCCCACACACACCAAAGCACTTCTCCAGAGCTGCAGTGGGTAGTGCACCCAGCCTGTGCATCACCAGAACAGTGCAAGCAGCAATGGGACACAGGTGCCTCCCCACGCTGGCTCTCGCTTTGCACAGCGGACACCACCAGCCACACGAGATGATGTCAGGGGCAAAGGATGGGCATGCAGGCAGCCCAAGCTCTCCTGTCCTCGTGAGAGGTCATTTGAACACCAGACACGCCATCTCTTGAGTAGCTGGAGATGGTCCCCAGCACCAGCATGGAGTTGCTAAGGTTACCTCCTCAGCTGCCTAATTAGAGAAGCTGTCACTCTCTTGCGGAGATGAGGAGAGTGTACACGTGGCAGAGAGGAGGGGAACTTTCAGACCCATTGCAGACCTGTTTTAGCACAATAAAGCAGAGAGAAAACATCACATTATAATGGGACAATACAGCCATCAGTCTCGAGAGCAGCATCTCACTGTCCCGCTGCCTGGCTGCTTGTGAGGCCGTGGGGTGAGCTGTTGGCTAGAGAAGTGCATGGAGCAGCAGCTACTCCAGCTTGGGGAAGCAGCAGCCCCTGGTGTGTTGAGTCCACTTATCACTCCTCCACCTACCCACTTTATTCTACTTCTGGCTTTGTGCTTCCACTGGTCTCCTTTGCTCAGCCCTCTCTGCACTGTCAGCCTGCAGGCAGGGAAGGAGCAGAGAGGGTCTGTCCCTCCCTCCCACCTCCACAGAGGAACTTTACACCATCTCAGTAATGCAAAAACGAAGCCCCTCCAGGATCTTGCAAACAGTAGGCAAGGAAAGTGTGCTCCCTCAGTCAAGGTCATTTCATGAGTAAATAGCAAAGCCAAGAAGAGAATCCCAGAAGGACTCAAAAGCCCTGTTTTCCATCAGCTGAATCTGTGCATTCACACATGCTTCCTTTAAATGCAGTAAAGAACACAGAGGGAAGTTCAGCACAACGTCCCTTAACGTCCATCACAACCAAGAGATTGCTTTCACCTCCTGAATCCAGATCCCAAATCCCATATACATGGCCAGAAGCCAAGCTGAGAGTATGGAACATGACACAACAAGAAATACACCATACTGAAGAAGCTCCTTTTGGAAAACACCCAAGCATAGCATGGGTATCCCACATACAGCTGCCCCCTTTGTGCAGCCAGCTCTGAACACTTGCCTGCCTAGCTCTGAGAGTGGAAGACCCTCCTTCATGAAGCAGACAAGGCAAGACCATCCCCATCCATAGTTAACACTTAGATTCAGGGCTGCTGGGCAGAGGGAGCCCAGGACTGTCCCATCCAGCACTGGCATCCTCAGGAGAAACCACAGAAGCCATCCAATCTCTGCAGCCAGCCTTCGAGGAACAGGAGCAGTGCTATTCCTGGATGGCAGCTCTGCTGGGATGTGACTTTGCTGGTTCAGAAAAGTTAAAGAGCAGCAGGATAAAAAAGCAGATGCAGCCAAAAATGCAAAGAGATCCCTGAAGCTGAAGCCCTTGCCAAGTTTCTCCCTAACACTTCAAGACACCCACTCATCCTCCCCAAGGGCTTGTCAGACTCACATGGCAAAAAATACACGCTCCACACCCACCTGAGCCCAAAAGAAAAGACCCTTAAATAAATCTGGAATCCAGGGCTGGCAGGAAGACAAAGTTGGGGGTGTCAGAGGAATTTTTAGTGTCTATTTTCTAACGAAGGAACTGCCTGACAGCTCTTCTGCAGCAGACCAGGGCTCGTGGCCCTGGAACTTGCACAGCCCCCTCAGACAGTGCAGTAGATTGCTTTTAATTACAGGGCACCTGCTCAGAGGCCTCTGGGTATCTGAGAGAGTGCAATGGAAACTAGAGTTTAATGGGAAGGAAAAAACCTCATCACCACACGCTGGTGCATTTAGGTGGTGACAGAAGAGAAAATCCCAAGAAATGGTGGTAGGTGAGTGACAAAGATGCTGTTTGCCCTCCTGGCTGGAAGGAGCTGCAGGTAGCCAGCAAAAGAGAGTGCAATTAGCACAGGCTAATCAGACACCCTCGACACACTCTTGTACGCTATGTCTTTGTGAGGTGCAAGAGGCTGCTCTGTGCAGGAGGAAACGAAAGAGCAGCTGGGCTGGGCCAAGGGATTGCAGCTTGATCTGATGAGCTGCAACACTGGGATGGGCTGTGGTAGAGCCCAAACTGCTGCAAGTCCCCAGACCCACTAGGCCACCTCCCCTCCCGATAACAGTGTTTCATGGCCAGCTTCTGCCCCATAGAATAGCTTTCTCAGTGCCTGAGAGCTAGATAAAACAAAAGCAATAACCAAGCTGTGGGGCATGGTGGAGGAGCAGGAGCAGCACAGAGCTGGCACTGGAGTTGGACAGCTCCAGCCTCTCCCTTCACTCAAAGCGAGGGTGCTCTTTGGCTAATCCATTATGCAGATGCTTCCTAAACAGCTGTGAAAAATGTGTTTTCACAGACCAGCTCCAAATGTAGCAAGAGCTGCTGGGGTCAGAAATGCCCATGTCCATGCTTGGCACGTGTCAGTGCTCCAGCAGCATCTCTGCATCTCACATCCTCTCCTGGCTGCTCTGCTCATCCCTCAGCTGCCTGGTGGAAAGCAGGCACCCAAGGGAAGGGAGGGACCCACTGCTCCCTCTGCTCTGCAGGGACTGCATGGAGCTCACCCTGCCCAGCACATACCAGTAGCCTCAACAGGAAACACTCACTTGGCCACCCTGGACACAGGGTCTCCTATGTGAGAGCCAAAGCCAGCAGCTCCTCAGAGTGCCCTCACTGATGGACCCGTTTGGCTCTGGCCAGGGGAAGCCTTGCTGGGAACTGTCTTTTGCACAAACTTGATTTTTCTTTCCTTATTTTTTTTGTTTAATAAATATGTCAATTTAAGATTGTAAAAACACTTTCATCTCCAAAACAGTGTCACAACTCCCCTCCAGCATTTTCATAACAATGCTGCGATTCTGGCTTCAAAACATCTTCCCCCAAACTTATTGTTCACACGTACAGCGAACTTTAAAGCTCAGCACTGAGGAGCTGTGATGAAACTGGAACAAGCTGCTCTTTGAATAAAGACAAGTTTTCCTTTCATCTAGTGCTAATTAACAGAAGTGTCCCTCCCTCTGTGCTGGCCCTTGGTCAGCACTTGGCGTGTCCGTGAGACCTCAAAGGAAAATCTCCCTCTTCCCTCACTGCAGACTGTCTGTACAGGGCATCAACACAGCATCCCCAGGAACAGAGGGGCTTCCCAGAGAGGCCAATGCTGTGGGGCTGCAGCAGGAGCCCCTCAGAAGCTGCTGTGGGAGCCTTCTAGCATGGTCAGAACACACAGATGCATATTGCAACTCAGTGCAATGAATGAAGCACCCCGTGGGAACGCAGGAGCAAACCTTGATGGGATGCTCCAGGAACACGTGCCCTGTTTCTCACCTTCTACTGGCCACCACAGCAGGGGCTGCTGGACAGGGTGGATCTTGGTGCCCACTGTGAGACCGTTCTCCTGGTTGGTTCCCTCTAAATCACTTCATGCCAGGAATAAAAATTTCCCCGGGCAGCTCCCAAACCACTGCAAATATTTGCATAGAGTTGGAAGAACGAGAGCATGAAGACTGAGGAAAGGCTGCCTGGCCATTACCAGCCAAATTAAAGCTGCAGCATGTTCCCCAGGAGGGTTCAGAGCACCTCTCCTCTCGCCCAGGCCTCACCTGCCCTCCAGCTGACACAGCCCAGGCGAGAAGCACCGTTACAAATAACAGCTTCTCTTGAATCTAAATTCTTCTCCTGCCCAACAACAGCAAAAGCAGAAGAATATTAACACCTGCTGGTTTGCCCTTAGGTGCCTTCAGAGCAGTTTTGTAGAGAGATGATCAGAAAAGCAGTGATTAAAAACCACAGCCCCACATCCATGTAAAACCCTTGCCTTTGGAGCCACAGTTAAAAACACCACCTTCCTTCCCAGCCCAAAACCCCTTCCATTAGCTTCTCTTCTGCAGAAACAACCTACAGGATATGGGGCAATTTGGGACAACCTTCCCAGGGAGGTGACCACAAAGCTGCTTCGGCTATGGGCCAGGTATTCACAGACAAATTTGCACCATTCCTGCTGGAGACCAAAATCTACTAAAATACTGGGTTTAGATGACTTGAGACACACCCCAAACTGGCAGAGAAGCCTGTGCCAAGCAGTGAGGAACATGGAGAGGCGATGCAGTTGGGAGACACAACAGAAACGCCCCTGAGTTGCTCGGCAAGGCTAAGCTTTCCCTGAGCATCCCCTGTATCTCACCCTCCCGAGCAAGCCCTGGGGCTGCCACGCCAGCTCAGCTTGGAGGAGTGCTGCAAACAGGATTTTTTCTCCTTCCTGTTTTGTGTTTAAGTGGCTCATTGCAACATGCTGTAAAACCCTTCATCGGCAAGGAGGGAAAAGGTTTTACAACAGTCTTTAAAGCGAGCCCAGGCAGCGGAGAAAAACCGCCCCCGGCACGTAGGATTTTTGGGCAGCACATAGACAGGATTTTGGGCAGCAGACACACTCCCAAAGGGGACAGAAGCAGAGGCTGGCAGCATCTCCACACCTGCAGCTCATCCTGACCAAATCCCAAGGCTCATCCCTGCTCCTGCACGCCCAGGGAACAGCCTGACAGCTTACGCTGCCACAAAGCACAGCCAAGCTGAGGACAAGGAGGAGGAGCAACGCATCTCATGCTCCAGCAAGACCCCAAGCTGGTTGCGAGCAGCCCCTGCAGGCAGCGTCCCCAGCCTCCTCCTGCTGCCAGGACACTAGGGAATGGATTTCTGCTCCAATGCAGCACAAGCCAGCACAGAGCCAGGACAACTGTGCTGCTTGTCTGGGGAGAGCAAAGAATAGAGGAGAAAGAAGTGCTGGGATGTGATAAGGTGTAAAGCAGTGGAATGGATTTTGTGTCTTCAAGCAGCTCCAGTTTCTTCAATTGTGTTCAAAGACAAGGCTGCTGCTATTTAATTAAATACCTTCTGATCATGCTCAGAAAAATTAAAGCAAGAAACACATGGCTGTTGATCCAGTTCAAGGAATACAAATGCAGCAGCTACAGGAAGAATGGCCACAAGCATCTCTTGCCTTTTTGAAATCACAGAATCATAGAATTGTAGGTGTTGGAAAGGACCTTTATGTTGAATATTGAAGGCTCTTAATGGCCAGGATCCATGAACCAATCTGGCAACATAACATCCCAATGCTGCCTGAGCCAGTATCTCAATGGAGTCCAGGGAAGGAGGCAAAGCTAAAGGAGCTGCAGATGACAACATCTGCACTCCTCAGGGATGAGGAGAAGGTTTGGAGCCTTAAATGCAAGAGCATATCTCAGGAGCACCCACAGCAGCTTCCATGCTCAAAACACAACAGAATAACCTCCCTTGCTGCTGGGTTATCTGCTGCCTAACAGAGGCCCTTGGGCTGGCAGGCACTCCAGCCCTGTCAGCATCACACACCCTGGATCTCCTACACACCAGGATGCATTTAATGGGAGCACGTAAAGGCTGCTTTTGATTTTACAGTTTGTTTATAGCATACATTTGAGGAGCTACACAGGATGGGAAAATACATCCCATAAACAAACTGCTAAACAAAACAGGCTAAGTGTGTACCACTCCAAACAAAAACAGACTCCAGCTAACCTCTGCTTTTCAGGCGTATGCCTCTGATGACAGCTTTGTTTAGTGCCCTTATCACACTCCCAGTTTTGATTTTTAGGCTCTGTCACCATCAACAGCAGTTTCTGATGCTTCTCACCACCTCCACAGCTCCAGGTAAGCCAAGAGCAGATGAAAATAAACGCAATTGGAGCTGGAGACTACCAAGAGGGAGCAAATCAAGGGGCTGCATCATCCTTCCTTGCTCCCACCCTGCAGCTGGTGGGAGACGGCAGCAGCCCAGATGTTGCCAAAGGCTGCAGGACATGGACAGGTCACCAGCTGACTCAGGCAGGAGGGGACTGTGGGTGCCAACAGACTCTCACACATCAAATATTTCAGGCACACATTTACATTTACAGTCTCCCTTCAAGGAGCTGCCCCAGCAGCAGCCTCAGTGCCCAGCAGCTGAACTCTGACACCCTCCTGACATCTAGAAGCAATTTCTCAAGCACTCAAACTTTATTATCCCTTTTCTTGGGGCTGCATGGAGGGCACGTTCACCTGCAAATGCTTTTTGTGCCAAGATCCAAAGCTGTTGAAGCTGCACGAAAGTAACTCCCACCCACTCCTACTGCCCCAGGAAGAATATTTCTTTGCTGGTTTTGCATAACAAACAGCTACATGCTACAGCTACAAACTCAGGCTTGGAGGAAAACACCCCGTGCAGTGCTAGTCCAAGATCAGACTTCATAAAGTTCCCCCTGTGAAGGGAAGCAGAGGGGGAACATGCCACAGCAGAGATTAGACTGCAGCCTTTACTGATAGTGTTCAGTCACCCTGGCAGGCTGCAGCACACCGAGTTTGTAAAGCTCCTTGGGAATCCTTCAAGATGAAAGGTACAGTGTGATAGGGATGTATTATATCCGTGGGCTTTGTTACAGCACACATTTCCTAGCACGGTTTTATTGCTAGAACACAAAGTTCAGCTGAAGCCCAGGGGCTCTCCAGGTGACAAATGCACCCCTACAGCCCTCCCTCAGCTCTGCAGGGGATGAAAAATGCTGAAGCCCCTGATGAGAACATGGTAGATGGAGCAGCCAGTGCCCTTCCAGCAGCAGGCAAGGAGCTACCTGCACAGATAAGACCAACACCAGCACTGCTGGATGTGCCTTCAGACCACAACGTGCCTCACTCCCAAACATACCTGCTCAGTCCCCAAAATACCACTGCTGTGATCAGCTCCTCTACAGCATCCCTCTGCTTCAGCTGGACCTCCTGCTCAGCCCCTGGTCCCAAAAGCCATCCCTGGTGAGGGCCAGGAGGCTCCTGGGAGTTTAGCCTACCTCAGCCAAGTGGTACTCAGTGCTGGCATCCCCTGGGAGACCCCAAGTTGCCCACCTCAAGCATCTTCTCCAGACAGAAGATGACGGGAGATGTTTTCCACTTTCAGTGGGTGGCCCTGGGGCTGGAAGACCCCAGGCCACACGGAGCTTGAGACAGCCAAAGCCCCAGGCACATGGAGGTAAACTCCAGTGCACTGCTTTGGCTCAGGATGTCTCCACTGCAAACTTCAGTCTGCTCCTCGAAGCAGTTTCCACATTTTTTGGAAGCCTAATTGATGCTTGAAAAGCTACAAATGAGCTTGTGGACACAGCTTGAGCATGGGCTGCCCAGGTGGATGGCACAGAGGAGCAGGAGGGGAATGTGCATCCACCTTCCCAACATCTTGCTTCTCCTGGGCACCTCCCTCCCTCTGTCCAGATTTCCTAAGAGATTAGAGCTGGAGGAACAAGCAACATGATGCCAATGAGAAGGCTTTCAGAGAAGTCTAGCAGGAATTCCCTGGACATGTTACAGGGCTGGAGAAAGAGTTTAACCTCCTCTAATTCAAACAGATTAGGAGATACAAAGGACAAAAAAGCTGATAGAGGTAGAAGGAAAGGGATGTACCAGGACGTCCTACCAAGCTCCAAAGCTCTCCAGGGCCACCAGTCACACTGAATCACCCCACTGGGGACTGCTCAGACCCAGCAAGCCAAGGTGAGAGGTTTTCCACACCCCTTTGCCCCCAAGGAGCAGCCTGTGCAAGGCAGCACTGAGCAACTGAGACTGAGGTGAGAACAACTGGCAGCTTCTGCTGAGGGAGCCCCTTCACTCCATGGGAAACTGCCCAAGAGAGCAGCTCCTGCTCTGGGTGCACACTGCATGTGTAAATCATTAGGCCAGTGGCATCAACTTTTACCCCAGCTCTTGTCAGACCCCCAGGCAGCAAGAACAATATCAACGCAGCAACTGTGAGCTGAGGTAGAAGCTTTTCAGCCAAGGCACACAGACCTGGTGCTCCTTGACTTGTCCTGGGCTGTGGAGAACATGCCCTGCTCCTGCAGAGCCCTCCTCCCTGCTCCTGCACAGAACACCCCATGTTTGCCATCCCAGCACGCTGCAGACACAGGAGTGGCACGTCAAGAAGCTGATGTTGCTGAGCAGTGGGCTAGAGGCAAGAAACAATAAATTCCTCTGCCAACTCCTATTGTCTGTCACTTGAACCCATGTTTCAGGGATGCTCTACGCTCCCTGGAATGCTAGTTACTTGGGAACCAGAACGAGCAGGGAGGGGAGGATCCAGGCTGTGAACGGCCTTAGGGACAGACACAGGCAGGACTGCAGCAGCTGCAGGCACAGTCTGCAACCATAGCTCCCGTTAGTGCCTCAGCAGGCAGCAGTCCCCAGGCTGGACAGGGAGCCAAGCCACCCAGCAGAGCCAGGGCTCCAGTGCAGGTGAGGCTACCGCATAGAGAGGTGTAAGGGAGAGGAAAAAGGAAACAGAACCAAAGCCTCAAAGGTGTGGGCACAGCTGAGTTCTTGTGAGTGTGCTCACAGCCTGGGCTCTCCAGACCCTGCACCCCACTCGTGCATCTCAGGGCCGTGGGCTTTTGAGGAGGAGGGAGTTCACACACCCAGCTAGTCCACAGGGTCTCTGCAGCCAGGGCAGCATCCCTCAATAGGCATATCTCAGGCATGCAGAAAGAAAGGCATCAGGGTCTAAAATACCCAGCAGGTTCCCAAGGGCAGGCTGGAGCCAGGCAGCCCTGCTCCACTCCCCCCCGCAGCTCACTCCCAGAGCTGTGATGCCACTGCTGTTTCATTCTCATGCACTGAGGAGCAGAGGCCGGTGCATCGAGGGGCCAGGCCCTGCGGGACCTGCTCAGCACTGCAGCTCTCCTCTCCCTGCAGAGAGATGCACAGCTAACCTTCACCAGCTCACCTCCCTGCCTGTGGCCAGGCACCCTGGCCCTTGCCCGGCTCTGTTAACAGGATCACTCCCATACATATGTCTGGGAGCAACACCATCAGCTCGGTAATCTTCCTAAATACGGCAGTTACCAGGTGACTGGGAAAAAATCTCTTTTACTGCTGATGCTGCTAATGGAAAATTTCTCCCCTTTTGCTGCTGCTTTCAAAGCCAGTTGTGGTTTCATACAGACTCTGTCTTGCACAGAGACAGGAGAGGTGGAAGCACAGAGGGAGGAGTGGCAAAACTGGTGGGGAACAGACAATGAGAAACAGAGGGGAACTCGTACTTCTGTCTCCCTCCTCACCAGCAACCCCTGCCCACAGACAGAGCCCTGACTCCAAATCTTATCTGCCCCATCTTCTTGCAAGGCAGACACAGCCCAACCTCCCCCTACAAGGAATTCCTCCTTCCTCCCCAGACCACAAAGGGATAAGCACTCTGGATGCATTCAAGAGCAGTGCTTCTTGTACAGCCCAAAGGGATCGATGGGCCAAAATCATTTGTTCTGTGATGATTTTTATCCCAGCTGTCTCCTTCCCAGGAGACAACCAGCAAGCCTCACCCAGCCAGTGCAGATGCAGGCAGCCAAGATCATTGCTCGTCCCCTCCACATGCCATTCTGCTTCTTCAATACCATTAAGTGTCTCCATACTGTCTGGACACTGGAAACCTTAACCGCATTAGCCGAGACCCGAGCAGCAGCACAAGCATTCAATTCTTTTAAGTGGCACCATTTTCTTAAGCTGGTTATACACAAGAATCATCCCCACTCGATACCATCACCCACCTCACAGGGAGTGACAGGGGCAGCATTGGGGAGCACAGAGAAGGCTCCTCATTCCCCACTGCAGGTGGCTGCAAGCAGAGGAGCCCACTCCCCACACGGGCTGTGCTGTGGGCACTACAGACCACGAAAGGCTTCAATCAAGGCATTTCTATTTTCTTCACTTTCCAGCCCCAGCCTACCCCCACACTCTACAAGTCATTTTGGTGTGATGGTAGGTGTTTCTCAAGCCACCTGCAACTGCTGACATATATGTCGAGGTAACATAAGATCAATGCCTTGTTGTTCCCACAAGTAGCATCAATCTGTTCTCCTCCTGTCCCAGCCAGTCCCGAGCCTCAACTCCTGTTACACAGGAAAGCCCAAGGGTTCAGCTCGGATTCACAGCCAGCCAACACCACACATCAGCACTGTATCACTAAGGCACAAAGGCTTGTCCATCACACAGCCAGGGTTCACACTTTTAGAGCTTAGAAAGGAAAGGCAGCAGGTTTTGGAGGTAGTGTCTGTGTGAAAGCAAGTGGAGGCCACTCACCAGCTCAGCTCCCAAAAGAAGTTCCAAGCTCCTCACCTACATCTGAAGAAATGCACTTTTTTTTTTTTCCCTCCAGCAAAAGAGCAATAAAGGCCTCTGGCACATGGACATCGTGGAAAATCCTCCTGCTATCACATGAGAGGAAGAGGGGAGCAGAGGAGATCCCAGCTGGCTGCCTCCTCCCTTTACTCCAGCCTAACACGCTGCAGAAAACCAGCTCCTCTCTCTATAGTTAATCTTCTGTTGCCACTAGCTGGTCAAGATGGGTACTCTTGAAAAGCAGCAGCTCTCCGAGTACAGCCTGCCACTCAGTTACAGAGTCCAGTTTTAACTCTGATTTTCATCCCTGAAAATACCTGAGACACAGCAAAATCCCAGCAATTCCACACCCTCCATCCCGTGCTGGACAAGACATGTTCAGCCTTGCCTTTGGGGAAGGAAGCAGTCAGCTGAGCACTGACCCATTTCATGCCTAACAGCCTTTCTGGGTGGTACTGACCTCTCCTTTCCTGCAACCACAGTGGGCAGGGATGCACATCACCACTACCACCCCACGCCAAGCTGGGCTCTCCTTCCTTCCCTTCCCAACCACAAGAAATCAAAGGCTTAAGAAAGCTTAAGCAATCACATAAGTAATCACATAGCTTCATACAAGGAGGGGAGGAAATGGCTACCGGGAGGTTTTCTGTCTTTCCTACGCCCTCCTCAAGCAGCCTCCACTACCAGGGACCTGGCCCAGACCCCACAGCCACATAGAGATGTAGATGGAAGATGTGGAGGGAAGTAGCTTCCAAGTCTACATTCCCGCAGTCCCTATCCCAAGTAGCTCACTGACACATCTTCACTGTGCTACTTCACTGTACCACTTTCTGGCTCCCTCCACTTGCCTGATGGAAGATGTGACTCTTTACCCCTTGGACTACCTTTAGAACTGATAGAAAAACAAAAAAAAAAACAACCAAAAAAACCACCCAACACCTGATTAACCAACCCTCTGGCCAAGTATGCAATGCAGCTCTTCAGGTCTAGCAGGAGGCAGTTAACAGAAAAGGGAAGGTGTTGAAAAGCTTCATCGGCACCCACGCTCCCCTGGGTAACCCTCTGCACCACTCCCCCGCTCTGCAAAGCCAGGAGTTGTCGACAAAAACAAGAGTGGCAACACCTTGCTGGAGTGTGTTCAGCAAAAGCAGTAAATTCAAACATCTGCAGGGAGCTAAGTGCTTCCTCTCACTTTAATGTGTTCTCACCCCACCGAAGAGAAGTTCAAATTACAATATGGCTTCAGGAAAAGTTAAGAAAGAAGATAAAAAGGTGTGGCACTAAACTGCTGAGGAGATGGAGGAGCTGCACAGCTTTGAGAAGAGGGGGACAATCATCAGCCACGCACAGGGGCTGTGGTGGGACATGGGTAACATCGATGCACAAGCAACTTTCCTGACAGCCACTGAAACAAAGCAACCTGTGGCACTGCAGACACCCGACAAACAGCATCCATTAAAGCCATTTAGGAGAAGTGTGTAGTAAACTGTTCTTATGTAAGCCACTACTGGGTAAGAGCAGTGGTGAAAATTTGTCTGCTTCTTTCCTTCTCTCTCCTCTATATTTATCTGCTCACACATAGACAGAGCTCATCTAAATTAGCTCGGAAGCGAACTGCTTCATTCCCTCAATTGCACTTCAAGCAGGCTACGCTGCTTGTGGAGCAGCTATTGTACCCAACACATGGCTGCTGACTACATCAAGATTTGTACCTCAGAGAGACCTCAGCGTACAGGAATAAAGGCAACGATAAGCTGCACCATTTGCCAGCAAAACTCTAGAAAAATTAGAGGTGGGGGGGGGGGGG